>RWGY01000200.1:97500-100000 GCA_007726485.1 Eragrostis curvula
AATCACAAACTGAAATCAAACACGAACAAAAACCAGCAACAAAACATGACTAGGACACAAACTCAACACTACGGACTCTGAAATCAAATTATGCAAAAAAAGGCTAAACACGGCTTGGACAGGATGACCCCTCCAAAAAAAAAAAAATTCAGAGAGTGAGCTGCAAAAAGCCAGTTTTTCTGGCTTATCCAAAATGATTGTTTTTCTGGCTTATGCAAAAAGTGTTTGGCAGGGCTTATTGCTTTTTTGACATAAGCCGGTGGAGAAGATGATCTTCCATAGTTGCAGTCACGACGTCATCTTGAATCGCGAATTTAATTCGTCCATTGTTCAATCTAGTCCGGCACCGAATTTTATATTAAAGAGCTGCCTAGCCACCCTTATGCCGTTGCATTGGTTATTTTATTAAATTTCAATTTTTGGTTTCGATTAAATGCTTGCTCCGGTGTGATATTACTAATAAAACGAATTAACAAAACTTTTATTGGACCGCTCCACTTTTCTCCACACAAAAATAAACAATGCGTAAACTGTTGAGGCGGTATCTTACCATGGAAGGGAAGGCTTGAATGCACATAATGATCCTTTTTCAGCTTCGGCCTCGTACTCAGGCGGTAGCTTACTGACGAAGGGAACGACTTCGTACTCCCTGCTCCTCCATCTCCCAGACTCCAACCGTCGTCCTCCAGGTGATGAGCCCGAGTCACCATTGGTGGCCTCCAGAGCAGGCAAAGGTTTCTTGGGTCACCATGCAGCATGGAAGGGGCGGCTGCATCTCTGTTCCCGACCAGCGCTTCGGCCTCACGAGCACCGCCCCATTCCTCGAGTTTAGGGTAAGGACCACTGTGACTCTGCGACCTGAACTGTGTTTTTGGATGTTCGGGAGTGGGGGGCTACGAGTGCGTTGTGGCCCCGGTCGCTGGACTTTTGGGGCTCCAGCACTACGAGTGGTCTGTTTCCTCACGATTACATGCATTTTTGGTTTTCTTTTCTGAGGCATATTCGTTGATTTTGGTTTTCAAGCAGGTCACACTTGTGAGATGAAAACCCAAAAGAACTCACATCATACAACCAACAACAGCAGATCCTTTTAGCCCCAATCAATTAGAGTAGATTAGAGATGAAACCCGAAAGAACTCAATAAACTAGCCATGGTTTTGGGACATGGATAACTGACTTTCATCCAAACAAAGGCCATCGAACATCATCATTGTTCATCAGGAGCTGATTGTGGGCGTTTGAGGTGAAGATAGGTTAGGAGCTGATTGAACATCATCATTGTTCTCAGAAGCTGATTGATCAGCTTCAGATTCTGATTGATCACCTCGAGAACCATCAGCATCATCATTAGGATCACCAAAATGAGGAGCTGATTGATCAGGTTCAGATTCTGATTTATCACCTCCAGAACCATCAGCATCATCATTAGGATCACCAAAATCAGGAACGCTGGAGTTTAAGGACAAAATCCTCCCCGCCAGATTTCGGCTAGTTGATTTTGCCCTTTTGGAGCAAGGAAGCTACTGTAAAAATTTGAGAATTTTCGGAGCACCGAGCGAAAAGTTATGCCTGTTTTACTGAATGTACCTCAAATAAGAGTCTACAAAGAGGCAAAACTCAAAATCGGGTAGAGCGAAACGAAGTCGGATGGATGCAGCGGGTGTATGGGTGTGGTGGGTGGGATGTATATGAGACGAAGAACGGAGAATATGGTGAAAACAGGGAACCAAAATCAGGGTGTGGTGGGTGGGATGTGTATGAATAACGGGGTGCGGAAAATGGCGGAAACGATGGAGTGCAGCGGATGGAAAAATCACAAACTCAAATCAAACACGAACAAAAACCAGCAACAAAACACGACTAGGACACAAACTCAACACTACGGACTCTAAAATCAAATTATGCAAAAAAAGGCTAAACACGGCTTGGACAGGATGACCCCTCCGAAAAAAAATTCAGAGAGTGAGCTGCAAAAAGCCAGTTTTTCTGGCTTATGCAAAAAGTGTTTGGCAGGGCTTAAGCCGGTGGAGAAGATGATCTTCCATAGTTGCAGTCACGACGTCATCTTGAATCGCGAATTTAATTCATCCATTGTTCAATCTAGTCCGGCTCCAAATTTTATATTAAAGAGCTGCCTAGCCACCCTTATGCCGTTGCATTGGTTATTTTATTAAATTTCAATTTTTGGTTTTGATTAAATGCTTGCTCCGGTGTGATATTACTAATAAAACGAATTAACAAAACTTTTATTGGACCGCTCCACTTTTCTCCACACAAAAATAAACAATGCGTAAACTGTTGAGGCGGTATCTTACCATGGAAGGGAAGGCTTGAATGCACATAATGATCCTTTTTCAGCTTCGGCCTCGTACTGAGGCGGTAGCTTACTGACGAAGGGAACGACTTCGTACTCCCTGCCCCTCCATCTCCCAGACTCCAACCGTCGTCCTCCAGGTGATGAGCCCGAGTCACCATTGGCGGCCTCCAGAGCAGGCAAAGG
>RWGY01000200.1:110000-162500 GCA_007726485.1 Eragrostis curvula
CTTATTATCTTGTCTATCTCATATGCTTTGTGCTTTCCATATGATTGCTTGGCGACTGTTCTTGTGAGCTAGCTCCTCGTTATCTCTAGTGATATGTGCTTTACTTGTTATGTACTTTCTTGCTCATGACTCCATACTCTTGCTTGACACCATCTAGTGATCTTGTTATGCTTTTGTATCTATCTTGTTATCTAGATCACTAGGATTATCTAGATCACTAGGATGAGCTTCTCATGTGCTACTCTCGCTTAATTGTCTATATCTTATACACAAGGATGTGTAGGACTTACTTATGCTTCCTATGTGATACATATATGCTTGCTAATTTGTTTGTCTCTCCTATCATATACACTAGCATGCACCTCCGCTATGTGTTTCATATACATGCTAGATTGCTTGATTGGCTTTATCTTATACACTAGCATGGCTGTGACTTGTTGAGCCTTTCTTGTTACATACATATATGCTAGGTTGTTCCTTTATGTATACCTTGTACCTAGCATGAATAAGTTCTAGCACATGGTTATCCTAGCATGATCACTCACTCCTAGTGCATATGTACTCTCTAGTTATCTATCCGTTACTTGTACAAATAGAAAGTCGCTAGAAGTGCAAAAAGTTATATTTCATGATGTGCCCCATTCACACCCCCCCCCCCCCCCTCCCCCCCCCCCCCAAGTCACTCGGTCCTTACAAGGTTCAGGCTCGCTATAACGTCTGGAATGTCGTCCTTTTTACCTGTTTCTGCAATAAAGCTCCAAAACGACATATATACAAATATAGTGCTAATATCAAGGGTTAATAGCCTATAATGATAATATTTATGCTCTAAATGGGGCGTAATTGATATATAAAACGGATGCTTAGAAAGCACCAACAGTTGGCTTGCCAAAATCCTTCTGAATCGGTCACTCTCCTCTCGACTCCCTTCCTCTCTGTTCATCTCAACACGCAGGGGCTCGCACAGCAGCGGGGGGAGGATAAGCCACATGTTCAAGCGTGTCTTGGTGCTCTTGGTGGAGGAAATGTGTCTGCTGATGCCAATAGTGCTGAAAATGTACACTCGTTTCGGCCTCAAGTGGCAGTAATGATGTTGGTTTCCTCTGTTTCATTTGAGTGCTCGGTTTTCTCTCGTGCTGTAAACTGTTAAAAGATCACTGTAAGGATAAGTGGGAACCCAGCTGGAATGAGGTATCATGTCGATTATCTGATGTTGAACATGGAGGATTGCACAGTAGTCAAAGGAGATGTTAGTATCAGGATATTATTTGCTTACAGTTATTGGAATGTTTGACGTCACTATCCTACTAGCGTGGGATGGGAGTTCTCATTTGAACGTGAATGTTGCCACTTTCATAAAATATTGAAATGCACTTTGTGGTGTGAAATGACACCTTTATTTCGAAATCATTCTCCACGTTGCATTGTCACATGTGTGCCTGACAGCTAACGTTGTGGAAAATGGTCAGACCGGTAGTTTGCACCATCGTCGAAATGCCACACTCATACAAAGCCCAGCAACAATCTTGACCAGGTGGTGCTATATATCGTGGAAGGTTTCAGATGTCTTGAGCCGGGAACATTTCCCTTTGAAGGTAATGAAACTATGTACAAGCAACATTCCGATCTTGATCGTCAAACAGCTCCGATTAAAAATTGAAATTGACATGTTGTTACAGGTGGAGGTAATACCCAAGAAATTCGAAACCTGGACGGACTACACTAAATCCTTCCAAAATTTAACATTAGAGGAGATTTGGCATCAAATCCACTCAGCCTTGCACTGCTTCCTTCCCACCCAGATTTCATTACTCAATTGCATACATTGAACGCTAGCTTCTCATTTCATCACTGATACTACATCAGATTATTTTCCTTCAGAAACACTAGCTTCTCATTTCATTACTCCACTGCATACATTGAACAGGTGGGCTGCAAGGCTTGCCGAGCGCTTACATGGAAGTAGAGTAACGAGAACCTGTTGATCCATGATAACCGCAGCTTCTGGAAATAGAATGGCTTCAAGAGAAAAAGTACTGCAATAGAAGAGTTAGTTAGGAATCACACAAGTAGATGGAATAAAAGAAGGAGAAGAGTTAGTTAGGAATCACACAAGTAGATGGAATCAAAGAAGTGAAGAAATTTAAGAGAAATATTTGCGTGCCTGCACAGCATGAATTTTTTCTTTTATTTCCTGTAGGTGCGACTGACATGAATTGCTCTTTTGGTAGAGTTCCTGCTCAGATAACTCAATATGCAGATACATCCTTTCAATCTCAATTGCAAGTAGTTGGAGTCGCCTGCTATGCGCACTTCTTTTACCCACCCAGCTACTAGATGACCCACCACAGTCAGAAAATCCGTCCGGGTACCTTGCATCAGTGAGAGAATCCCCATCAGGGAGAAGCCCAATAGCTAGGTCCTGTAACGAAGTAATGAAGATTTTCAGCATATCATTTGCTAATAGTAAATATCATTGTGCAAAATGAAATCGGACTTCTTACATCAGACAGTTCCATCTCACTTAAGGCCTCAAACAACCCATACTGACTGCATAATCAACATAACGAGACCAAGGAAATTAGAGTCCATGACATATTGCATATAATTGATATTAAATAAGAATCCTACCTAGGTAACGATCCTAACGGACAAGTCTCATTTGAGGTCCCGAACAAGTCAAATGAACTGCATAAACAAAATAGACACATCAAGGAAACCACATTATACATGGCATATTGCTTCAACTTAGTAAGATAAGAATGCTACCATGTTTGCCCACGACAGGTTAATACAGAGCGTAGGGAGTGAAGGTCCAAGCCAACCAATTTCTTTGGCACCATCTTCAGGCAAATTTGCTTCCCCCGCTTGGTACAATGCTGATGAAATAGATTTGAAACCATCAGTGTTTGACGTTTTGATCTCAACTCATGCGACAAATCAAAAGAAGAGCTGCAGTTGGGTTACATGAACAGACCTGGCAAATCTTCCGGAGCCGCCGGATCTCAAGACGACCACTCCTCATGCGGACGGCTCCAGATCGCCGTCCCGATCCCGCAGGCGGCAGGGTGGGGTGCCGACGGGATGCGGCGAGCGGCAGGGTTGGTGCCGACGGGATGTGGCGAGCGGCAGGGTGGGTGCTGACGGCTGAGACGGCAGGGTGGTCAGGAAGGTGAAGCTCAGAGAGAGAGGAGGGACGACTAAGCCTAAGGAATGTTGCGAGGAACATTGTTTTTGCCCTTTTATTTGCTTCTTTTTAACTGGGAACACGATATTATAAGCAACAGCATTTTCTGTTGGATGTTTCAACGAAACTGGGGGCTTGTGTTACCCCGTCAGGAATCCCGCGGCAGAGCCGCTGGCAGCCCGTTAAGTGATACGACATGGCTATAGAAGACCGGCTTTATTTCAATGCAGCCGTCGCCTCTGCTGCTCCGATGAAATCCTGGACTACTTTCTACACACCCGCACAGCGTAAAACAAAAAGAAAAGTCCCCTCCCGGCCCACTATTTTCCACACACCAGCAGCACACGGGCTGTCCGTTCATGCCTGATACAGACAGACGACTGGGGCTTCTTTTCTTTTTTTTTTGAAGGTAAAGACGCCCTAGAAGAGCATGATTTTATTTAAATACATGAAAGAGTACACAGTTTAGTCCAAGAAGGCAAATTACAGATCTTTGCTCTGAGAGGACAGCCTCCATTGTGCTTAAAATTTGAACAAATAAACTGGAAACTATTCTCGTCAAGTTCCTGTGCATTCAGTGGTTCAGGCTCAAAACAACAAGTGAAAGAGCAGCCGTCCGTATTGTTTCCCCACAAGTTCATGAATTAAAAAAAAAATCAGTTGCTGTGGTGCTGACAAACAAAGGCTGTGGTGCTGACAAAATCAACGAATTAAAAATTCAGGGAACCGTGTGCTACGGTGCTGTGTGTGCTAGCAATAACCTGCATGCGCTAATCCCCAATGTTTTGGTGCTTGGGCCTGCATGCGCTGCAGTGCTCTGTGTGCGAGCAGAAATCAAGCAGAAATCGCTGCAGTGCCTATCCGCTCATGCCGCGCTCCGCATAGTTCAAGTGCGCAGCTTGGTCGAATCGAGTGGGCGGCGTGCGCCAGAAATCAAGTGCCGAGCTGCCATGCGCGCGCGCGATGCTGACGAGCCGCGTCTGGCTAGATCTATCGGCACCAAAATCAAATCGACCTCTACATCGACCATGCAGACGAACAGAAGGAGGATTCGAGGAGGAAGGAGGCGTACCTGGCTGCGTGCACGCGGCGGCAGCTCCACGCGCGGACGGCAACGGGCTGCGGGACGGCGAGCAGGTGGAGGGAGGAGAGTTCAGCGCGCGCGCGGGAGGGCCGGCGGTTGGGATGAGGGCTCTCGTCCAGCTCCTACGGATGAGAGGCGAGATGCAAGATTTGAGAGCGCTCTCATCGCTAGGAGAAGGATAGGGGGATTGTTGGAGACGTTTTTTAGCACTTGAGCCCTCATATTGCAGATAAGAGGCCACATAAGGCGTTCGTTGGAGTTGCTCTAAGGAATCAGCTAAGCTATGACATTATGCTCCCTAGCAATGAACTCCTTGGTTTTTTGTTAACATGGAGTTAATATCATTGATAGCATGCATCATCCTCCAATCAGGTTCCCTTCGGATTCTGAATGGTTGAAAAACACAGTTTTTAATCTGCAACCAGTCTGTAATTAGTGTCCCAAGGTACATGCTTAGAGCTTCAGCATGGATGGCGGACCCAGCTGAGTTAGACTTTGCTTGAATCTGTAAGGACCATGGAGATCCATCAACATGGCCAGACATAAAAATACCGAACCCAGTTCGCACCTCTTGAAAAAAGGAAGCATCAGTCCTGCACATATAATCAGAAAAAGGAACAATTTTTTCTTGTTGACCAGAAGTGCCATGTGTTATAAACTTTAAGAACGATTCTTCATCAATTTCATATGCTTCATATTGGACTTTTTGGGCTGCTTTTGCTTGATGAATGACAGAGTGAACAGCCCAATATTTGTTCTGAAATCTGAGGTCATTTATAGCCTTCCACAAGAACCAAAGAATATAAAAACAAGATCAATGTATTCTTGTGAGTTCAGGAAAGGAGAATATGCATGAAACATTACAGTTCCTTCAGAACAATCATCGTCAGGAATTATTGAGACAACAGTAGCTTCGGCCAATTACACCCTTAAAGTACAAATTCATTTCACACGGTCAGGAGGGACAAAACTTCAGTTACACCCTTCATCTAGACTTCTAGACTTCAAACGGTCAGGAGGAACAAAATAGCTAAAAAAAGCCTGGAACAAGAGGGGGTGGGGGGGGAAGTATTAGGACTGATTAATATAGACAAACACTCACAAATTCATTTCACATACCTTCATGTGATCTATCTTCTGAACAATGTCATCGTCTTTTTCTGTAAAGAATGAAATGGCAGCATTTGCAGCTGCTTCAGTGGGTACAAAACAGCTAAAGAAATCCTACAAAAAAAAAAAGCAGTCGGTTAGGAATCAGTGGGTACACAAGTAAAGCAGTTTCGAATCAGAGGTCCAAGAGTTTACAGAATTCAGGGTTTAAGGAGAGGAGCTTTTAGCAGGTAGAAACCTATTCTGGAGTAATACTATGTACAGAAGTTCTATTCATGTACATATATAAGCCACAAGTATGTACCTTGGCAACACTCAACATTGTTAGTGTTTCCTGATAATCAAATTCAAGTTGGCGTATGACCTGGTCCATCCTTTTCAACTTCTGTTTCATTTCACTCACCTTCTCTTCAAGATGTTGGATTAGCATGCCTTGCTTAACAGTCAGGATATCCGATGACTCAGTATTCTGGGAGAAAGTATCTGGGATGGCTGCATGCTTGACTAATGGTGCTTCCTTGCCGGTGTTTGACATGGGCTCTATCGAACCATATTGGCCCTCAACTTCTTTCATTCTCAGCTTTTGTGTCACTTCTTGAGTCACCTTTTCAAGATGTTCGATCTTCTTGGAGCAAGGATCTGAGATCACTGCATGGTTGACTAATGTAGTTTCCTTTCTGGTGTCCCACGTGGGCTCTATGGAACCATACTGGCCCTCCACTTCTTTTGAAATTCCTGATATACTGGTATAAACAGGTTAACAAAATCATAATGTACCAGAAAATTGATCAATAATATGCAGTAGGAACACTAACCTTGTAGCATGGTTCTGCTGCAAAAGTCTATGATGCAGCTCTCGAATCTCCTCCTGAAGTAGTTGGATTGTTTTGGCTTGACTATTCACAATGTTCACCATGTAATCTGATGAATCTGCATGGGCGACTAAACTATCCATCCTTGCATCCTCAGTGTCCCCAACGGACTCAATGGGACCATCTCTTTCACCCCCTGTATTTTTAATTTCCAAATCACGGATGTAGCACGATGATCTTAAAATTTGCTGAAACTATTGCTTTGTACTATTTATTCAATACCTCGTTTGTCCGAATGACGGAACAAAGTGTGAAGCCAACCCACCTGTTTAGTAAAGGGCATCTCCTGAGACAACGAATATCAGCCAATTGTCAAGCCATGCATGAGCTGAGGCATAAACTAACAAATAAACAGCAGCATGGCAAACATCTCATCAGGAGTCAGAGAAATCAGATTACCAAATACTCACTACGAGCGGACCTCTTGAACCATGTAACCACTCACTAAGAGAACCTACACAGGAAATTACATAAGCAAACAAGCAATCTGTCACTAGACTATACTGGTAATCCGAGAGAACTGACTTCCTTCGGAAAACCTTGTTTGAAAAAGCTTTATCTGCATTACATAGTGGCGATGTAGATATGGAGGTGCTGGCTATTTGCCGGAGCATATTCAGAGGAAGTAGAAAAGAAAAGATAAAAGACTCAGTTCTGCTTAAGCAAGACTTATAAATGGAAACAAATCTTCATTTTTCTCCTGAGCAAGAGTGCCGCCGCGCCGCCATCGTTGCCTCGGCTAAGATCGAGGACCTCCGTGCTGGCCTCGTGCACCAGGAGGAGTACACATGGAGCATGGCTGAAAACACTGAGCGAGCAGCACCTCACTCAGGTACGGCCCGCCCCGACGAGCAGCACCTCCTCGAGAAGCCACCAAAGACCATGCCCTCTTCGGATCAAGATCCTCCAGTCGTCGCCGCCCGCGCCGCCATTGCTGCCTCCGCTAAGATCTAGGACCTCCGTGCCGGCCTCGCGCACTAGGAGGATGTCGACCTCAGCCGTCACCCTCACACCAGTGGGATGTCAACCCGGTTGCCAGCGTCGCCGGAATCCGCAGCCGATGGATTTCGACCTCTCCCCCGCGGAATCCGCCCACGTCTACTCAACCTCTACTCAATACTGCCTAGAGAATGCATACCTTTTGGGGGTGGCGATGAAGCCAAACATTGTAAACGATAGCCAGTACATAAGAAGGCATGGCAATACATTGATATATGGATAAGCTGAATGTCAACACCAAAAACCGCAATACCGCAATATTTCACAAACAGAACTGATTTGAAATTAAGTATACATAACTGCTTTGGCTGTGTTTAAAATATATTTTGGTGCATTATGTAACCCTGTAGAATCCTGGCAGTAATAAAAAGATTACTAAGCTTGCAAAACTATCACTAATCTATATCTAAAGACTGGTAACTGGCAGCAGAACTTTCATCATGCAAAATTTGTATCTCCTGAACAATATAATGGCCACAAAATTCAACTTTCATCATGCAGTAATGTATAAGCATACATTTGAATGAATTCATGAAGAACTATTTCTGAAATAACAGTTGGCTTTAGCTTCAAATACGAAATGCCATGAATATGAGATGCCGTTGTCTAATCCAGCAGACGTCTTGAAGCACAGGGCATTGATGCTGGAGAAGGGAACTTTCACCGCTGCTGTTTGATTAATCTTGTTGCTCGTTTGAACAGACTCAATTACTATAACAGGATAGTCAGCAAAAAGGTTTCACAAGAATTTTAATAGGTTCACTTTGCTGTATCGACACAGGCATCAAAATCAGGAACTTTCAATATCATTACCCTCAGGTAAACTACTTAAATCCAAACAACAGTGGTAGTAGAAATCCTTAGTCTAATGAGTAACTTGATGTTTCATGCCCAAATGCTTAGCCTATTTCAAGCCAAAATGTTTAGCCTAATGATTAATTTGATGTCTCATGCCTTTCTAATTGAGTTAATGATGGAATACTTTCAAAGCCACCACAGATTGGAGCACTCTAGCCACCACGTCAACTTTCCTCTAATACTGCAATCAAGCAAATGGCAATGTACATTCAATCGACTCTTTAAGTATCAAGCCAGGTCCAGGACAAAGGTAGAAGTTGACATATTGCAGATATGTGGTCACCATTAAGCTAGCTTGGAACAGAATGATATTTAGGGACCTAAGTAAAAAATTAATTGCTTCTATAAAATTAGCAGATCGAATGAACAACAATACCCATGCGGCAACTTAGTCGGGACCATATAAACAATCCATTTTTATTAGACAATTAGCAGATCGAATCAGACAACAAGCATTATTGAAAGAAATTCGAGGATAGGGTTCAGATCGGGGTTAGCAAACCTGCTGATCCTTCTTGCTAATCTACGGGAGGAGTCCTGGAGCGGGTCTGCTGCTGCTACGGACGATTTGGGGCGGACCTGCTACTGGTGACAAGGACGGACGGCTGGCGGCGTCCTGCTGCAGTGAGGAGCGGAGAAGGGAAGGAGGCCCGTTGGTGAGACGGGCATCGGGCCTTGGGGAAGCAGGGGCGGCGGGCGACGGCAGCTTCGGCAGAGGGAGGTAGGGCCGGCGGCAGCTTCGGCACAGGGGCGGCGGCGCCTGGGCGGCGCAGCAGAACGAGTCGATGGCTCAGTTTCGGTGGAGACAGAAGAATGAGAGGGTGAAGGAAAGGGCACTTTTGTCATTTCACATACCCCTTCTAAGTAAATTGGTAATTCCAGAGTAGACAAGCAACTTTCTGTGCTATTTCCCGGAGATCGAAACTTTCAGTGGTATTTTCTGTAATAGAGGAACTTTCAATGCTACAGAACCAATTTTCCCTTTTCTTTTCCCCCTTAGTTTGTGTTTATGAAAATAATAGGCACAAACACGCTCGGGCGGGAAAGCCACACTGATGGAACCGGTCTGGAAATAATAGGCACAAACATGCTCGGTTTTTCTAAAAAACCAACACTGTAGCAAATTTGGAAACCACTCGATTTTACTAGTAAACCGGTTCGGTTTTTCGGAGAAAAAACCAAATTTTTCCGGTTATGTGACCCTTGCGCTGGGGAAGGTCACGAGACACTAATTTCCATGAGGTAAGTTTTCAATACTATACTACGTGTCTGCCATACAAAAAACGTTTTCAACATCTTCAGAACACTTTGTGTGACATGTTGGAGCCCCTTCCGGCTCCCATGAAAGAACAAACATCGTGAGCACATGGTGGATGTCTTCGTCTCGTTAACTTTGTGTGACATGTTGGAGCCCCTTCCGGCTCCCATGAAAGAACAAACATCGTGAGCACATGGTGGATGTCTTCGTCTTGTTGGTCACACAAGGGGCAACGTTCTGGATGTCTGAGAACCGATTCAAGATTGCGAACCATAGGAGGACTTTGGTTTATGAAAGCTATAATACATATGCACACCAAATTTTAGTTTCCAAATCATCATACTTTGAAAAGTAAGAAAAACAAATGAAAAGTGATTTTTTTGCCTTTTTTTATCTCCAAAAATACATCAATTTGTGAATTGAATTTTGGTGTGGTGCTCTTCCAATGCAACACCAACCTCCCTGAATTTTTGTGAAATTTTCTGAACATTTTTCTGTCAAAGATTGTTCAAATTTTATTAAACTACCGATTAGTTATGAGTTTTTGAGTCAAATGTAAACCAATTTGAACTTACACAAGTGTAAGAATTTTGAAAAATATATACAGAGTTGTTATGTGCAGAGGTGTATACCATGTACATCTACACAATTAAATATATACTGAGCTTCCTTCTCGAATCCAAGAAGATGAAGTTCACTGGTTTTTTCCATCGCATCCAATTTGCCTCACAGGAACATTAAGCTTGTTGTTTAATTAACTTAAAACTTAGCAAATGTACTCACTTGCCATAGAGCTTTTGGTGTCAAGAATAAAGTAGTTTAAAGAATCTCATTAATAATTGCTTCCTTTTCTTTATGGCAACTCACATCTATTCTTACTAAGGGGGCATTCGCACGGTTACCCTGTTTTGAATGTTAACTATGAGTTTACCTTTATTTTTTCAAATTTGCACAATTGGCCTTGTTTTCATTCAAGTTGTTGCACCGTTGCTCCTATTTTGATGAAAAATTATGGTTTTGCCATCAAAGTAAGGCAATGGTGCAACAAACTTGATCAAAAACAGGGACACACCTCCTCACATCTCTTCCTTTTCCTTGTAATTCGGAGGATCCCCGGCCGGTCGTCACTCTCCTGCCACCCTCTTTCCCTCCGGTCCCTTATTAAATACTACTACTACGCTCTGGTTCTCCAACACAATCGGTGTGTTCGTTTCACCCCCTCTAATTTTTTAGAGGGTCACATCAAAGAGAATCTTACTATTTAGAAGTACTAAATAAAGTCTAATTACAAAACTAATTTCGGAACCCCTCTAAATCGCGAGACGAATCTAATGAGGGTTATTAAGCCACGATTAGCGAATGGTTACTGTAGCATCACTATTCCAAAATAAGGGTGCGTTCGTTCTTCGTTTCTTTAGAGCTCTCTAAATTTAAAGCTCTAAATTACAATTTAAGAGTGTTAAATAAAATTTAATTACAAAACCTTTTTAGGGATGAGTTCTACTTCGCGAGACGAATCTAATAAGCCTAATTAATCTTAATTTTGGAACAGTGATACTAGAGTAACCATTTCGCTAATCACGGCTTAATTACCCTGATTAGATTCATCTCGCTATTTAGAGGGGGTTTCTGAAATTAGTTTTGTAATTAGACTTTATTTAGTATTCCTAAATAGTAATATTCTCTTTGATGTGACACCTCTAAAAATTAGAGGGGGTGAAACGAACACACCCTAAGATTAATTAAGCTCATTAAATTCGTCTCGCGAAGTAGAATTTATCCCTAAAAAGGTTTTGTAATCAAATTTTATTTAATACTCTTAAATAGCAATTTAGAACTTTGAATTTAGAAGGCTCTAAAGAACGAACGCACCCATAATATTCTCCTCACTGCCCTGGCACATTTCTCTCTCGGTCTTGAAGAGAGCAGAGCCAAAAGCATGGTATTCCTTGCAGCATGCTAGAAATACTAAAATTTTCTATTAAAAAATTGATATTGCTACCACATTCACCTACATCTCATAAATATTGCTGAACGGCAGGGCACCGATGGACATTGCACCAAGGCTGTACAAACTTGCATGGCGCAAGAATAGGACAGTAAGGGAAGAAATAGAAAATGAAAACTGGACGAGAGGATTATGGAGGATGCAGGATGCAGACACCATTGCAGAGTTCGTGCATTTGTGGTATGAGATACAGCAAGTTCACTTAACAGAGCAGGAAGACACAATTATTTGGAGATGGACGGCAAATGGTCAGTATACGGCGAGGTCAGCGTATGAAATACAATGCCATGGGTCGATGTGTCTTTTTGATGCTAAGGCAATATGGAAGGCTAAAGCAGAAGGAAAGCATAAATTTTTCATGTGGTTGGCTGTTCAGCAGAAGGTGCTCACTGCGGACAAACTAACCAAAAGGAATTGGCCTTGTAATCCAACCTGTCCACTATGCGACCAGGAGCCGGAGACGATCACTCATATCTGCATACACTGCCCATATGCAAAGGAAATCTGGCAACTAGTGAACACTTGGAGAGAGGAGCAGATATACAAGCAAGTTAATCCGGAACTAGAGTTCAGGGAATGGTGGAATGATAGGATGGCCGAATATAACTCAAGGCAGAAGAGGGACAAAGCAGCGATCATTATGTACACCACATGGAATCTTTGGAAGGAGAGAAATAGAAGAGTATTTCAGCAGACAACAAGCCAGCCGTATCAGGTTTTGGGGAAGATCAAGGAAGAGATAAAGCTAAGGGAAAGGGCATATGGAGAACGGGTTGAGGAGCAACAAGGAGAGTGAAATGAAACTGAACGTAGTGATCTGTTGTAGATGCAGATATAGTACTTACGGGCCGTCCTATTCAGTAATGTAACCGTGTTTTGTATCCGAAAAACTCTGTATTATTTTTTCTTCTTAAATGAAAGAGCAGTGCTCCTGCTCCTTGTTCGAAAAAAAACATCTCATAAATATTCCATGTCACATTTCTAAAAATTTCCGATGTACAAGTTGATATAAAAGTGATGTAAGCACTTGTAGGATCTACGAAAAATATGATGCTGTTCAAAAAAAAATAGTGTGCATTCTTTGCTTGTTGAACAGTTTTTCAAATAATTTGCTATGGACTGATAGCGGCTTGGCCAAAAATAACTAAACTGAGGTTATAACACTACAACAAAAATAACTATTAGTCACCAATGTATTTAATCACTATATGCGGATTTTTGATAACAATAACTATTTTATCACCAACAAGCTTGGTGTCTGTGTTTAGACACCGGCCGACGAGTAAATTTGTATATGGAGTTAAGGGGTGACGAACACAAGGAATTATACTGGTTCGGACACGAACGCCCAACATCCAGTTCGGGAGTAAAGTGTGTATTGCTCATAGTAGGGGTTAGAAGCGGGCGGGTGATAGAGAGAGAATGATCCCAAGTCTCTATGTTCACGCTCGTGTGTTGGTCAATTGTGGGTCCGTGATTGCGTGATCCACCTCCTCCTCTCCGATGTCCTTCTCTCCCTGGTTGAGAGCGGCTCACAAGTGAGAGAGAGATCGTCCCGCGAAAGGATTCGATACCAAGAGTGTCCGGGAAGGCATGGCGCGGGCCACCAAGGCCACCTTATCACGCCTCGACCACTGCGCTGCAGCGCGTCACGTCGGCCGGCCTGACCCGTTCGACGCACCCCAACTCTGGTGTGAAGGATAGCGAAGATGATATTTTGCTGTCTCCCTGTTGACCATAATAGTCTGCGATGACAGGACAAGGAGGGAGGCAGGACAAGGAGGGAGGACTTTCCAGATGCGCCGTCTTTCGCACCATAACTAGCTACAGCATTGCGATGATGATGTTGAGTCACTGTGGCGTCGCCCCAACCGTCAGTCTTAAATGCTTTGACATCTATGCTGCATGTCGGAGTCCCAACTGTAGGCCGAGCGAATCACGGCCCTCCCATACTCGGGCACGCATCTCCGTGAGGGGTCGGGCGAGGCGGAGGTTCCCTCCCTCCCAGTCGGGTTCTCGCCTCGGGCGTGACGCCATGGCCTCTCAAAGGCAACTTCGGCATTGTGGCTAAATTCTCGGGTATCCAACACTTGGTCATCTTTTGCTGGTCATCTTTTGCTGGCTAAAAACTTGTGACTATATTTGTATATAGTGACCAACAATTATATATGTTGGTGTTGGCGGCGAATCGTGACTTCGCATAAGTGGCCTGAGAGATTTGCTTCACTCTATTTGGGACCAAATCGGAATGCGGTGATTTTCGGGACGTGCCTCCTATCCAAAGACAAAGACGTGATGAGTGAGCGGCGCATCTGCATGTTAACTAAAAGAAAAAATCTCAAAACTTGGTCACTATTTATTAACATTTAGTGATCTAGAAAGAAAAAATTTCTTTGTCACTAAAACTTATTAACTAAAACTCTATTTCTTGTATTGTAACGGGATAAAACAATTAAGTTGTACATGAAACCAAAACGGTTATAACTAGCTATAGCGGCATCTATAGTTGGTTATTTAAAACTTTGTTGTGAACAATATAACCAGCTACCACGGATCTTTTCTGAAATATTCAAAATTTCAACATAATTTCAACAGAAATAATTTGAATGTTAGTGGAATCAGAATCGAAAATGATTTAGAATTTATTCCGACCATATTTGCTGTCATATTTTAGAAATAAAAAACTTTGCTGTATTGAAGTATGTGTACTTGATTGACTGATGGTAGCTGGTTGATTCTTTTCCTAAGAAACCAAAATAATTGCTTGCTTTTCTTTATGGCAAAAATATAAAGCAAAAGAAAGCCGCGCAGCCTGGCCCGACGATGTAGCACCCCACCTCAAATTAATGAGGGGTTAGCTAACCAGGATCATAATCGGGTGATGCTTGACGAAGCAAGCCTCCAAATGACCACACATATAAGCATAAGTAAAATAAAGTACGAAAGGAAATTTAATTATTACAACTTTGATTTGAATTTGATTACATAAAAGAGTTTTGAAAAGTGTAGCGGAAGCGATATACAACTCGATGCGTTACCCTATGATGAAGCACGTTCAGCCCATAAACATGCTTCACTCTGAGCAACTAATACTCAGCAAGACTTACCCGTCAAAATGGTCTTCTAAGACCGACTCCTAACATGCAGGGGGCTGACCAAAGGTGATGGAATAATTTGCATAAAAATAGCACTAAAAGTTGATCCTTCTTTCAAATTTTAGCCAAATTAAAAGGGTTCTTGCATTATTGTAAATGTTAGCAACCTAACTAAGCAATACATGGTTGCAATACAATTAATTGAAGTGTCAAAACAGCATATATACATCATCATGTGCACTTCTTACTACGATGTGACGCAGTGAACAAGTGGTACTCAATAACCGCGAGGGACGGCGATTCGAATCGATTTACACCTGCAGGCGAAACCCGGATACACGACGTGCGCACACCCAAAGGGGTCACGCACGGCAACCTTTTGCAAGATACCATAAAGTCGAGCCGCTTAACACCTCTCCCGAGTACACGTCTCCCCATGCGATAGCCACGCCGGGTCTAACCGTGGTTCACCCGTGCACCCTCCCTTCAAACACGATCCCAAATTCCACCATAACCATCTTCATCACCAAAAGAGAGGTGGGTTCACGTCCAACAATATAGTAATCAAGTTACATCGGTTTACTAGTTCCCATTACACTAGCATGCACCCGGTACGTTCAAACTTGCTCAGCGGGGCCACAACGATCGGTCCTCAATCAACACAGACGGGGCTACCGCACACAAGACCTCCATGTCCTGCTGCAAACCTACACATCCCCGTCCGGTCTCCAATTATCATCATCATGTGAGATAGTAATAAGTACCATTTTTCCCAAAAAGAGCCCTATAGCTCGCGAGTAGTGTTCCGCACCACTCGACTTCTACCGATGACTCACATTAAGCATAGCATAAAGTAACGAGCAGCTGAACATACCCACCCATAGGAAAACCTGGGGATACATGCAACTAAGGTTTCATTCAACTCCTCAATACCTAATGCACATAACATGACTCCATATATAGTGATAAAAGGAAAATCTTTTAAAACAAGGTGAGATGCACCGGGGCTTGCCTTGGGTTTGAGCAATGTTAGCACAACCAGAGGTTAGCATCCTTATCAAGTTCCTCATCAATGGTCTCCACGTTCTTGCTTCCGGCGTCGTTACCTAAATGAATGCAATGCAAGGTCACAACTAAGTGTGATGATCATACAAACTTGGTTACATGAAAAAGTGCAGTAGCATGGTGATGGTGCTGATATTATTTTCAGAAATAACCCAAAATATTTCAATACACTTTGGTTTAAAGCATTTTTACAAAAGAACTCAAGGATTATATGCTTTTGAAAAGAGGGTTCATGGAACTTTCTTGACAAATATGTTATTGTGATGTTTTTGAGTAAAGAGGGCATATGTTCAGACTTAGTGACAGAAGTTAGGTGCGTAAACACTTAAGACTATATTTGGTAAAAAAGTTTCTTTAGTAGCTAATTAAGCATGCAAACAATTTTCCTTAATAAATTCTCTTCAACAGGTTTCTGGAAGGCAAAAATGTCAGGTTATATTTTATTTAGTGAGTTCATCACCTGGACTGCAACATATCCAGAATTTGGAGCAAAAGTCATTAAGGATAAAATATTAAAAATACTTATCCTAGAGACTTGAAACTGAAATTAAATTAAACTGAAGATGAATTTCATGCATTTGACAGTGGGACATGATAGGGAACCTAACAAAGGTCAGGCATGCCAAATATTGGCTCAAGGTCATGTCTAGATAATTTTCTAAAAATCAGATTCTGTTTTGCTTCTCCAATTTTTAGAAAATTAAATGTACATCCCACAGATTTTTATGTTGCACCACTGGATAGGCCTCACTTCAAGGATTCCAGAACAACTTAGTTTGCATTTTTACGATTTTTCTACAAATTTTTATCGAATTTAGAAGTTTGGCCAAAATCTGGGAAAATCCAGGAAAAAGGAAAGATGACTGGCACTGTAGCAGTGCCAGTGCGCGGCGACCGCGCGCCACAGAGACGGCGGCGTTCCGGCCACAACACGGCGAGCCAAGGTGCAGACCACCCGGTAACGCGACCGGGGAGTTAAGGCGAGCTCAGCGCACTAACAAATGCACCCGCGTGCAGCCGGAAGAGGAGCTCGACGCGAGGCCAGCGGCGGCGGCCATGGCGACGCGGCGGTCCGGCGAGAAAAGACAGCGAGGGGCAGAGCTAGGGGGAGCATGAGCATCACCTTGCCACGGGGAAGCTGATGGTACCACACCTGCTCGAGGATAATGCCCGGAAGGTGGAGTTCGTCGGAGGGGTTGCGCGGCCGGTGAACGGCGGCGAGGAAGAAGGTGGTTTCCGGCGATTTCACTGCAGGAGGGACGACGAGGTCAAGTCCTACAGGTGCGCGGGTAAATTAGGAAGATTCATGTGCGATTAATTGGATAGCAGCTCACCGAGGAGAGAGAATTTGAGGACGAGGTCGTCGGCGCTCACCCGGCGGCCATGGGGCGAACCTTCCGTCGATCTCGAGCTACAGGCAGGGAGGCTTCGATTGGCAGCTAGAGGGGGTCTCGGCGCTTCGTTTTGCAATTGGGGGTCGACCTTGGGGCGCAGCAAAACGACGGCGAGGTGGCGAGCTTCGAACAACGGCGATGGCGGCTCGGTTTTGATGGAAAAGGAGGGCGAGGGCGACGACTTGACCGCGGGGAAGGGAAAGGATAAAGGCGGGGACGAAATGGCGTGGCCGTGCGACGCTGACGACGGCCACAGTCGCCGGAAAGGGGCGGTGAGAGAAGCGGCGTCGCCGGCGGCGACACATGGCGCTACAGTGCCATTTTTCTTTTTCTTTTTCGAATTTTGGTGAAATTCCTCGGTTTGAACTGATTGGATTCAAATTTGACCTTCCCGAGCTCCAAAAATCATGAAAAATTCAGGTTCAGAAGACTTCAGTAAGAGGAACAACTTTGTCAATTGGCACTTTTGCTAATTCGGCTTGTGTTTCAAACTAAAATTCATTCAAAGCTTAGGTTTGAATAAAGTACATGCATTTAATTGAGCTTTTAGATTTTTGCAGAAAAACCCCCAAAAATCTCTAAAATTCTCTTTTAGCCCCTGGATGCTGAGGAATTTTTCATTTGGGTCCACTTGTATAGAAATTTTTAAAGTTGTAGTTCAAATGCTTGTTTGAACCAATTTCACTCAATTTGAGTAAATTTGCATTCCTTTTCGTGTTTTATTATTTTTCTTGGGTTATTTGCACTAATTGGGGTTTAGATCAAGAAATTTATCAGTGGGGTCCCACCTTCAATAAAATTTTGTTGCACCATCTCAGAAATTATTTTTTTATCTTCCTTGAAGTTTAGTAACTTACCATTTGGGTTTCTTTTGTCCCATATTTTTGTTAATTACATTAAATGAAGGTTTAGTCATGTATTCTTTTTATTCTTTTGTCCAAATTCCTTGTTAATTAAATTAATCTCTTGATTAACAGCGGAAATAAGCTGGGGTGTTACAGACGAGGCGAGGCGAGCGCTCGCGTGTGTTCTTACTCTTCCCTTTCCCATGCTAGAGTAGCAATGTAAAATTAAGGGGCCTTTCGTTTCATTAGCACTAAAGTTTTTTAGGTACTAATCTTATTAATCAGAGTATTAAATAAAGTCTAATTACAAAACCATTTTAGAGATGTGTACTATTTCGCGAGACGAATCTAATGAGTCTAATTAATCTCAGTTTAGAACAGTGATGCTACAGTAATTAATCACTAATCATAACATAATTAACCTCATTAGATTCGTCTCGCGAATTAGCCATGAGGTTCTGCAGTTAGTTTTGTAATTAAACTTTATTTAATACTTTAAATAATAAGATTCTTTTTCTCGTAAAGTGACAGGACATGGCTGCGGCAGACTACTTTCTATACACCCAATAAAAATATCACATCTCTTCCATTTCCTTGAAATTCAGAGGATCCTGAATATCACATCAAAAAGAATTTTATTATTTAGAGTATTAAATAAAGTTTAATTAGAAAACTAACTGCAGATCCCTAGGGCTAATTAGCGAGACGAATCTAATGAGGGTAATTATGACATGATTAACGATTGATTACTGTAGCATCACTGAAATAGAGATTAATTAAGCTCATTAGATTCAGCTCGTAAAATAACATCTAGCCCTAAAAAGGTTTTATAATTAGACTTTATTTAATACTCTAAATAATAAGATTAGCACCACGAAAACATTAGCGCTAAACGAAACGAACACCCCAAATACTACTCCTACGCCTCTTTGGTTCTCCAACACAATATTCTCCTCACTGATCCTGGTTCATGTCTCTCTCGATCTTGAAGAGAGCGGAGCCAAAAACATGGTACTCCCAGCAGCATGCTAGAAATACTAAAATTGCTATTAAAAAATTGATATTTCTACGACATTCACCTACATCTCATAAATATTCCATGTCATATTTCTAAAATTTTTTGATGTACTAGCTGATACAAAATTGATGTAAGCACTTGTAGGATCTAAGAAAAATATGATGCTGTTAAAAAAAAATAGTGTGCATTCTTTGCTTGTTGAACAGTTTTTCAAATAATTTGCTATGGACTGATAGCGGCTTGGCTAAAAATAGCTAAACTGAGGTTATAAAACTACAACAAAAAATAACTATTAGTCAACAAGATATTTAATCATATATGCGGATTTTTTATGACAATAACTATTTTATCACCAACAAGCTTGGTGTCTGTGTTTAGAAACCGGCCGACGAGTATTTATACCTGATGGTTAAGGGGTGACGAACACAAGGAATTATACCTGATCGTTAGTATGACTGCTTAGCAATTGGAGGGGTGAATGCACTCTAGCATATACTCCCTCTATTTTTTAATTCATGTTGTCCGTTGACTTTTTTGTTACATTTCACCGCTCGTCTTATTCAAAATATTTTAGCAAATATCAATTTTTTGTGATAATTTGTTTTATCATCAAGTAAATTTGAAATATAACTTATAATTTTATATATTTGAGCTAATATTTTGAATAAGACGAGTGCTAATTTAAAAAGTCAACGAAGACATCAATTAAAAAACGGAGGAAGTAGTACAGAGGTACTAGCTGGCCGCTGGGAGTAGCTAATACTACTAGAAAATAATTGCTTGCTTTTCTTTATGGCAAAAATACATAGCAAAAGAAAGCCGCCTAGCCTGGCCCGATGAGGCGAGACGAGCGCTCGCGTCTGTACTTACTAGGGGGCATTTGTACAGTTACCTGTTTTGAGTGTTAACTATAATTTTGCTCTCATTTTTTCAACTTTGCACGATTGCTTATGTTTTCATCCAAGTTGTTGCACCGTTGCCCCTATTTTGATGAAAAAATTACAGTTTTGCCATCAAAGTAGGGGCAACAGTGCAACAAACTTGGTCAAAACAGAAGCAATTATGCAAAGTTAAAAAAATGAGGTACACACTTTTTTAGTATTTATTGAAATTATCATTTAGGTCATAGACCAAATTTTTTAACATGTGTTACCCTAGTTGGATTAATGGTGGCCTGCTCCCTGCTGGCAGCTCGTCGTCAAGTGGTAGGATCCTGTGCTCCCTAGCAAGGCAGTTCTGCTCCTGGCAGCTCCCTAGCGAGGCAGTTCTGCTCCTCGCAGCTCGTGAAGTGGTAGGACATGGCTACGGAAGACCGGCTTTTTATTTCATTGAAGCCGTCCCCTCAATCCTGCAGACAAGGGGGTGTTTGTTTCCCTACCCCTAAACTTTAGTTCCTGTCGCATCAAAGAGAATCTTGCTATTTAAAATTATTAAATAAAATTTAAAAATAAAATCCTTTTACATATATGTGCTAATTTGTGAGACGAATCTAATGAGCTTAATTAAGCTCTGTTTGGGAACAGTGATACTACAGTAACTATCGTCTAATCACGTCATAATTACCCTCATTAGATTCGTCTCACGAAATAGCACAAAGTTCTGCAATTAGTTTTGTAATTAAACTTTATTTAATATCTCTAAATAACAAGATTGTACACCCCTAAATTTAGTCTAAAAAAACGAACACCCCCTATATGTACTTTCTACACACCCGCACACAAACCCTCCTGAAAAAAAAAAAGAAAACTCTCTTTCCGCAGACTAGCACACCTCCTCACATCTCTTCCTTTTCCTTGCAATTCAGAGAATCACATCTCTTCCTTTTCCTTGCAATTCAGAGAATCCTGAACCTCTCCCGGCCGGTCGTCACTCTCCTACCACCCTCTCTCCCTCCAGTCCCTTATTAAATATGTACGACTACTACGCCTCTCTAGTTCTCCAACACAATATTCTCCTCACTGCCCTGGTCCTGGCACATGTCTCTCTCGGTCTTGAAGAGAGCAGAGCCAAAAGCATGGTACTCCTAGCAGCATGCTAGAAATACTAAAATTTTCTATTAAAAAATTGATATTGCTATGACATTCACCTACATCTCATAAATATTCTATGTCAAATTTCTAAAAATTTCCAATGTACAAGTTGATATAAAAGTGATGTAAGCACTTGTAGGATCTACGAAAAATATGATGCTGTTCAAAAAAGAAAAATAGTGTGCATTCTTTGCTTGTTGAACAGTTTTTCAAATAATTTGCTATGGACTGATAGCGGCTTGGCTAAAAATAATTTAACTGAGGTTATAACACTATAACAAAAATAACTATTAGTCACTAAGGTATTTAATCACTCTATGCGGATTTTGGTTAACAATAACTATTTTATCACCAAAAGTTTGGTGTCAATGTTTAGATACCGGCCGACGAGTAAATTTGTATCTGGGTTAAGGGGTCACGAACACAAGGAATTATACTGGTATAAAATGTGTATTGGTTCGGTGATTGCGTGGGTTGAGAGCCGCTCTCAAGTGAGAGAGATCGTCCCGCGAAGCATTGCGATGATGATGGTGGGTCTACTAGAAAATAATTGCTTGCTTTTCTTTATGGCAAAAATATATAGCAAAAGAAAGCCGCCTAGCCTGGCCCGATGAGGCGAGGCGAGCGCTCGCGTCTGTACTTACTAGGGGGCATTTGTACGGTTACCAGTGTTAACTATAACTTTGCTCTTATTTTTTCAACTTTGCACGATTGCTCATGTTTTCATCCAAGTTGTTGCACCGTTGCTCCTATTTTGATGAAAAAATTACAGTTTTGCCATCAAAGTAAGGGCAACAGTGCAACAAACTTGGTCAAAACAGGAGCAATTATGCAAAGTTAAAAAAATGAAGTACAAAGTAGGGACACTTTTTTAGTATTTATTGAAATTATCATTTAGGTCATAGACCAAATTTTCTAACATGTGTTACCCTAGTTGGATTAATGGTGGCCTGCTCCCTAGCCAGGAATCCTGTGCTCCCTAGCCACGAAAAAGCACTTCTGTTCCTTGCAACACATGTTCCAACCACCTGGACCATTCATTCGAAATAAATTCCTTGGGGTAGATCCAGGCCTGGATGGGCCTTCCTAAACGCTGTCCTCGCACAACGGTCCAACCCACCTGTCTACGCTTCCACACTCCACCAAAGTAAATATCTCCTCCTCCTTATCGAAAACACCAGTAAACTGCGCTGTTCATTGATGCCCTTCCGATGGATCCAGAACATCGCGTACCTTCCCGTTGCGGGACATGGCAGCCCTTGCCGACGATCACCTACTCCCCAAGGTAATTCCGTTTCCCCTCGTGAATTCATTTACTCTGCTGCTTCCTGATGAAGCTCTTGTTCTGGCGCGCGACCTTACGCAGTTGACGGTATTTTTTCCTATCCATGGATTACTGCTGCCTAGGTTCCCCCTGTCGTGATTATGGATCGTAGGCAGCTGCTGCTGCAGGCACTGAGTAAGCTCGGCCGCCCCAATCCAGATGAAGAGATCCGGAGTCTAGGCCACGGTACCTATGCACCGTCACTGTCGAGGTGCCGCCACACAGCCTTCGCTCGCAAGTTTCCAAACAGAGGTTTACAGGCTTCAGCTCTTTGACACCTTGTGATGCAGCCCGTCAAGCTTATGATGCTGCCCTCGCTTATCTGGAAAGCAACGGCTTAATCATAGTTGATGATTTCAATCGTCCAGCAAAGAAACAGATGCTTTGTGCTCAAACTTTTGCAGATTTGTTCCAGCAAAAAATAACTGTCCTCCAAAACATGGCTCACAAACATCGAGTATTATTGGAGGACATCAACGCTCAGCTTCATGATGCGTGTATTGCTGATCCAGATCATCTCTCCGTCAGGATTACTTGAGTGCCTTCGGAAGTTGAGAATGTAAATGACTTCACCATCGACTATGTTGGCCCGCCTGTTCCACAGACACAACCTCAGAAACTTAGAAACTTGGAGCTGTGTTTGCATCCATCCACAAGCAACTCGATCACGCACTTCGATCGAGTGTTTTTTGATGATGTCATCGTGGTCGGAAAAACCTTTCAGTGCGCCGCTCTTCTTTTGGTCATGGTTCCTCATGTCTCATCATGTAGAATCGGTTCCTCATGTGTAGTGCAGTTACTTTTGTTCGGCAGTTCCTTCTTTTTTGGTTTACCAGTGTTCCTAAGTGTTCCTAAATCTGTTTAGTGACAGTGCTTGTTCGGTGCTGTGTTGTGCATATTGTCGTCGGAAAGTTGCTGCCCTTTATCACCCTTCCTTTCCTATGGTTGCAGAAAATTACATGGGCGGCTGTTTTCTATGCACCCTGTGCTCCGTTAACCAACATCCATTTATTTATAGTACATATATTATACAAACGGTTGGCATGGTAATAGCCAACCTACACACGAAACAGTCATTAAGTCATTAACCCCCTGGGGAAAACACAACGAGATAAACATACAATACAACATTCAGATGATAGATGACCTAACAGCTAGATACGGCATCGCTAACTTTCTCAGCTACTTCTCGATGCGATTGCCATCTTATACACCTCCCATCCCATCGTTTGCACGGTCGACAGCAAACTGTGCATCCTGTGAGAGAAACACCGTGAGAGCACGATGCTTTGCTTTCTTCTCCCACTCCGCAGCCGGCGATTTACCGATATCCCTTGCATGCTGGAGAGCACACTTGAAGCTCCACTCTCTGATGGCTAAGTTACAGAATGGACAGACGTAACGTCCACCCCGGCGCACAACATACTGACCAGCACGTAGCTGTGCCAAAACTTGCTCCTTTAGCTCTTCAATTTCGTCAGCGTCCGGATCAACCAAACCAGCAGCAAGGGCGGCGGCATGCTTCTCTGCTTCTTCGTACGGGTCAAACCTGCCATCCATCGCTTGCTCCTTCCTATTTAAAACACAACAGTTACATGATTAATAAACTCAAAACAACCAGCTTTTTGCCTTACCTGATCCAGTCGCGCCAACCACCTCTTCTTCTCCACTGAGTGAACCTTTTGTTCTTTTTTTTTCCCCTCCTCTTCTGCTAAATGATGTTGGTGCCATCAAAATGTGCACATATATATATATAGCGAGTGCCAGCACGAAGCCTGCCCCACAGTTGTAGCAAAAATGAACCTGTACTCTTCTGAACCTACGCCAGTGAAATCTTCACAAGAGTAATAGAAACAGAATGCCTGCTCACAGATTAGATAATATAGATCCAGCCAAAGGAAACTTCAAGTACCAAGATGTGTTTCCGCTTGCACAGGCGGCTGAATAATATTACTACCTTTGCCGTATGATACCACCGTTAAAGGAAAATATATTCTGTAACATCCACTGCATATTATTAAATAGATATGTTTCGATTACAATCTTATTCCTCAGGTAAGTTCTTCAATGTCGAATGACCCCTTTACTAATTATAGCACAGCAAACATCAAAGTATATTAAACCCAAAACTTCTGCTTAAGTGATGCCGCTTCTGGCACATCTGGATTGATATACCATTTGCATGGAAACGCCGCAACCAAACAAGATTTCCCTGCGTTTGTCAGTCAAACGAATCAATATGTGTCCTCTGCTCAATTTCTACGCCAAGAAAATATGTAGTTGCCTTACAGGCTGATTGGCAGAACAGAACATAGTTGCAATTAAACTCATGCCATGCACCTTCTATAACGCACCTTGGTAAATTTTTACATCAAGCCCAACAATCAGCATGATTACTGGATGTCCATCCCTTCGTATATGTACACTCTCCCTTTCAAGATCTGCCACCTTTGGACCAAAAAATATAACTTCCTTTGGCTCCTCCCTAAATTATAAGCAGCCATGACCAATTAACCTTCATCCAAGCTACACGAGAACAAATACTACTTCAAAAGTTCTGTTCCATTTTCACCTGGCGTCTGCGATCTCTATTTTCTTTGTTATCCCAAATATACCTTCTGAGGGATGCTGAGGAGGCCACACACTGGTAACCACTCCAATTACATCTACATGAGAAACAGTGAGAAAACAGTGTCACATGAACACATATTTCCAAATATAAAAAACTTATAGATACACCTGCCGAAACCATATTTTAAAACCACCTCCCCCAATTACCAAACAATATGCTCCCGGTCCTCATGACAGGCAACACATCTAAACCAGTGATGCAATACCTAAACAAAGGGATATCAATTGTTTCTTCTACGTCCAGAGTAACTAGGGATGACTCTTGCAGCCGAATCTCCATTAAACTTTGTGTTGACTTAACATGTACAATGTTATAGCCGACATGGAATCCACGGATTGTATAAACCCTATCTTCATGTAATGCATATGGCATTGCACAGTGGCGGACCCACGGGGTGGTCCGTGTATGCCTCGGCATACTCTAAAATCCCACGATTCAGCTAATCGGAGCACTGTTCATTCACTGTTTGTCACTATTTTGCTCACTATTTGTATACTGTGCATACTCAAACTCACTGTTCTGGGTCCGCCCCTGGCATTGCATGCCCCATCATCGCAACAGCGAGCCCATCCATAGGATAACCCTGCATACAATGCATGCCATACATTAAATACACCGGCAACAAATTCAGCCATAACATATTCCTACATTATTCCTTCTTTTTTTTTTTTTGAGTAAAGAAAGGCAAAACAACCTCCGCATCCACGATCACAAAAAATATGGGTGGCTCAGTACGGCCACCTTCTTGTAGACCAACCCAAACCCTACAAAATCTTACACCGATCACACTCCTATGAAATCCTTCTGTGAGGTTCCTAAGAGGTGTATACTCGTTGTACAGGAAGAACTTAATTCCCGAGAAACAATGAATCACCACAGTATCTCTAACCTCGTTATGGTTTCCTATAAATAGATATCCCAGGCAGCGTCACTTTTACCCAAAAAATTGGTTCCATCCGGTTTTCTTCTCTCCCAAAAGTCAACACCTAAATCATTTCGTCTTCCATCCCAAAACAGGGAAAAAAAAATCGCCCTGTACTATTCCGAATCACCCTTCCTGTTCACGTACATTGAGATCACAGTTCCTTTATTTTGTTCCATGCTTGCCTCTTGCTCACAACTAACCCCCGCCAGTTATGTGCCAACCACGCTATTATTTGTCCTGCCCCGTCCCGCCAGTCATCTCTGAACTTATGTTATCACTGACTTTTACCCGACGCAGAACGTGCGGCTCACATTGGCCATGACCCACCACAAACGTTTGTCCTACCATGTGTTAATTGTGTTAATCGTATGCCTGTGAGAAATCTATACATTGGCTGCTTCATGGCATTGTCTACATGAAGGTGCTGTTTATGAACAGCCTGCCCACCTATCAGCATCGTGCTGTTGTGTTACAGTCATGCCCACCGATCTTGCTCCCTCTGCTTTAAACAGAAAGGGAAAAGAGAGGCTACGCAGAGAACAGTGAAACCTCGCAAAAGAAAAGTCCGTTTCGAATCCCCTAACACGTAGACCGCACATGCGACCACAGGATGGAATGAAAGCAACGAAAAAAGAATCATGTTTACCGACAGACATGCCAACGAATGTTGTCCTGTACTGGTTACAACAACTGCCATTGCCCTCCTTAATTTAAACAGGGAGGGAAAAAGCCCGTCTCACGAAAGGAAGGCCCGTCCCAAATTCGTTAGCAGCTGAAGCCCACACGAGACTTCAGAATGGGCCGAAAACAATTGGAGAACAAAAAGGGACGGCCACCGACGAACCTCCTCGCCTCCTTCTCTGTCAGGAAAAAAGAGCAAAGACAAAAGAAACCTCCTCTCCTCTGGCCACAACACGAAAGAACATTCTACACACCTCCCACTCTCGCCGATTCGACCCACTTCTCCGCTCGTTCTGCTCCGACACAACGGCGAAACCAACGCTAAATCATCAACCGCGGCGCGGAAGCTCCATCTGCACCACCCTCCATCTCTTCCGGCCAAGGTAAACAATGCCGCCCCTTTCCCCGTTGTTTATATCGCCCAACACTGCTTCAACCCCTAGATCTGCCACCCGATGCCATACAACCAGTGCTTTATTGCCTATAAAGCATAATGCGGATGTTCCCGCAATGATTCCCCCAAACAACCAAATCGATTAGCTACTACTATCCCGATTTAAAGTATGTTATTTTCTCCCGTCCCCTCGAACAGTTCACCGGCTATTTATGAATGTTTCTATCTTTCGACAGGCAACAGAAATTATCAACCCAACAATGGAAGAAATAAAATTTCCTCGATCCGTTCTGCTGGCTGAAACCCTCAGGCAACTGAATTTCAGCGAACCCCTTACACTGTTGAGGACAGTGACCCTGGAAAAATGAGAGCAGTTGTGCACTTCAGCTACCCGAAAGAAGCCACAGACTTTGAACCTAAACATATATACTGCTTTCCGAGTGACCCCTGCTTCACAGCTATTGAACCCGCACAAAATGAAGCAGCAGAATTCGCTTTAATGCATTTAGCCAGGAACAGCTACAGAATTCTTTCTGACCTCAACAATCATAATCAGCTGCTTCGGAGGAACATTAAAATAATGACAACCGTTCTGAACATATATCTTCCACCCTGGCTGACCATGGCTTCAGAGTTAGAAAAGAAATGTTTCTCACTCCGAAATGATCTGCTGACTTATTCAAGACAAAACAATGGCCCATCAGAGAATCAAGAAATGAAGACATTTATACAAACCCTCAATAGCAAATCCCACAGGTTTCAGACAATCAGCAGAAACATTTTCGGCCAAATCCACAGGATTCATGCAGCAATCGGAAGCGAGAGCCTTGGTATTTCCTCATCTGAATCACCAATGTCAAACTCAGCTAACGTCCCTTATACCCAACACACTCATACCTACATCTCCATTTAAAATTTTAATATCTTTAATGTGGCCTGAACAATCACAATACCCTTGAGATCTTTGTGCTGCATATAGTTGACACCTTTAATACGATTATAGTTGTTGGGGGTAAATATCCGGTTCCCTCTGCATTTAATGTAGAAACTTCTATTTGGCTATAAGCTTTTGCTGTACCCATGGACTTTCCTCTGGGTATGCCTAATTTTTGTGTTTTCAGGGATTCACAATGCTCATGGATGCAAATCGTGTAAATGACCTCTCGAGGATGTACAACCTTTTCCAGAGGGTCAATGCTGTTGAATTGCTAAAACTAGCGCTTAGTTCATATATCCGGGCCACAGGACAGGGCATTATTATGGATGAAGAAAAGGACAAAGATTTAGTTCCCTTTCTTCTGGAATTTAAGGCATCTCTTGACAAAATATTGGAAGAAAGTTTTGCCAAGAATGAAGCTTTCTCCAATACCATAAAAGATTCGTTTGAGCACCTTATCAATCTACGCCAGGTGAGTAAGATTTTATCATGCTGCTTGACCAGTGTTGTACAATATTAAAATCTTTGTATGAGTGCGTCAATGCTTTTTTGTTCATGAATGATGAAAGTCTTTCAGCGTGTGTCATTGTGATTAAAGTTTATAGTTTTGGACCAGTGATTTATTCCAATATTTGTAGTGAGATAGTAATATTTATTATATGATTGGAAAATGGATATGTATACTCAGATAAATGCGACATGAAATAGTGGTTATTCAATTTGGCTTGAACAATACTGTCACAGTATTTCAGCTTTTCCTAATATGTTGATATACAAAAAGGATGGTGAAAATAGAGACCGGCATATTGTGTTCAGTTATCAGCTTTTCAGCAGCACATGGCGCCCTCTAGCATTGCATGAGTTTGGTGTGGGGTCGTAAATACCACTTTGAATCTTTTGTGTTTCAAAGCTAACAAACAGCGGCCTGTGTTTTTTTTCTTACTGTTAGCCTGTTGTATGTAGTATGTTTGTTCCTTGTACAATTTTGCCTTTTCCCTCTCAATTGATTGAACTGCCTGTTTCTATGACAGAATCGACCTGCCGAATTGATTGCGAAGTTTCTTCACGAGAAACTTCGAGCTGGAAATAAAGGGACTTCAGAAGAAGAGCTGGAGGGTATACTCGATAAAGTGTTGGTTCTGTTTCGGTTTATACAAGTAAGTTACTGAGCTATTTGATTTGATCATTAAGTTATGTTTCTTCTTGATCAATAGTATAGTTCTACTTATTTCTATGTTGCATCTTAACTTCATTACAAATAGTATAGTTATGCATTTTTTTTTTGATACTGGCAAAATTGTCTTTGGAAATTATGATCTGTGTAAAGGACCTTTTTGGAATGTTTATACTGAATGCCATAAATGCGATAATTTGGGGCCCTTCCAAACAGGGTAATATTAGTGTGACCTTTAAGATAAGCATAAACTACTTATTTCCAAGTTCCTTTTTTTTTTTCCTGAGAAGATCTTACAAGGCTTGCATGGAAAGTGAAAAGTCTACTATTATGATGCCATAAATGGTGATATAATTGTAAAAGTGTTCAGGGCAGACGGTGCTATTTCTGAAATGCAGAAGTCAATTTATATGTATTTATAAGATTTATATTTCCTGATGCACAGGGTAAAGATGTTTTTGAGGCATTCTACAAGAAGGATCTAGCTAAGAGGTTGCTGCTAGGGAAGAGCGCATCAATAGATGCTGAAAAATCCATGATCACAAAAGTAATATTGCCTTTGTGTCAAGTGTAAAATTGTTATTTAGTTGTCTATTGTGAGTTTGCTGGACAACCTAAAATGTTTCTCTTTGCAGCTCAAAACTGAGTGTGGAAGTCAGTTTACCAACAAGCTGGAGGGAATGTTCAAGGTAGCGTTAGCTCTTTATCACTCGGAGTATTTTGCTAGTGTATCGTGTGTACCTTTATTACTTATCCTTGGTGCTTCTGGATATTGATTCAGTATGCTTGTAATATTAATAATTATTGCTTTTCGCAGGACATTGAATTATCCAAAGAAATAAATGATTCGTTTAAGCAGTCATCCCAAGCGAGGACAAAGCTTCCAAGTGGCATTGAAATGAGTGTCCATGTACTTACAACAGGGTAGGAATATTCTTTGCCTTCTTTCTTCGATATGCGTTCTGAAGAGTAATTCCAGATAACTGTACAATGCTTGCCCCCCAGGTCATGTAATTGACTATTGCATCAGTGGCCCAGCATGGCAGTATGCGACTCTCATGTTGTCAGTCATGTATATGCGATTCTGATAAAATCTGTTTGACTTACAGCTATTGGCCAACATATCCACCTATGGATGTGAAACTCCCTCACGAATTGAATGTCTATCAGGTTAGTTTATGGGCTAGATGATATATATATATATATATATATATATATATCTTTACTCCTTATTATTTTCCTTCCGAGTCCACTCCCGTGCGCGTGCGTCGCGCGTCTCCCACCCCGTAAAAAAAAAAAGGCGCCCACAAGTGGGCCCCGCATCCCACGTACGCTCCCCGCTCCCGATGGGAAAAGAAAAAAAAAAACAAAAGCGCCTCTCTCGGCTTCCTCGCTCCGCCCGCCGGCGCCGCCGCCGCTCCTCGCTCGGTGCCCGTCCCTCTCCTCGCGCGCACGCCTGCCCGCCCGCCTCCCTGCCCTCCCCTTCCCTTCCCAATCCCGCCGTCGAAGCCGCCCGCCTCCCTGCGCTCCCCTTCCCTTCCCCAACCCTGCCGTCGAAGCCGCCCGCCCTTGTCGCGCGCACGCGCCGCGCGCCCGCCCGCCTCCCCTCCCCAACCTAGCATCCGTCGAGGCTGCCAGCCCGCGCCGCGCCTAGCACGAGTGCCGTCTTGATGATCCTGCGTCCTCTGCCTCCACAACATCGGCGTCGTCCTCCTCCTCCTCTTATCGCCGGCGCCGAGGTGGCCGGGCTCCGTGCTGCCCTGAAAGTCAAAGACGCAATCTCGTGACATCGGTCCCGCGTCGCCAACCCCTATCGCCACCTCTACTTCGGCGACTGCAGCATCCCCCGTGCCCAGGTGCAGAATCTCAATCTCCCTCGCATCCATGGCTGAACCAAACGGCCACTGCTCCCACTTGCTCCTGGCCAGCACCTAGCCATGTCAGCCGCAACCATACGTTGAGTTTTGCAGGTCAGTTCGTGTGTTCATGAAAGATTTTCTTTCGATTTTTCTTCCGATTTACCCCTCTCTGATTTCCCCTTGCTACAGAGCATCTTTTGTTGACCTGAATAAATTGGTTGAAGACAGCAGAGCATGATTATAAGTCCCTTTTGGAAACCGTCTGAAGATGGGGAACAAAATGGGTTCCTCGGCAATGCGATGCCATGAGCCTCCACTTTTAGTAATCATCTTCTTCGCTAGAAGCAGAGAGAGGTCTTTCAGTGCTTGGATGTTGTTTGCAAAGTGCTTGTGCCATCTACGTTGAGCAAACCAGAAAGCTTTTATGGTGAGTTGATAACATCTAAAATCTGCTCGCTACTATGGCTCAGGTATGAAGGTATGGTTGCACCAAAATCAGTATTGTGTTTTGTTTCAGCAATTGTGTAAAAGGAGTTTTCTTTCCTATATGTTGGCTTCGAAATCTTGATATCTTTAAGTGCTAAGCATGTCCTGTTACCAAAATCAGTATCCTGTTTTTTTTTTTTTTTACCTGCCATTAGAATCTGAGACCAAAACCTACATAATTAGCAAGTAGCAGAAGCCCACATCGCTGACGCCATGCCGGATCCTGTCGGCCAGGGAGCTCCAGCCGGGGGCCTGTCTCCAGACTCCTCCGTGTCGTTGTCCTCGCCCACGACAGGGACAGGAACCGCGGCGGCGAGCAGGAGAGCCAAGGTGAAGGCAGCGCCCACGGAGACCAACACACACAAAGGTGAGCAACTACAAAAGCTCCATGCAAATCTTTTTCTTTCTTCTGTTGAAACACAACTTTCTTTTAGGGGCAAACAACATTTTGAATCTGATCTTACTGTAAGATCATAGGACGGTGAAATTTGGTTGGTTTTGTTTTTGCAGGTATGAGTAAAGGATTACTGTTATATTCATTGTGACATATCCATTCTTGATTGCAAATGGTGCGGTGGTCACCTTGAAACAACAAAATTTCGAATCTGAACAACAAAATTTCAGTTATGCCATAGACTCCATATATAAATGTATGAAACCGTACTACGAATATGTTATCTCAGTTATGCCATAGACACCATATATATATATATATATATATATATATATATATATATATATATATATATATATATATATATATATATGTATGTAATAAACACGAAGCCGTACTACTGAATGATTGAATGATATAAATTATTCCAGCTAAGCATAAATGGTAGGGTTCAGGTTTGAAGTGTCATTGATGTTTGTTTTTTCTTTCTTATACAATTGTTATTAGCCCTGCCCACCGTTTCACAATGTGTTTGAGTTACAGCATCTAGACGAGGGGGGCCGGCAGCATCCAAGGCGTAGTTGCCCTGATTGCCATGACCCTGAAGGTGACCAAAACTGCAAGGGTCCTTGCCGTGGCGAAATAAATTAAGTATTGAAATAAATGATAGCATTAAAATTTTTGAAATTAAGAATGGAATTACCCCCTTCTTTTCCTGTGGAATCCAATATGTGATTCTTGAACAGTGTTCTTATTTCTGTAGAACAGCATGATCTAACGGCACCTTGTTGCAGCAAAACTGAAAATGCAGCCTGGCAGAAGTATATAGCTTCACCTTGTTGGAAAAAAAAATGCAATTAAAATGTGACGTAACTTGAAATTACTTTAGTGGGACTGAATGAAGAGTTGAGGACTGCCTGCATCTACGTCTTTTGGGACTTGATAATGGGCTCCAGTGGTTGCCAAAACGTTCACAGGTACTCAACAACATGATTATTGTGGTTACAGGGCATCAAGAAGTTGAAGGATGCTATTGAAAACCTATGCGGGAATATGTAGTCAAAATATCTGGCTTTTCTCAGGTAATTATAGAATGACTGGTTGGCTCTCTTTTAGAGAAATAGTAGTATTGCCCATATTTATTTTCCAGCCTACACACTCATCTTTGCTGTTAAAATCATTTCCAAATTTTATATTTTCTCCCTTGGGTATTCTCACAGGATATCTGAGTTGGTTGTTGAAGCAGAACAAGAATTAATTGAGCTACAAAAGCATGTGTCCCAGGGCATTCTTGTGCAGGATGCCAGGATCTAATGAGTAGTAGTGTCTTGAGCTTGAAATTTGGCAGAAATCTTGAGAAAAGGATTTTCTAACTGAACTGGATGAAATTTTGTCTGATGATACACAAGACACCAAGGTAGTTTTTTCAGGATACAATTGATGTCATACTTGCAGATAATCTTGATTTTGTTTCTTTGTAAAATGTAAAATGATGCGCTTTATGCAATTTTCCTATGAGCCTGTCTTTCATGTTATCTGCTGATTCGTTTGGATCTATCTCATTTAAAACAGTTACCCAGCATTCCATTTTTCAGTCTCGTAATATCCGATGTTTCATGCAGCTGAAATAGTTCCAACACTCCCTCTGACCACATTTCCATCTTGCGGATACATGTGCCACCATACTTTGTACATGTAATTTGTACGGTAAGTTTCACCTGAATTCAGAAAACATGTATGCAGCACAAACAAAGCATAAATTTTGCTAACTTAGTTAAAATTACCTTTTGAATGTTTAGGATATCAGTTGACATGAGCACAATTTTCTCTCTATATATAGTTACGGTTCTGTGTTGGTTCGATTAGTTGTTGTATGTTACTAGAATCGAACCTGCATTATTAGGCATCTGGTGTGTTAACGGTGGAGTATATCTATAAATAGTTTCCCTTGACCAACAACACGTTTTCCAGGTTACATCAGGTGGTGTAAATGATGCAAATGACTGAAGACCCACTCAGAGCGCTTCTTGTCCTAAGATTGTTGAGGTTTTCTTCAGTAAAGTTCAATACATACTGGGTAACGAAAATCAATGTTGATAGTTTTCAGTTTGATCTTGCATCTATACTGACCATTAGATGTAGGTAAAATTCTAATCTTTTGTTTGTTGTGTTTTTCCTACGGTGATATTTTTAAGAATATCCTTTTTTTCTACCAGTCTGGGATCCAGTTAATGTGCACGGAAGTCCATTGGTAGGTCATATGATTCACCTGCCGTACTAACATGTTGAAAGTTGAGTTCTTTGTTCTAACGCCATTCCATGGGTTATTAGGAAATTTTATGCCAAAGGAATTTGACTACAGAAAAAAGATAAAACAATTTATGTAGCTTCTCTGAAAGAATATTGTTATTATATAACTCATTTCTATCAGCTATACTATGATACTAGGACTGAAAAGGAAGATTCACAAAACATGAATAGCTCAACTCTGCGATCGCAAAACTGTTGGGGTTTGAATTGGAGAATGGAGAACCTCAGGCCACCTTCAATCGTCTTTAGTTCGTTGAGATCAAGTAATCTTCAGTGTACTTTACCATATATAAGAGTGTGGAGGAAAGAAAACAAAAGAGAATGGAATAAAGTAGGATTGTTGGATTTGCATTGGATTTTTCAGGGATTCTGGAATTGTTGACATCCTAAGTTTTAGAATCTCATGTATAGAGCTGTTTACCTTTATACTATGTAATAGTTTTGATCTGAAGCATTAGGAGGTTAACTAAACTTTAGGCATATTTATAAATTGTTATGATACAAGAAAATCTAAATGAATAATGCGTTTAGGTTTTCATAGTTCTATGGAGATGCAGCTTCCTTATATTTATGAATTCATTCAAATGTCCTCTAGGTCTATCCTAAGCGGGTTTCTAATTGCATGTTAGTGCCTTCTGAATGTATGCATTTTATACATGGGGAGCTTGCGTGATGCTATGTAATTTCACAATATTTTGAGTATTATATATCTTATCTATTACTCTTTATTGTTGTAAGAGTAACATTAACAAGTCTATTAAAACAATATTAAGGGAGTTTTTTTTTTGCTGGCTAGCCCGTGGCAACGCACGGGCCCTTTTGCTAGTATATATATATATTAGTTTACCTAACATTTATTTTTAAAATCTCTTATCCTTTTTGACAGGATATATTCAAAGAGTTCTATTTGAGCAAGTATAGTGGAAATAGTGGAAGGCGTTTGATGTGGCAAAACTCTTTGGGGCACTGTGTCTTAAAAGCAGACTTTCCCAAAGGCAAAAAGGAACTTGCAGTGTCATTATTTCAGGTGCATCTCCGTCCCATTTTTCAATTTTATTATGTGGTTACCATTTGTGACCTATACTTTTAACTTTTTACCAACTTATTCCTGCTGTCAGAGTGTGGTTCTGATGTTGTTCAATGACGCTCAAAAACTAAGCTTCCTCGACATCAAAGAGTCTACTGGCATCGAGGATAAAGAATTGAACGAATACCCCTTGTACGCCGGTCATGGAGTTCTTGCACCGGTTGGTCCAGTGGAAGCGTCGGTGATCACCGTCTGCGACGACGCGCCCGAGGGTGCAGTAGCACAGTGAAGACAGTTGCTGCAATGCTAGAAGTTTAATCAAGCGTGTGTTTAATAGTTCGCTAATTATTAATTAATTGTGTACCAATGCTCTAATAACCCCTCCCCTACATACCATCATGTCAACACCCCCAGATATGAACCGGATCCGAAGTCCTAATTGTTTTTGCTGTATGGGTTTGGGAGGCAGGCATCCATGTGCAAAGCTGCCTGCTGCCCTTGACTCAGGAAGGTTCATCCACTCCTGCCTGTATCATGCATGACCATAACCCTGCACTCCTGTAAAATGTAAACATGGATGACCATATGGTTATGTTTGGGCTGGATTCCTACCGACCCCAATGCTGGCACCGAGCCCAACAAAACACTCGGAATCGCCGAGCCCAACAAAACACTCGGAATCGCTCCAAGTGTCTGACCCCGTGGAACGACTCCCGCACGCATGCACACGACCGCAAGCGAGGCAGAGGGCGAGGGCGACGGGTGGCGCAGCGCGTCGGGACGGCAGCGCGGCGTGACACCACGGCGACGGCGCGGCCAGATCCCTTCCAATTCTCGCCGGTACGACGTCTCCCTCTCCCCTTCGTCTTGGTTCTTGGATTAGAAAGGGTGGACGGCGGTTGTTGGATCGATCTTGGATGCGATCGAGGCTGGCGGCGGAGCAGGAGCCTGTGGGTTGGGGGGGCATGGCGCCCGGCAGTGGTGATGGTCGCTGGGCGTGAGAACCCCAACGCCTGCTCCGTCATGTAGGAGTAGCTAGCTCCTTCCATCGAGTTCCTGTATGGATCCGTCATTCCGATTTGTTTCGTTTTTGGTACTTGTGTTGTTCTGTCCTAGCGAGGAGCAAGGATTGAGAGCAGCGGGCAGGGTGAACATCAGGTGAAAGTAGGATAGAGATGGGAGATACTAGTGTAGTTGTAACACTGACAGACACATGCATAGTTACTCGTCTGCTTGATCGATTCGCTGTGTTCTTTGCTAGCATGATGATTTCATTCCTAATCCACGGTGAATTAATTTCCAGCTTGTTAATTACCTGAGACTCACTCATAATTTTTCCTGCTACTTGCGTTGCTTATTGTAGTGTGCCCCATAGTATTTCGTTTCATGGTTTTCCTGTGTATTTTTCCTGCTACTTGCGTTGCTTATTGTAGGGTGTCCCTCAGCTCTGACTAATCCAAGATGTCCAGGTGAATTTCCACCTCTGCTTACAAAGCATGGTTTTGGAGAATTTACAAGCCCAAAATTTCACACTTTTCAGCTTAGAAATCTCACTCAAGGAAAAAATTCTCAGGTTCCCACGGAACTTGAATCTCAGGCTATTGTCAGTACAGCATATCAGCGAATAGTAGGCAGGAACAAAAAACCATGAAACAAAATACTAAGGGGCACACAAGATTTATGAACGCGTTTTTGTTATGCAGATTGTTATGCACACAAAATATGCGCTGTTTCACATTCTTACACTGCATTCAGTTAGGTGCTAGAGTCCAATGCTCGCATATGCGCTGTTCTGAAATCCATATCAGCAATTGTAGAATTAGTACTGCTGTTATCAGTTCTTGATTTTCCTTGCACAGAATTTTTTGGACACCATAGTTATTTCCACTGGAATTTTCATGCTATCTTGAACTAAACTTGCTTTGAACTAAACGTGTATTCAGTCAGAGATACATGGTTTAATGCATTTATTAATATGTGCTTATGTTTTCATCTTTTAGATTATACTGGCTTCTTTTAGATTAATATGCAAATTAATTAATTAACAAAAAGTAGCCAAAGAGTGTATTGATGATCAGTTTGTGCTATAACACAGTGGCACTAATGTTAAAGTTGAACATTGAACTGTTAGCTAGTTTATCTCCTGTCACAATGCTCCTGTAGACTTAATCATTATCCTGCAGATCATATGCTTTTCTCCTTGTAGGCAAATTTGAAGAGTTCTTTGGCATTGACCCAAAACTGAAATGAAAACCGACCAACCGACTCCATGCATGTTCTTGAGTTCTTGGTGTGATACTAACAATTGTGCATGTTCAATTTGCACTAGATGTACCTGGCATGACCTTTTTGTGCTTGTGTTGCAGTGTGCAGTGACATTGGAGTGGCAACAACGCTCAAGATACATGTGGATGTTTGGCTGCCCAAACTGTCACTTCTGGAAGTGAATTTTGTTATTCAAGCGGTAGTGTTTCTATAATTAGCTCTTGTATTGTTAGTAGAATGCTTTTCGCAATTGGTCAAGAAAGCTCTGAAGTCAAGAAAACTTGGACAGAATTGCCTTCTGTTTGCAGAAGCAAGTGTATGGACTATGGAGGTCTTTTTGAGCATGCTGTACTTTCTATTTTCATTCTAAAAATGATGTTGTTCAAGCTGTGAGATAACACAGGCAAAGAAATTTGAGCTGCCAAAGTTTATGTATTCAGATAGGCGTGTATATTGTTTTGGACGTCTTGTGACTTTATTCAAGTTTGTGTTTCCATAAGGTACAGTTTTTGTGTTGCTATATTTTTTTTAATCTCCTATTTGTTTTCTCTGCACCTGCCTATTCAGTTGATGTTTGAATTTTAAACTTTTGTCGTGGACAATTTCGAATCAGAAATGTAGCTGCCATCGTTGCATTGAAGCAACATCCGTTAGAAGAGTAGTCTTGTGCTGTTGGATCCGTGTTAATTGATAATACAGGCAGTGAATCCATGCCCAACCGAACGACCCATAGGTGCCAGGGAATAAACAAACCAGGGGAATGAAATCTTCACCTATGGATCAACAAGTGACAGGAGGGGATTCACTCGATCCCTGCGTGGATTGGTTTCCTTTGGATTAAATCCCACATAACCGAACGAAGCCTTACGCGGGACAGCCTGGTTGGCGAACCAGAGGCCGATGCAGAAGAAGCACCCAGCCCAGGATGACCATGCAGGAGCACCAAGCGATATACAGAAACTTGACAGTATTCCACCATTTCAAGCGGAAGCTTTGCTACTACTCATGTTACCACTTACCAGCTAGATCATGACTTCCACGGCACATGTGAATATCACAACAACAAAATCCTCCTAAAGCGACAGTGTCCAAATTCCCGTAAGTGAAGTGCTAAGTAGTGAAGGGGGCACTGTAGAAAAGGACGGTTGACGGCAGCAACGTTGTAGCAACGGTTGCTGCTACCAACCGCGGCTAAAAATCAATTTCTAGCGGCGGTTGGTCCCATGAATCGTTGCTACAAAGTTGTTGAATAGAGCCGTTCTTGTCTTCTTTGTCACGCGGCGAACAAGGCTCCCAAAAGGCTCCCAAATGGACGCGGCTAGGTAGCTAGCTCGCCAGCCTCTCCATCCACCGCCTCTCTCTCTGTCGCCCGGGCCCGCGTCACCGTCTCCTCCACACGCCGGCATGACTCGCCGCCGTCGATGCGCCACCGCCGAGACGGCCTTCGTGGGCGCCCGGCCACACTCTCCGCCGCGCTCCGCCAACAATTGCGGCGAGGGAGCCTCCGACAATGTCGCCGACCTGCGGCCCCTCCGGCAAAATCCACTTCCTCTGCCCCATTTGCCCAGAGTCGACACGGACTCCATGGCGAACATGATGCTCCATGTATTGCAGCAGTGTCACATGGAGGACGTCCACGCGGTGGGGAGGAACCTCCACCACCACCTCGCTCGCAACCATGGTTGGCTGTGAGTTGCGCGCGACTACCACCGTGCGCGCCATGGAGGTGGCACAGGTCGTGGGAATAGCGTGGCGTGCGCCGTCGACCGCGCGGCAAAATGTTTTGAGAGCCATCGACAACGATATCCCGTCGTGCTGGGACCACTAGTATTAGTTTGTTCTTTAGTTTGAATGCGTTAATGTGTGTGTGTGTGTGTGTGTGTGTGTGTGTGTGTGTGTGTGTGTGTGTGTGTGTGTGTGTGTGTGTGTGTGTTTTAGCTTGAATGCGTTAGTGTGTGTGTTAGTGTGCTTTCTAGGTTGCCACTAAGTGTGTTAGTGTGTGTCTGTAATATCTGTAAATGTGCATGTGGCTATACATGCCACTGCACTATTTATAAAAAAATGTTAAAACAGCTAGTAGGAACAGTTGATGCCATAAACCGTTGCTACAAATGATTTGTAGCAATGGTTTACCGCAGTAATCATTGCTACAAATAATAGATTTGTAGCAACGGTTGCTGCCGTCAACCATTGCTACAAATTCCTATAGTACTTATACCACTCCCCGACCAATTTTTCATTTCCCATGGCGGCCAGAGAATTTCTCCAAAATCTCAATTTCGAGGAGGAAAGGTTTTGATTTCGTTGTAACATTTTGAATTGTGGCTCAATTTCGGGTTTGAAGTTTGTGCTCGTTTTTCATCGAATTTTGGCAAAATTCGATTGATTCGTGATGGTTAAGTGGGTTTGAATGAGACTATATAGCATCATGTTCCAAGTGTATGCATCATGTAGCAATATATCATTTTTAGATACCTTTTTACATAGTCATCCAATTTTCGCTTATTTAGTGAGGGGGGAAAAGGGAATTTAAGTATTTGTCTGTAGTAAATTTAAGTATTTTTATGTATTTGTTTGTAGTATTTTTTTGTTATAATTTATTTGCTACTTGAGTGTATCAATTTGGGAGAAATGCTCATTTTTTTATTTACTTCATCTTTGTCGTAGGAATGCAATCGATGGAGAATAGATCTTGGATGTACGAGGCACCCAGAGTGGGATTGTTATTTCTGGGACAACTCTCTAAGTTCATCCATTGCGTTGAACAATATGCTCAACTTGAACGGACCACGAACATATATTGGCCATGCGTTGACTGCAAGAATCAGAAGCTCAGGACAGATACGAATGTCATCAAATCACATTTGGTCAAGAGGTACACAACGTGGTGAAGAGGACATCGAGATTGGTGGGTTGAATGCGGTTGATCATGTTCGAGATGATGATGAGGAGGTTCGGATTCCAGTTGAAGTAAGTGCAACAGAGTGTCATGGTAGCACCACCGACACGTGGAACCTCAAGTGTTCCAAAATGTTGCTACAACGAAAGGGCTTGACAACATGGATACATTTGAGAAGGCATCAAAGGAGCTTCTGTACGAGAAATCAAAGGGTTGTCATGAACAGTTTACTCTGTTGCGTGGTGTCCTTGACCTAATGAAATTGAAGGCGAGTAACGGGTGGTCAGATACAAGTTTCACTCATTTGTTGCACTTGCTTTCTGATATGTTGCCAAAGCCGAACTCATTGCCTAGGACCACCTACCTCGCGAAGAAGCCGCACTCCTGCCTGTATCATGCATGACCATGTGCAAACATGCATGCCTTTGCCTAGTATAACACAAGATTTGACGAAAAGTCACACGATTTGTGCATGGTAACAAAATTGTGAAAGGTTAAAGGCATGCGTATAATACGACTTCATGTGCATCGTTTCTTCGGGGAAATGACAGAAACAGTAATATATTTTCTTGACGCAAGTATAGTCGGTGATGAGTCCATACATTTATGTATAAGATACTTATGCCTGAATTATGAATGATGTTTAGGTACAAAGCATGTGCAGGATTGTTTCAGGCCGTGTTGTGTACAATACAAAGCATTGGGAGACAGAATGCTAAGATATGACAAGTTGTATGTAACAGATCTGTGCTCATTTGAATTTTAGTCTTGTCATCTTATATGTGCGTCTCATTGATTCCATTCACCCATTGGATTATACACTTGCAGTTGCAGCTCCTTTGGATCAATTCAGCCTTGCCTTTGCATTCATATATATATTATTGACGCAATTCTAGTCAACTAGCTTGTACCCCCGCGGCCGCGGGCAGTGTAACCTGGGCTGTTGCATCACGTATTGCTTGTGTATGTACTTGTATTTGATATATATCTATGCCATATTCTTGATCAAGCGAAGTACACGACGAATAATGGTGTTGTAACACGCTACCAGGAACATGGAACCGTAGGCAAGATGAGGTAGTTCTGTACGATCACTCATTTTTGCAACTAAACAGAAGATCATGCATTCAACCAATTCTTTTATACACGTACAAACAAGCTTTATTCAGCGTGACAGAAGAAAATGTTATTGACTGCAACAACGAATATGTATACACACGTCTCAAGTGTCATTTGCTTCACATTGTCGTTGTAGTACAGCTGAAGCGCAGCAAAATATCTATGGAAAATTGCATGTGCTGAATTGTAATGAATCCTACGTAGGAAACAATGTAAACAGGCTAGAGTGTTTAGGTTGGTGCACCATCCAGCAACAACAAACGCTGTCACCTCATCACTTCACGGTGCGACACTATTGCTCCACAAGCAGCTTGGTGCTTGTGTTATCTGTTTGTTACTGGATGTGGATATAGAATATAGATTAACAAACTAAAAGAAACTTTCCATAATATTGTGTATAAGTAGCTAAACTTGGAAGGAAATAAGGAACTGTGCATTGGCATAAAACATGAACAATTATCGGAACTGGAATTGGATACATTTCTTTGTTTGTGTGAAACAACAATACCCTATTAATCTTGAATGATAAAAAAAAAAAGCATGTGTGCAATACCAAACTTTATGGTATAAAGGAGCAAAGCTGACCTAATACTAAATCAAGGGAAACTTTATTTTCCGCAAATGATATGAGAGCTAAAAGTCCAGTGCTCTGACTAAAAGATAGTAGTAGAATCATGGTTAATTACTAAACTGAATGTGTCGTTACTCCAACAAAAACCATAGGCATCATGTAGTGGACAAAACTGTAACTTTTATGCTGATTCCATTGAAATAAAGCAATCAACAAATTAAACTCAAACAATCCAGAAAATTGGTGATCAGTACTTTTCAGAGGCCAATTGACTGTTTGATTATTTTATTCAAAATAGAACTACAACGTAGTCAATCAGAAAAAAAGGCATGGGTTTCACTGGGAAACTGAAAGAGATAATCATTGAAGATAACCATGCAATGCTTCAGGGACAGAGCTAAATATCAACATGGTTATACTGAATACCAACGCAACAGGTAGTAGTCATTTTATGTAACATTTCACCCTAAATGTGGACTAACACGGTTGGTTAGTGCAGATAGTCAAAAGAAATGATCACAACATAAAAAGAAATAAATTCAAATCGAATTAATTGAAATTTGGTCAAACCTACACTTGAACTGGAACTTCAAAATTTTGTATAAAAGTAGGCCCATTTGAAAATTTCCTTGGCATTCAGGGGCAAAAAGAAATTTTTGGAGAATTTTGTGGATTTTTCTACAAAAGGAAATGGGCTCAAATAAATCAAAGTTCTTTATTCAAAATCTGTCTTAATCGAATTTTAATTCAAAATCCAAATCGAATTAAGGAAAATTGCAATCAGGAAAGTTGTTCAGTTTGGTGAGACGTTTCAAACCTGAATTTCTCAGATTTTTCTGAGCACAGGAGCATTGGGTTTTAATTGTCTCAAATCAGCACGTGGAAAAATCTTTGAAAATTCAAAAAACCTGCACTGTAGCGGCAGGTGTCGTCGTCGTCGTCGCTCCTCCCTCCGCTGCCCATCCCGCCGGGACTGTGGCCGCCGTCAGCGCAGCACAGCGCCGGACCAAGAAACCCCTCCGACGAACTCCTCTCTCCGGCCTTCCTCCACGTGCACACGCACCACGGTGAGCTTCGTCTGGACTCCGTGATGCTCATGCGCGCGCTATCTCGCCTGCGCGATGCCTCACCTCACCGGAACGCCGTGCGCCGCCGCTCGCCGCCGCCACCCTCGCCGCCGACGTCACCGCGCAGCCCGCGCACGTGCACATCACCATGTCCTAGAGCCGTCTCGACGCCCTCTACACGCTGCCGTTGACCGTCGCGTGAGACTCGCCGCCGTTTAGCCGGAACGGCGTCCTCGCCGTCGCCCTGTCGCGCGCGCACCCGCCATGCCATGGCACTGCTACAGTGCCGCGTCGTCTTTTTCCTTTTTGTTTTCTCAGAATTTTGATCAAATTTGTAAATTCGATAGAAATTCAAATACAGCTCAGAAAAATCCAAAAAAAAATTTGTTGGTTTCCTTATGAGCAGACCTATCCAATGGTACAACATAAACACCTGAATTCGTCTCAGTTGATTTTATAAAATTCAAAGAAGAGAATCAGGAAATAAATTTTATAAAAAGATCTGTAAGGGCAAAAATTCTGAATTTTGGCATACACACTCCTAATAGGTTCCCTGACCACCCCACCAAGTGGTATCTTTAAATGCACCTTATTTTAGGAGTAATTTCAGTTTCAAGCTTTCAGAAAAATCTTTTTATTCATTTTATTCCTGCACCTTTTGGCATCAAATTTTGGATATGTTGCTGTACCCAGTATTAGATTGCTAAATAAAATTACAAATTTAATTTTAGGTCTTCCGGAATCCTTTTTAAGGAATTTAGAAAAGGATCCCTTGTTTTGCGTGTAAGGAATTTCCTAAATCCAAAGTAATTTATATAAATCATTTGGGACCAGAATGCAAGCATCTGAAGTATGGCCCTGCCAGCATGTTACTTTTGCATCATAACATCACCATGTCATATTTGTCAAGGAAGTTCCATGAACTATCTTTGACTTTGTGTATATCGTTGCATACATTTAGGGAACGACGCCGGAACCGAGGACGTGGAGATCGAGGCCGAGGAGACCGGCGCTGACTTGAACGTGCTCGAGTGTGCTAACCACCAGCCCCAAGGCAAGCCCCGGTGCACTCCTATGTTTACAAAGTTTGACATTTCCGCACATGTACTTCGGGTCATGAATTGTGCATTTAAGTTTTAGGAGTTGTATGAAACCGTAGATGCATTAGAGATCCTTATTCCTATGGGAGGGTTCAGATGGTACAGCCGCTATTTAGTTTTGCTATGCTTAATATCGAGGTCTTCGATAGAAAATCGAGTGGTATGGAGACCGCTCGGTGTAAGTGGGGTCGTATTTACTCTATGTTCGCACATGATGATGATAATGAATTTGAGACCGAACGGGGAAGTTTCATGTGTAGGTTGGGGTGACGAGGCTCGCCTTGTTCGCCATAGCCCCGTTTGTGTCGTTGAGGACCGTTCGTTGTGGCCCCGCTGAGCAAGTTTGAACGTACCGGGTGCATGCTAGTGTATTGGGAACTAGTAAACTGATGTAACTCGATTACTGTATTGTTGGACGGTGCCCCTCCTCTCTTTTGGTGATGAAGATGGTATGGTGGCTGCGGGTATGTGTTAGAAGGGAGGGCATGCGGGCTAACCACGGATCGCCCAGCGCGGGTATCGCGTGGAGGACGTATGTCCGGGAGAGGTGAAATCGGCCCGACTCTATGGTATCTTGTAAAAGGTTGCCGTGCGCGACCCCTTTGGGTGTGCGTACGTCGTGTATCCGGGTTTCGCCTGCAGATGTAAATCGATTCGAATCGCCGTCCCTCGCGGTTATTGAGTACCACTTGTTCACTGCGTCACATCGTAGTAAGAAGTGCACATGATGATGTATATATATGCTGTTTTGATACTTCAGTTAATTGTATTGCAACCATGTATTGCTTAGTTAGGTTGCTAACATTTACATTAATACAAGAACCCTTTAATTTGGCTAAAATATGAAAGTAAGGATCAATTATTAGTGCTGTTTTTGCAATTACATTTCACCCCCTAGTCAACCCCCTGCATATTAGATGTCGGTCTTAGATGGCCAATTTGACGGGTAAGACTTGCTGAGTATTAGTTGCTCAGGGTTTGTGGTTTAAACGTTTGCTGCAGGTATCCCTGATTGCAACTTCTGCGGGTGTTGTGGTAAAATAGTGTGGGAGGGTGAACCGCCCAAGGACTAGTCCATTGAGTGGGTTCCCTCTTCTCCCAGCCAGGAGCAAGGTGAGTGAGATCGTGTCTACAGGCCGGACATGGTTTCATTGTATATATGTATCGTCGTGTGTTCCGCTTCCGCTCGCGTTATGTAATCGAATTTCGAACCCCTTTTATGTAAAATAAATCGAACTTCGAACTGGATGTCTTATGTTAATTATGGAACCAATGTAATAACTGAACTTAATGTAAAATTATTTTATTTATGCTTATGTGTGTGGTCTATGCATACTTGCTTCGCCAAGTATTCCCCGATTAAGATCCTGGTCAGCAAACCCCTCATTAATTTGAGGTGGGGTGCTACAGCTCGTATGAGGGCTAAATTGGGATTTGTACCATACTAATAAGCATTATTTTCGAAAACCCCGTTTACGGTGAGGTACGGATTAGTCGGCCCTATATAAGGATGTTAGTGGTTTAAGGTGGCAACTAGTGAGTCTTGCTTGAATAGGTTGGTTGTTTTCTTTTCTTTTCTGAAATGTCGGCGAGATAAAGGTAAGATTTGTGGTTAGGCATGGGTCGTTGACCGCATGGCCTTGATGTTGTATTGTTAGGCATGGATCGTTGATCTCATGGCCTTTTTGTTGTTTATGCTTTATTTTGTTGTTTGTGAATCTTCTGGAGATACCAACCACGTTAGAGGTCACACCATTTGCTAGACTAACACGGTTGAGAGACGTTTTTGCCACCGAAACGCAATTGCCGATATAATGGCACCTTTTTCTTTTTGTGAGGAACGAATAATCTAGGTTACAAAAAAAATGGTTGCATTGCATTTGCATTTGGCATGTTCATGAAAGTAAGATGCAAAGAAACCGGGTTGAGTTCGTTAATATCAAAATTTTGTAATGAAACATCGATCCAAATGAATTTGAAAACATTCAAATCAAACCAGTCCAAATTTGCCGCGAGTAAAATTTTCCAGTCAACTTTAACACGCCATAACTTCTCCATTTTAAATCCGATTGTCGTGTTTTAGCACTCTGTGGAAAGATCTCAGAATTCTCTACAAGTTTGGTATGTAACTTTTTCTGTGATTCATCCTGGAACCTGACGAAATTTGGTGGTTTGTTAGTCGAGTTCAGTCTGTCCAGAACAGAATTCCAGCAGACAAGGGTCGAACTTTGAAATAGCATAACTTCCACTGTACTGATCTGGTTGAGGTGAATGAGTACTTGTTGGAAAGCTCTTGAAGTTATATACAACTTTTGTTACTACCAAATTTTCTGTTTCTGCCCAGAAGCATGTCAGTTTTTGTTTTAGCAGTCACTGCCAGTTTTCGACAGATTTGGGTTACTTTTGTGTTGCCAAGTTTTGAAGTCCATGGTTTGGATTCAGCAAATTGTAATTGTTGAATATGCTATATGTTAATTTCTTAACATGTTTTACTGCTGGGCATTATGGTTTGACTTTTATCAAACTTAATTCCCGCAGATGGTACTCAGCGAGATCCTGGCGGAGAACGCCGCTATGGCTGCGCGCATCGCCGAGTTGGAGGCTCAGCTTATGGAGTCTGAGCAGCAGCGTATGGCCTTGCAGCAGCAGAACGACCTGCTGAAGGAGACCATGGATGACCTCCAGGGGTTAGTGACAGACCTTGCTGATGAGAAGGTTCAGATTGCTCAAGAGCACAATGCCGAAGTTAATCACCTACAGATTCAGCTGCATGTGGCTCAGGCTAACCTCGCTCAGGCCCATGTTGCAAATCAGAACTTAGAGGCTCAGCTAGAGGATGTTCACAATGACTTCGTTCAGCTGATCCAGATCCAAGTTGCGCACCACAACCCGCAGCCGCTTGCAATGGATGATCAGGATGTGGTGCAGGGCGCATCGGGTATAGACTACGAGCCACCGAAGACCCCGGTGGATGATGATGTGCTTTCCCATGCGGGCAGCAACATGCCCCACGAGGAGTAGTCTTCGTAGTAGGCTCTAAGATAGTTAGCTAGTGTGTATGACTCAGTCTACTAGTAACCTGTAGGTTGACCGAACTCTTCGAGCCCCGCAGCTTGTTTCTTTTGGAAAACACTGTAAATGACGCCGTAGCCTAGTGGTGATGGTTCGGCGTGTTGCAAGACCTTAGTGTTAACCTTATGGATGTCCCATGCGGTGTATGGTAGTTGCACACCGCCCTTTTGTGTTGTAACATAGTGGGGAACATCCAATGATCGTGATGTAAGCTATATGCTGCAAATGGAAGACAATGCTTGTGTTGAATGGTTATTTATCGTTGTTTGTCTACGTGGGTTAAATTCTGAATTTATGCCATGTATGCCTTGTAATTTTATTACAGCATGTTATTGATCATTAAATATGTCATTTAATGGTGCAATGATTTATGGCAGATGGCAGACCCTCGTAGCGGACAGGTTCCCCCGGAGGAGGGCGAGACCTCGGCTCAACGTGATGGAGCACCCCCGCCTCCACCACTACCGGGCAGCATGGAGCACTTGCTCTCGACTCAGAATAACCTTCTCCGTGTGCTACTGGAGAACAACGCTCGCCAAGCGGGTCGTAATGGACCGCCCCCTGAAACCACCTATGCTGATTTTCTGGCTACTCACCCCCCGGTGTTCACCGAAGGAAGTGGTCCATTGAGTGGGTTCCCTCTTCTCCCAGCCAGGAGCAAGGTGAGTGAGATCGTGTCTACAGGCCGGACATGGTTTCATTGTATATATGTATCGTCGTGTGTTCCGCTTCCGCTCGCGTTATGTAATCGAATTTTGAACCCCTTTTATGTAAAATAAATCGAACTTCCAACTGGATGTCTTATGTTAATTATGGAACCAATGTAATAACTGAACTTAATGTAAAATTATTTTATTTATGCTTATGTGTGTGGTCTATGCATACTTGCTTCGCCAAGTATTCCCCGATTAAGATCCTGGTCAGCAAACCCCTCATTAATTTGAGGTGGGGTGCTACATTTTCACTCAAGGAGTATAAGTAGAACAATTACACGTAAGCATCTTTTTAATATTTCTTTTGACATCAGTGGAAATTTCAGAATAGTCCGTTGCACCAGGGTGAAAGTTCGCCACAATTGAGATATACAGAAGCGATTATGTCACTATATACTAATACATTCACATCTAAAGTTCTAATCGAAAGTTGATTTTGTGCATACAAAGGACAGGACAGGTGTCAGGCAGGGCGTAACTTGTTGGAGACTGAACAAAACATATTCTGCGTGGAAGGTTATATGGATGCAACTTCTATAAGAAAAAAGAACAGGGAGGTCGGTACAGGGAGACGAATGGAGGTACCTTGTATCCAAGCATTTTTCGAGCACTTGGTAGATAGAAAGGGAGGACCCTGAGAACAGCATCATTATACAAATGAATGAAATGGTCACCTCCCATTCTTTTGTTAATCATGAATTGAAAGAAATACAACTGCATTAGAACTCGGTGATCTCGGGTGCGAGAGAGGGCAATAGAATTGTAAAAATCTAAGAATAGTGACGGAGACCTAAATTAGGGTATCCTGACGTAGGATGCTTAAAAACTACTTACCGTTCCCAAGTGTGCAGGACCCACAGGGAAAAGGACGATGACAGCGGACTGCGGAGTGGGTCCAAGACCTCCGCCTCGCCCGACCCCGAGTCGGGCGGGACCCACGATCTCCGCCTCGCCCGACCCCGAGTCGGGCGGGGCCCACGACCTCCGCCTCGCCCGACCCCGAGTCGGGCAGGGCCCGGGGTCGGGCGGGGCCCACGACCTCCGCCTCACCCGACCCCGAGTCGGGCGGGACCCACGACCTCCGCCTCGCCCGACCCCGAGTCGGGCGGGGCCCACGATCTCCGCCTCGCCCGACTCCCGGATGGATCGCTTCGTCGAGAAGTCTCCTCTGACAAGAAGGACGCGTAATTACTCCGATCCAGCTACCATGCCACTTGCGGGATAGGATTTGACCTGCACTGTGGCAAACGTCCCGTCCCGCAGCGCCGCCTGACACCTCGGGCGTGCCACGAAACGGCTACAGTGGTCATCATTACCCAAACATCATCATCACGACCAGGGACGGAGACCGGACCGGCGACACGACGGCTGTGACAGTCCGGATTGACCCATCGACCACCTGCTCTGCGACCGCGCTGACAGGACGCCGCACGCCTCGAACTCCTGCAGCAGGGCTACGACTGCAGCGGCGCGTAGCCGCGCCGCTGCGCCCGCAATGCGATATCCGTTCACACTCATCCCCATTTATAAACCAGCTCACTCCTTGGACTATAAAAGGAGAGCACGGTGCACCAGGACGGGGATTGGCATTCGATTCGATTCCACTCGTTGACACACACACACAGACATCATGAGGCTTGGAGACTTTCTCCTCCCTCACCTCCATTTGTAGCTCCCCTCTACAGATCGAACAAAGAATCACCCACGAACTGGACGTAGGGCTCGTTTTGCCCGAACCAGTATAAACCCTCCTCTCTCGAAAAACCCCACCGCCATCGCAAGACTGTCAAACGCCGTAAACACTTGATTACTAGTCGGCCGGTTGTTTAACACCGACAAATAGCCACCAATATCCATTTGTCAACAAAGTTTTTAGATCATGCATGGCTGAAGCAAGTTTCAGTTGGTGATCTGCAACAAAAGTAGTAAAAAAGAAATAGATAAGAGTGTTGTTTATAACTCACCTTACAACAAATTTCTAGTGTTGTTTTATTTTAGTGGATTTACGAATAGGCCCACCAAAAATATTCATGTGTTTCCGATATACTAATTAACCTTTTTCCCCTTTTTGGTAATCAAGGCCCTCAAGCATGAAAACACATGCATTTGCATTCAATTAGGTAACAAAATGGAGTATGGCATGAGTCACTCACCTGAGAACAAAATTGGATAATTAATGACCCCCTCATGCTATTTATCAAATTTCTTATTGCACAATGGACAATTGGATAGGCCGTATTAGAATGGAGATAGCTGAGCTAAATCGAGAGTATGCTAGGAGCAATGCAATACCTAAACATGCCGATGAAGACATGCCAAAGGCTAAGTCCAGGCTCACATTGAACCTACTTATATCGCAGCCAAGGGGATTAGCCACCAATGTGTAATTTCAAAAATAGCATATTTGTCATTTCAGTTGATTCCAACAATACCTTAGCTATTAGGGATTTTAATACTACTCTAAGTTGCCAGCAGCAGGAGACATGCCGATTACAAATACAATAACATGAGCATCTCATATATTATTTTTGAAACAATCAATGCTAGAGGTTCAAGGAGCTGGGCATATATACGTAACCTGAGTAATTTCTGACATCTCAATACAATCACGAACTGAAAGATTTTCAACGTTTGTATTCTGCAAAAGTTACAAATCAATTAGACCAAATAGCATTCATATAAGAAATACAAATGAACTGAAGCATCCACTCCAATTAATTCAGCAATTCTTTAGGACAAAACAGAGTTAAAAATGCTACGTTAATCAGAGAAAATAAGAAGAAAAAATTACCCACACTGCCATTATGAAAAAATAACCATAAAACCCCCTAAAATTATTTATAAAATAGCTAAATTTGGAATAATAAAAAATAGCAAAAATACCCCTTGCATATATTTATAAATTACCCACCACACCATTATGAGTAAAAAAAATAACTAAATTCGGAATTATAAAAATAGTCAAAATTACCCCTTGCAACCATTTCTAAATTACCACCATGCCATTATAAGTTAAAATATCTAAATTCGCAATAATAAAAAATAACAAAAATTCCCTTAACACCTAGTTACAAATTACATATCATGCCATTATATATAAAAAATAACTAAATTCGGATATAAAAATAACTAAACATTTTCCTATTTTTAGCATGACACATTTCCTTTCCTTAGCATGACGCATTTTCTTCAAGGTTTATTTATAGCACGACACATTCTTCTTTTCCTACCATGAGATATGTTAGTTGTTTAGCATGGCATGTTTGAACCGACCTCACTTCTTAAAAAAAATCAAACACACGGTTAGATAAGACATAATCTACTAAATGATGACTCATCTCACACTCAAATTGTGAGGGAGGGTGTGAAATTCTCCAATCTATTTTCTACTATTTTAGAAATATAGAGTATAAAATAATAATAACAGTAATAATAATAATAAAATTATGTTAAACTTCTACAATAATATAAATTTATTTCAAATAGTACAGTAAATCTAGCCGCGCAAATGCGCGGGTAGCCATTCTAGTATTATTTAAGAATACTAGCTAGTATTACGGTTCAAATCGATTTACTCTCCTCCACCAATACTACATAGTATTCGTGTCAAACTAGTAATTATTGTTTTATCACAAAATTACAAGTTTCATAAGTGTATCGTTAACAATTAATCTGATTTTGATGGTTTAGTGTTCTTCGTTTATGGATGCAACAGCGTCCAGCCCTTCCCGGCGTGGTCCACCCTATCCTAGCTAGCACTAATCACGATTAGCTGGCTGCTGCAGAGCATTTGCGGCAAGGGGCGTGAATGGGCAATTGGTAGCGACGCATTTGCGGCAAGGGGCGTGAATGGGCAATTGGGCGTGAATGCAGCAGTGTTACCTTAGCAGCAACGCCAGAAAGAAGGTGATCACAGGCACAGAGCTTCCCATCGCAGATCCCAAGGTCGCAGATGTGTATTTCAGGCTAGTGTTGTAGAGAGTGAGGCCTAGCGTGCTCCTAGATTAACAAAGTTTCGAACAAGATATTAACATTGGTCAGATGATGCCAGAGGGGGAAATGTTTAGTCCAGCACAAGGATATGCATATTCAGCGGTCCGTACCCGATAAAGGTGTACAAGAACATCTTCGGCAGGATCCTAAACGACAATGCTGGGGCATTTCTCCTGCAAGATTTAATGATCAAAACTGCTTAAAAGAAAAAAAAATAATGATCAACGAGCATTATCCTCACTGCCTCAGATGCGAAACAAAGGAACTGCAGGTTCAATGCATGTTTCAAGTCAATCTCAGACTCAGATCATCTTTCAAGGGCAAAGGCCAGAGGAAGCAGCACGGCCGCGGCGGTGGCCTGGCGGTAGAAGATGTAGATGAATGAAGGTGCTCAGCCCCTGGTCAAAGGCAACCTTGGACGTCACAAGCGTCGTGGCAAAGATCACCTGTATCACTACGGCCACGGCATAGGGCGTCTTCTTCCTCGCATCCATAGTCATGCATTTGTTGCTTGATCAGAAGTCGGGGACCATGTATCTGGTTTGAGCAGAAGTGTATGGTATCACTGTTAAATAGGTGTTGATCGATTATGTTAAATGCCCTGGCAAAACCAAAAGGGGTGGATAAATGGACTTGTTCCTAAAAGTAATGATTCCTTCCAAGGGGTACTTGGGGACAATGTAGTAATTAACTGCCAATTAAGTGCACGGCCATCGAACCACATTTTTAGTTATC
>RWGY01000200.1:180000-184596 GCA_007726485.1 Eragrostis curvula
CCCGCCCGACTGGGGGTCGGGCGAGGCGGAGTTCGTGGACCCCACCCGACTCGGGGTCGGGCGGGGTGGAAGTCGTGGGCCCGCCCGACTGGGGGTCGGGCGAGGCGGAACTTGTATGTGCCCTCGGGGTCGGCCGTGGGCCCCTCGAGCGCTCTGTTGTCATGCACCTGTTCCTGTGGGCCCTACACAATTAAGCTGAGACGGTTAGCGGGATTAAGTATCCTAGATCAGGATACCCTGATTTGGGTATCCGTCAGTAGCCCCCGAGCCTGGGCGGCGGCCGGGGGTCGTGGTCGCCGTCGAGGCTTGTCGTTGTCTCTCCGAGGGTTTTTTCGTACTACTCTTACCGGTGGGTGCGCGCGAGCGCACCCGCCGGGTGTAGCCCCCGAGCCTCGGTACAAGTGGTTTACTTGTGCCGAGGGTGGCAAAAAAGGTTTTCCTGAGACCACGCAGTAGGTCCTTGTTTGCGAATGCGAGCCCCCGAGTCCTCGCTCGATGCGCGGATCCGTCCGAGGGTCGTTTCGTCTTTTTGTTTCGTCCGTACCCGCGCGTCTTTACGATAAGACGGGGCACGCGTGAGCCGGCCACGTCATTCCTCGATGGTTCGATGCGTGGTGCTCGTTTAAGCTGCAAACGGGTGTGTCCGAGTGAAGGCCTCGGCTTGCCCTTCGCGGGGGTCCGATTGAGACTAGCTGGAGTCGGCCTCATTCAGATCCGAGTTCCTGCCTTTTTCGATCGCCGACTCCTTTCGCTCGGAGTCAGTGGGCTCGATGCCCTCCCTCGATGGGAGATCAAGGTCGAGGTTTTTTAGACTCAGACTCGGACGCTACCGTCAGAGGCCCATTGTACTACGGTGTACGGGTTGCGGTCGCTGGGGACCCCTCTTTGGTGGCCCCTCACTTAGTTTTGTCCTGGAGCGGCCGTTCGAACCCTTTCGCGGGGCCGACCTTCGAACTCCTGGGCCGGAAACTGGGCCGTCGGGGCGTTTTCAGCCCCTAGCCTTTATTACCTGTGGGCCCGGCCGGGATTCCAAGCCCGCCTGGGCCGTCATCGTGCGTCGTGGAGACGCGACGGTTCGCCTTCCGCGCGAATCGAGGCCACGATCTGTCTTCGTGCGGTAGTGGAGCGGGCCATGATGGCGATTTTTAAGGCACCTGCACCTGTTAAATCGCGAAACAGGGGAGGCGCGAGAAACGAGGCGTCGTGTGAACGCGATAACTATAAAGAAGGGATGAGCCTAACCTCATTTGCCTTACCAGGTTTTCGCAACCTTTCGCATCCACCGCCGCTCGCCCTTGCGCAAACCGCTTCGTCTTCCTCGCCTCGCTCGCTCTCCAACCTCCCTTCGTTTCGCCGTCGCTCCGCGTCCCTCGTCCGCATTCGCCATGGCGGATTGGAGCCGGTCCACCAGCACCAAGGGGAACCTCGATGCCCTGGTTGCGCGCGGCCTCCTGATGCCCCTCACCGCGGAGCATGAGTGGCTGGTTCCCGGGGAGGAGAGGATCCCATCGCCGCCGGACGGCTACATTGTCTCCTTCCGCTCCTTCCACGAGCGCGGCTTCGGCATGCCGCCTCTTCCCTTCCTCCGCGGCCTGCTTCACCACTACAAGTTGGAGCTGCAGCACCTCAACCCCAACTCCATCCAGCACATCTCCGCCTTCGTCGCCTTGTGCGAAGGTTTTTTGAAGATTCGCCCCCATTTCCATCTTTTCAAGTACTTCTTCACCCTCGCGCTCCCGATCGGCTGTGCTAGCTTCCGGCTCCGGAGCGGCCGGGCCCGCGAGTACATCACCATGCCCGTCACCGACACCAACAAGGGTTGGCACGAGAGGTGGTTTTACCTTAAGAACACCGCGCTCGCGCCGCTCCCGGAGTTCACCGGGCGCCTGATCGAAGAGGCGCCCGAGTGCTGGGGTTGGGGGCCTGCCGCCCCTGACAAGAAGAAGTTGGCCGACCTCTTGGGTATGATCGACAGACTCAAGAGGGGCGGCGTTGCGGGCGTCGGGGTCATCGGCGCCTACCACGTCAGGAGGCTTGCGCCGCTTCAAGACCGGCGCCTCCCCATGTGGGATATGGGCCGTGACTTTGCGTGGGAGGGGACCTGCATGGTGGACCCCCACGCGGAGCCGCGGATTACCATCCGAGAGCTGAAGGCCCGGCTCTCGGAGGCGATGGGGAAGACAGCGGCGGATTGGGATAGTTTTGACTATCCGATCCCGGGCCACCCGCCGATGCTTCCGGAGCAGGGGGCCCTACAATTCGTAAGTTTTTCGGTTTGGTTTCGATCCCGATTCGGCATTGTTTCGATTTTCCCGATCTTTCGCTTATGCACTTTTTCTTGGATTTAGACGGGCGTCGCCTTGCTTCCTTCTGCCGCCCCTCTTCCCGAAGTCTACGACGCCGTCCGTGCGAGCAACAGGGAGCAGGCGGAGCGGCAGAAGGCCCGCAAAGACCGCGAAGACGCCAAGAAGGCGAAGCGGGTGCAGAGGGAGGAGGAGAGGAGACGGCGTCGCCGCCGAGGCGACGTGGTCTCCGACTCCGAGGACGAGGACGACGACGATGACGACGGCGGCGGTGGCGACGAGGGCGGCGATGACGACGGCGACGACGACGAGGATCAGGTCGACTGGGGTCGACTAGAAGATCGCTCCCCGGGTCCCGACGTCGCCGGCGCTTTAGGCAGTGGGGGCGCGCCAGGCTCTTCGCGGCCAGCGGCTCTCCCAGCCTCCATGGCTCTCACGCTCGCCCCCGCGAGATTGCTCCCTGTGGCGACGGCCATGGCGGGGTCACAAATGGCATCGGCCGCCGCGACGACGTCGGTCGTGGTGACCGTGCCGTCGGCGGCGACAAGCTCGGCGGTGGCCGCGGCGACGACGGCATCGATGAGCGCCTCGACCGCGGTCCCTTCCTCGACCACGTCCCCCGCAATCACCGCGCTGCCGCCCGCTGCGATGATGGTGACCGTGGCATCCCCCACGGCCCCGTCGGCCGTGGTGACTTTGTCGTCCGTGGCGGCGGCGGCGTCTGCGGCGGCTTCTGAAGCTTCGCCAGCCGTGGCGACCGTGGTGGCAACGGCTCCCGCCATCTCCGCGACGGTGGGATCCTTGGTTCCGCCAGTCACGGTGATTCCCCCGCCCGCGCCGGCGGGGACCGCCGCCATCCTCGCGACGGCGGCTTCGGAGGCGATCGCCGCGGTGGCGACGGTGGCGCCTTCTGCGGGGACGATGGCTGCGGCGGCGAGTGCCCTCTCGGGAAAGAGGGCGCGCGATGAGGCTGGGTCGTCCGCCGGCCCGACCCCGAAGCGTCAGCCATTCCGGTTAGTACTTGACTTCACCGCGTTTCTTTTACCTCTTTATTTCGTTTGCTAATTCTCTTTTGTTTCAGGGGTCCGCTGCAGGTGCTGCCTCGAAAGCAGCTACTCCGGTCCTCAGGGGCTCTGGGGACGGTGCCCAGCTTGGCGGCGAGCGCGGCGGCGCCGGCGGCAAGCGTGGCGGCGCCGGCGGCAAGTGTGGCGGAACCGGCAGCGAGCATGGCGGCTCCGGCGGCGAGCATGGCGGCGCCGGCAACAAGCACGGTGGCACCGGCGGCGAGCATGGCGGCGCCGCCAACAAGCACGGTGGCACCGGCGGCGAGCACGTCGGCAGAGGCGGCTGCAATGGTCGCCGCGTCGACGGAGGCGGGCAGCTCCGCGCTGTCCGGGTCGTCGGGGCCTCGTCTGAGGTCCACCACGCCTCCGCTGCCGCAGTCGACCTCGGGTGCGCCCACGGACGTCGATGTCCTGCGCGTCCAAGGGCCTGATGGACAGGAGCGGGTCCTCAACGAGCCGGCGGAGCGGCAACTCTGGGGCGCGCTTAACCAGAATCAGGGCCAAGCCATTTATGCCCTGGAGACCGCGCTCCGCGCGATAAAGGCGATGGGGGCCCCGACTCAGGTGCGTACATCCTCACTCTTTCGCAGAGTCTTCTTCCCGCTTTTGTTCTGCTTATCCCTCTTTGTTGTCTCAGGAACTGTCCAAGTTGAGTCGGGCCAAGTCGAACTGCATTCGCTTCCAAGAGAGCGAACGAGTTCGGCTTGATGAGGAGGGGCAGGCCGTGGTGGAGCAGGCCACACAGGCCATGCGGGAGGCCGACCAGGCCAAGTTGGCGCTGGCCGGGGCAGAGGAGAGAGCGACCGCCGCCGAAAAGAGGGCCGAGGAGGCGGAGAGGAGGGCCGAAGGCGGCGGAGAAGAAAGCCGAGAAGGCGGAGGAGGACGCGGCCAAGGCACGCGAGGCGGCCGACTCCGAACGAGTGCTTCGACGGACATCCTCCGAGTTGGTCTCCCAGCTCACCGCCCGGGTTACCGGGTTGGAGAAGGAGGTTGACGGTAAGGTTGCTGTACCCTGCCTTGATCCATTCGCCTCGTCGTCGTTTGTTTGATTTTCTTGTTTATTTGGTTTTCAGCGCTCAAGGCGGACCTGGAGGTGGCGCGGGGCGAGAACACCCAGCTGGAGCGGCTGCGGACGGCGCCGAGCTTCTCGTTGACGAGCTGCAGGTGCCACAGCCGGACGGGACCGCACCCTGGAGGCGCGCCTGCTTCCATCCCAACCGCTTCGGTGC
>RWGY01000200.1:185205-294714 GCA_007726485.1 Eragrostis curvula
CTCGGAAGGAAAATAATAAGGAGTAAAGATATATATATATATATATATATATATAGCCCATAAACTAACCTGATAGACATTCAATTCGTGAGGGAGTTTCACATCCATAGGTGGATATGTTGGCCAATAGCTGTAAGTCAAACAGATTTTATCAGAATCGCATATACATGACTGACAACATGAGAGTCGCATACTGCCATGCTGGGCCACTGATGCAATAGTCAATTACATGACCTGGGGGGCAAGCATTGTACAGTTATCTGGAATTACTCTTCAGAACGCATATCGAAGAAAGAAGGCAAAGAATATTCCTACCCTGTTGTAAGTACATGGACACTCATTTCAATGCCACTTGGAAGCTTTGTCCTCGCTTGGGATGACTGCTTAAACGAATCATTTATTTCTTTGGATAATTCAATGTCCTGCGAAAAGCAATTATTAATATTACAAGCATACTGAATCAATATCCAGAAGCACCAAGGATAAGTAATAAAGGTACACACGATACACTAGCAAAATACTCCGAGTGATAAAGAGCTAACGCTACCTTGAACATTCCCTCCAGCTTGTTGGTAAACTGACTTCCACACTCAGTTTTGAGCTGCAAAGAGAAACATTTTAGGTTGTCCAGCAAACTCACAATAGACAACTAAATAACAATTTTACACTTGACACAAAGGCAATATTACTTTTGTGATCATGGATTTTTCAGCATCTATTGATGCGCTCTTCCCTAGCAGCAACCTCTTAGCTAGATCCTTCTTGTAGAATGCCTCAAAACATCTTTACCCTGTGCATCAGGAAATATAAATCTTATAAATACATATAAATTGACTTCTGCATTTCAGAAATAGCACCGTCTGCCCTGAACACTTTTACAATTATATCACCATTTATGGCATCATAATAGTAGACTTTTCACTTTCCATGCAAGCCTTGTAAGATCTTCTCAGGAAAAAAAAAAAGGAACTTGGAAATAAGTAGTTTATGCTTATCTTAAAGGTCACACTAATATTACCCTGTTTGGAAGGGCCCCAAATTATCGCATTTATGGCATTCAGTATAAACATTCCAAAAAGGTCCTTTACACAGATCATAATTTCCAAAGACAATTTTGCCAGTATCAAAAAAAAAATGCATAACTATACTATTTGTAATGAAGTTAAGATGCAACATAGAAATAAGTAGAACTATACTATTGATCAAGAAGAAACATAACTTAATGATCAAATCAAATAGCTCAGTAACTTACTTGTATAAACCGAAACAGAACCAACACTTTATCGAGTATACCCTCCAGCTCTTCTTCTGAAGTCCCTTTATTTCCAGCTCGAAGTTTCTCGTGAAGAAACTTCGCAATCAATTCGGCAGGTCGATTCTGTCATAGAAACAGGCAGTTCAATCAATTGAGAGGGAAAAGGCAAAATTGTACAAGGAACAAACATACTACATACAACAGGCTAACAGTAAGAAAAAAAACACAGGCCGCTGTTTGTTAGCTTTGAAACACAAAAGATTCAAAGTGGTATTTACGACCCCACACCAAACTCATGCAATGCTAGAGGGCGCCATGTGCTGCTGAAAAGCTGATAACTGAACACAATATGCCGGTCTCTATTTTCACCATCCTTTTTGTATATCAACATATTAGGAAAAGCTGAAATACTGTGACAGTATTGTTCAAGCCAAATTGAATAACCACTATTTCATGTCGCATTTATCTGAGTATACATATCCATTTTCCATCAACTATACTAAATATTACTATCTCAGCTAAACAATATTGGAATAAATCACTGGTCAAAAACTATAAACTTTAATCAACAATGAACACACAACAAAAAACGCTGAAAGACTTTCAAATCATTCATGAACAAAAAGCAATTGACGCACTCATACAAAAGATTTTAATATTGTACAACACTGGTCAAGCAGCATGATAAAATCTTACTCACCTGGCGTAGATTGATAAGGTGCTCAAACGAATCTTTTATGGTATTGGAGAGAAGCTTCATTCTTGGCAAAACTTTCTTCCAATATTTTGTCAAGAGATGCCTTAAATTCCAGAAGAAAGGGAACTAAATCTTTGTCCTTTTCTTCATCCATAATAATGCCCTGTCCTGTGGCCCCGGATATATAAACTAAAGCGCTAGTTTTTAGCAATTCAACAGCATTGACCCTCTGGAAAAGGTTGTACATCCGCGAGAGGGTCATTTACAACGATTTGCATCCATGAGCATTGTGAATCCCTGAAAACACAAAAATTAGGCATACCCAGAGGAAAGTCCATGGGTACAGCAAAAGCTTATAGCCAAATAGAAGTTTCTACATTAAATGCAGAGGGAACCGGATATTTACCCCCAACAACTATAATCGTATTAAAGGTGTCAACTATATGCAGCACAAAGATCTCAAGGGTATTGTGATTGTTCAGGCCACATTAAAGATATTAAAATTTTAAATGGAGATGTAGGTATGAGTGTGTTGGGTATAAGGACGTTAGCTGAGTTTGACATTGGTGATTCAGATGAGGAAATACCAAGGCTCTCGCTTCCGATTGCTGCATGAATCCTGTGGATTTGGCCGAAAATGTTTCTGCTGATTGTCTGAAACCTGTGGGATTTGCTATTGAGGGTTTGTATAAATGTCTTCATTTCTTGATTCTCTGATGGGCCATTGTTTTGTCTTGAATAAGTCAGCAGATCATTTCGGAGTGAGAAACATTTCTTTTCTAACTCTGAAGCCATGGTCCGCCAGGGTGGAAGATATATGTTCAGAACGGTTGTCAGTAGTTTTAATGTTCCTCAGAAGCAGCTGATTATGATTGTTAGGTCAGAAAGAATCTGTAGCTGTTCCTGGCTAATTCATAAAGCGAAATTCTGCTGCTCATTTTGTGCGGGTTCAATAGCCTGGGAAGCAGGGGTCACTCGGAAAGCAGTATATATGTTAAGGTTCAAAGTCTGTGGCTTTCTCTCTTCGGGTAGCTGAAGTGCACAATGCTCTACATTTTTCCAGGGTCACTGTCCTCAACAGTGTAAGGGTTCGCTGAAATTCAGTTGCCTGAGGTTTCAGCCAGCAGAACAGGATCGAGGAGAGAAATTTTATTCTTCCTTGTTGGGTTGATAATTCTGTTGCCTGTCGAAAGATAGAAACATCATAAATAGCCGGTGAACTGTTCGGGGGGGACGGGAGAAAATAACATACTTTAAATCTGGATAGTAGTAGCTATAGATTTGGTTGTTTGGGGGAATCATTGCCGGGAACATCCGCATTATGCTTTATAGGCAATAAAGCACTGGTTGTATGGCATCGGGTGGCAGATCTAGGGGTTGAAGCAGTGTTGGGCGATATAAACAACGGGGAAAGGGGCGGCATTGTTTACCTTGGCCGGAAGAGATGGAGGGTGGTGCAGATGGAGCTTCCGCGCCGCGGTTGATGATTTAGCGTTGGTTTCGCCGTTGTGTCGGAGCAGAACGAGCGGAGAAGTGGGTCGAATCGGCGAGAGTGGGAGGTGTGTAGAATGTTCTTTCGTGTTGTGGCCAGAGGAGAGGAGGTTTCTTTTGTCTTTGCTCTTTTTTCCTGACAGAGAAGGAGGCGAGGAGGTTCGTCGGTGGCCGTCCCTTTTTGTTCTCCAATTGTTTTCGGCCCATTCTGAAGTCTCGTGTGGGCTTCAGCTGCTAACGAATTTGGGACGGGCCTTCCTTTCGTGAGACGGGCTTTTTCCCTCCCTGTTTAAATTAAGGAGGGCAATGGCAGTTGTTGTAACCAGTACAGGACAACATTCGTTGGCATGTCTGTCGGTAAACATGATTCTTTTTTCGTTGCTTTCATTCCATCCTGTGGTCGCATGTGCGGTCTACGTGTTAGGGGATTCGAAACGGACTTTTCTTTTGCGAGGTTTCACTGTTCTCTGCGTAGCCTCTCTTTTCCCTTTCTGTTTAAAGCAGAGGGAGCAAGATCGGTGGGCATGACTGTAACACAACAGCACGATGCTGATAGGTGGGCAGGCTGTTCATAAACAGCACCTTCATGTAGACGATGCCATGAAGCAGCCAATGTATAGATTTCTCACAGGCATACGATTAACACAATTAACACATGGTAGGACAAACGTTTGTGGTGGGTCATGGCCAATGTGAGCCGCACGTTCTGCGTCGGGTAAAAGTCAGTGATAACATAAGTTCAGAGATGACTGGCGGGACGGGGCAGGACAAATAATAGCGTGGTTGGCACATAACTGGCGGGGGTTAGTTGTGAGCAAGAGGCAAGCATGGAACAAAATAAAGGAACTGTGATCTCAATGTACGTGAACAGGAAGGGTGATTCGGAATAGTACAGGGCGATTTTTTTTCCCTGTTTTGGGATGGAAGACGAAATGATTTAGGTGTTGACTTTTGGGAGAGAAGAAAACCGGATGGAACCAATTTTTTGGGTAAAAGTGACGCTGCCTGGGATATCTATTTATAGGAAACCATAACGAGGTTAGAGATACTGTGGTGATTCATTGTTTCTCGGGAATTAAGTTCTTCCTGTACAACGAGTATACACCTCTTAGGAACCTCACAGAAGGATTTCATAGGAGTGTGATCGGTGTAAGATTTTGTAGGGTTTGGGTTGGTCTACAAGAAGGTGGCCGTACTGAGCCACCCATATTTTTTGTGATCGTGGATGCGGAGGTTGTTTTGCCTTTCTTTACTCAAACTCAAAAAAAAAAAAAAGGAATAATGTAGGAATATGTTATGGATGATTTGTTGCCGGTGCTATTAATGTATGGCATTGCATTGTATGCAGGGTTATCCTATGATGAGGCTCGCTGTTGCGATGATGGGGCATGCAATGCCAGGGGCGGACCCAGAACAGTGAGTTTGAGTATGCAAAGTATACAAATAGTGAGCAACACAGTGACAACAGTGAATGAACAGTGCTCCCGATTAGCTGAATCGTGGGATTTTAGAGTATGCGAGGCATACACGGACCACCCCGTGGGTCCGCCACTGTGCAATGCCATATGCATTACATGAAGATAGGGTTTATACAATCCGTGGATTCCATGTCGGCTATAACATTGTACATGTTAAGTAACACAAAGTTTAATGGAGAATTCGGCTGCAAGAGTCATCCCTAGTTACTCTGGACGTAGAAGAAACAATTGATATCCCTTGTTTAGTTATTGCAATCACTGGTTTAGATGTGTTGCCTTGTCATGATGAGGACGGGAGCATATTGTTTGGTAATTGGGGGAGGGTGGTTTTAAAATATGGTTTCGGCAGGTGTATCTATAAGTTTTTTATATTTGGAAATATGTGTTCATGTGACACTGTTTCTTCACTGTTTCTCATGTAGATGTTAATTGGAGTGGTTACCAGTGTGTGGCCTCCTCAGCATCCCTCAGAAGTATATTTGGGATAACACAAGAAAATAGAGATCGCAGACGCCAGGTGAAAATGGAACAGAACTTTTGAAGTAGTATTGTTCTCGTGTAGCTTGGATGAAGGTAATTGGTCATGGCTGCTTATAATTTAGGGAGGAGCCAAAGGAAGTTATATTTTTTGGTCCAAATGTGGCAGATCTTGAAAGGAGAGGAGAGTGTAATATACGAAGGGATGGACATCCAGTAATATGCTGATTGTTGGGCTTGATGTTAAAAAATTTACCAAGGTGCGTTATAGCAGGTGCATGCATGAGTTTAATTGCCAACTATGTTCTGTTCTGCCAATCAGCCTGTAAGGCAACTACATATTTCTTGGCGTAGAAATTGAGCAGAGGACACATATTGCTTCGTTTGACTGACAAACGCAGGGAAATCTTGTTGGTTGCGGCGTTTCCATGCAAAACTGGTATATCATCCAGATGTGCCAGAAGCGGCATCACTTAAGCAGAAGTTTTGGGTTTAATATACTTTGATGTTTGCTGTGCTATAATTCGTAAAGGGGTCATTCGACATTGAAGAACTTACCTGAGGAATAAGATTGTAATCGAAAACATATCTATTTAATAATATGCAGTGGATGTTACAGAATATATTTTCCTTTAACGTGGTATCATACGGCAAAGGTAGTAATATTATTCAGCCGCCTGTGCAAGCGGAAACACATCTTGGTACTTGAAGTTTCCTTTGGCTGGATCTATATTATCTAATCTGTGAGCAGGCATTCTGTTTCTATTACTCTTGTGAAGATTTCACTGGCGTAGGTTCAGAAGAGTACAGGTTCATTTTGCTACAACTGTGGGGCAGGCTTCGTGCTGGCACTCGCTATATATATATATGTGCACATTTTGATGGCACCAACATCATTTAGCAGAAGAGGAGGGGAAAAAAAAAGAACAAAAGGTTCACTCAGTGGAGAAGAAGAGGTGGTTGGCGCGACTGGATCAGGTAAGGCAAAAAGCTGGTTGTTTTGAGTTTATTAATCATGTAACTGTTGTGTTTTAAATAGGAAGGAGCAAGCGATGGATGGCAGGTTTGACCCGTACGAAGAAGCAGAGAAGCATGCCGCCGCCCTTGCTGCTGGTTTGGTTGATCCGGACGCTGACGAAATTGAAGAGCTAAAGGAGCAAGTTTTGGCACAGCTACGTGCTGGTCAGTATGTTGTGCGCCGGGGTGGACGTTACGTCTGTCCATTCTGTAACTTAGCCATCAGAGAGTGGAGCTTCAAGTGTGCTCTCCAGCATGCAAGGGATATCGGTAAATCGCCGGCTGCGGAGTGGGAGATGAAAGCAAAGCATCGTGCTCTCACGGTGTTTCTCTCACAGGATGCACAGTTTGCTGTCGACCGTGCAAACGATGGGATGGGAGGTGTATAAGATGGCAATCGCATCGAGAAGTAGCTGAGAAAGTTAGCGATGCCGTATCTAGCTGTTAGGTCATCTATCATCTGAATGTTGTATTGTATGTTTATCTCGTTGTGTTTTCCCCAGGGGGTTAATGACTTAATGACTGTTTCGTGTGTAGGTTGGCTATTACCATGCCAACCGTTTGTATAATATATGTACTATAAATAAATGGATGTTGGTTGACGGAGCACAGGGTGCATAGAAAACAGCCGCCCATGTAATTTTCTGCAACCATAGGAAAGGAAGGGTGATAAAGGGCAGCAACTTTCCGACGACAATATGCACAACACAGCACCGAACAAGCACTGTCACTAAACAGATTTAGGAACACTTAGGAACACTGGTAAACCAAAAAAGAAGGAACTGCCGAACAAAAGTAACTGCACTACACATGAGGAACCGATTCTACATGATGAGACATGAGGAACCATGACCAAAAGAAGAGCGGCGCACTGAAAGGTTTTTCCGACCACGATGACATCATCAAAAAACACTCGATCGAAGTGCGTGATCGAGTTGCTTGTGGATGGATGCAAACACAGCTCCAAGTTTCTAAGTTTCTGAGGTTGTGTCTGTGGAACAGGCGGGCCAACATAGTCGATGGTGAAGTCATTTACATTCTCAACTTCCGAAGGCACTCAAGTAATCCTGACGGAGAGATGATCTGGATCAGCAATACACGCATCATGAAGCTGAGCGTTGATGTCCTCCAATAATACTCGATGTTTGTGAGCCATGTTTTGGAGGACAGTTATTTTTTGCTGGAACAAATCTGCAAAAGTTTGAGCACAAAGCATCTGTTTCTTTGCTGGACGATTGAAATCATCAACTATGATTAAGCCGTTGCTTTCCAGATAAGCGAGGGCAGCATCATAAGCTTGACGGGCTGCATCACAAGGTGTCAAAGAGCTGAAGCCTGTAAACCTCTGTTTGGAAACTTGCGAGCGAAGGCTGTGTGGCGGCACCTCGACAGTGACGGTGCATAGGTAATCTCCGTGGCCTAGACTCCGGATCTCTTCATCTGGATTGGGGCGGCCGAGCTTACTCAGTGCCTGCAGCAGCAGCTGCCTACGATCCATAATCACGACAGGGGGAACCTAGGCAGCAGTAATCCATGGATAGGAAAAAATACCGTCAACTGCGTAAGGTCGCGCGCCAGAACAAGAGCTTCATCAGGAAGCAGCAGAGTAAATGAATTCACGAGGGGAAACGGAATTACCTTGGGGAGTAGGTGATCGTCGGCAAGGGCTGCCATGTCCCGCAACGGGAAGGTACGCGATGTTCTGGATCCATCGGAAGGGCATCAATGAACAGCGCAGTTTACTGGTGTTTTCGATAAGGAGGAGGAGATATTTACTTTGGTGGAGTGTGGAAGCGTAGACAGGTGGGTTGGACCGTTGTGCGAGGACAGCGTTTAGGAAGGCCCATCCAGGCCTGGATCTACCCCAAGGAATTTATTTCGAATGAATGGTCCAGGTGGTTGGAACATGTGTTGCAAGGAACAGAAGTGCTTTTTCGTGGCTAGGGAGCACAGGATTCCTGGCTAGGGAGCAGGCCACCATTAATCCAACTAGGGTAACACATGTTAGAAAATTTGGTCTATGACCTAAATGATAATTTCAATAAATACTAAAAAAGTGTCCCTACTTTGTACTTCATTTTTTTAACTTTGCATAATTGCTCCTGTTTTGACTAAGTTTGTTGCACTGTTGCCCTTACTTTGATGGCAAAACTGTAATTTTTTCATCAAAATAGGAGCAACGGTGCAACAACTTGGATGAAAACATGAGCAATCGTGCAAAGTTGAAAAAATAAGAGCAAAGTTATAGTTAACACTGGTAACCGTACAAATGCCCCCTAGTAAGTACAGACGCGAGCGCTCGCCTCGCCTCATCGGGCCAGGCTAGGCGGCTTTCTTTTGCTATATATTTTTGCCATAAAGAAAAGCAAGCAATTATTTTCTAGTAGACCCACCATCATCATCGCAATGCTTCGCGGGACGATCTCTCTCACTTGAGAGCGGCTCTCAACCCACGCAATCACCGAACCAATACACATTTTATACCAGTATAATTCCTTGTGTTCGTGACCCCTTAACCCAGATACAAATTTACTCGTCGGCCGGTATCTAAACATTGACACCAAACTTTTGGTGATAAAATAGTTATTGTTAACCAAAATCCGCATAGAGTGATTAAATACCTTAGTGACTAATAGTTATTTTTGTTATAGTGTTATAACCTCAGTTAAATTATTTTTAGCCAAGCCGCTATCAGTCCATAGCAAATTATTTGAAAAACTGTTCAACAAGCAAAGAATGCACACTATTTTTCTTTTTGAACAGCATCATATTTTTCGTAGATCCTACAAGTGCTTACATCACTTTTATATCAACTTGTACATTGGAAATTTTTAGAAATTTGACATAGAATATTTATGAGATGTAGGTGAATGTCATAGCAATATCAATTTTTTAATAGAAAATTTTAGTATTTCTAGCATGCTGCTAGGAGTACCATGCTTTTGGCTCTGCTCTCTTCAAGACCGAGAGAGACATGTGCCAGGACCAGGGCAGTGAGGAGAATATTGTGTTGGAGAACTAGAGAGGCGTAGTAGTCGTACATATTTAATAAGGGACTGGAGGGAGAGAGGGTGGTAGGAGAGTGACGACCGGCCGGGAGAGGTTCAGGATTCTCTGAATTGCAAGGAAAAGGAAGAGATGTGATTCTCTGAATTGCAAGGAAAAGGAAGAGATGTGAGGAGGTGTGCTAGTCTGCGGAAAGAGAGTTTTCTTTTTTTTTTTTCAGGAGGGTTTGTGTGCGGGTGTGTAGAAAGTACATATAGGGGGTGTTCGTTTTTTTAGACTAAATTTAGGGGTGTACAATCTTGTTATTTAGAGATATTAAATAAAGTTTAATTACAAAACTAATTGCAGAACTTTGTGCTATTTCGTGAGACGAATCTAATGAGGGTAATTATGACGTGATTAGACGATAGTTACTGTAGTATCACTGTTCCCAAACAGAGCTTAATTAAGCTCATTAGATTCGTCTCACAAATTAGCACATATATGTAAAAGGATTTTATTTTTAAATTTTATTTAATAATTTTAAATAGCAAGATTCTCTTTGATGCGACAGGAACTAAAGTTTAGGGGTAGGGAAACAAACACCCCCTTGTCTGCAGGAAGTAGAGGGGACGGCTTCAATGAAATAAAAAGCCGGTCTTCCGTAGCCATGTCCTACCACTTCACGAGCTGCGAGGAGCAGAACTGCCTCGCTAGGGAGCTGCCAGGAGCAGAACTGCCTCGCTAGGGAGCACAGGATCCTACCACTTGACGACGAGCTGCCAGCAGGGAGCAGGCCACCATTAATCCAACTAGGGTAACACATGTTAAAAAATTTGGTCTATGACTTAAATGATAATTTCAATAAATACTAAAAAAGTGTGTACCTCATTTTTTTAACTTTGCATAATTGCTTCTGTTTTGACCAAGTTTGTTGCACTGTTGCCCCTACTTTGATGGCAAAACTGTAATTTTTTCATCAAAATAGGGGCAACGGTGCAACAACTTGGATGAAAACATAAGCAATCGTGCAAAGTTGAAAAAATGAGAGCAAAATTATAGTTAACACTCAAAACAGGTAACCGTACAAATGCCCCCTAGTAAGTACAGACGCGAGCGCTCGTCTCGCCTCATCGGGCCAAGCTAGGCGGCTTTCTTTTGCTATGTATTTTTGCCATAAAGAAAAGCAAGCAATTATTTTCTAGTAGTATTAGCTACTCCCAGCGGCCAGCTAGTACCTCTGTACTACTTCCTCCGTTTTTTAATTGATGTCTTCGTTGACTTTTTAAATTAGCACTCGTCTTATTCAAAATATTAGCTCAAATATATAAAATTATAAGTTATATTTCAAATTTACTTGATGATAAAACAAATTATCACAAAAAATTGATATTTGCTAAAATATTTTGAATAAGACGAGCGGTGAAATGTAACAAAAAAGTCAACGGACAACATGAATTAAAAAATAGAGGGAGTATATGCTAGAGTGCATTCACCCCTCCAATTGCTAAGCAGTCATACTAACGATCAGGTATAATTCCTTGTGTTCGTCACCCCTTAACCATCAGGTATAATAAATACTCGTCGGCCGGTTTCTAAACACAGACACCAAGCTTGTTGGTGATAAAATAGTTATTGTCATAAAAAATCCGCATATATGATTAAATATCTTGTTGACTAATAGTTATTTTTTGTTGTAGTTTTATAACCTCAGTTTAGCTATTTTTAGCCAAGCCGCTATCAGTCCATAGCAAATTATTTGAAAAACTGTTCAACAAGCAAAGAATGCACACTATTTTTTTTAACAGCATCATATTTTTCGTAGATCCTACAAGTGCTTACATCAATTTTGTATCAGCTAGTACATCAAAAATTTTAGAAATATGACATGGAATATTTATGAGATGTAGGTGAATGTCGTAGAAATATCAATTTTTTAATAGCAATTTTAGTATTTCTAGCATGCTGCTGGGAGTACCATGTTTTTGGCTCCGCTCTCTTCAAGATCGAGAGAGACATGAACCAGGATCAGGGCAGTGAGGAGAATATTGTGTTGGAGAACCAGAGAGGTGTAGGAGTAGTATTTGGGGTGTTCGTTTCGTTTAGCGCTAATGTTTTCGTGGTGCTAATCTTATTATTTAAAGTATTAAATAAAGTCTAATTATAAAACCTTTTTAGGGCTAGATGTTATTTTACGAGCTGAATCTAATGAGCTTAATTAATCTCATTAGATTACTCTCATTAGATTCGTCTTGCTAATTAGCCCTAGGGATCTGCAGTTAGTTTTCTAATTAAACTTTATTTAATACTCTAAATAATAAAATTCTTTTTGATGTGATATTCAGGATCCTCTGAATTTCAAGGAAATGGAAGAGATGTGATATTTTTATTGGGTGTATAGAAAGTAGTCTGCCGCAGCCATGTCCTGTCACTTTACGAGAAAAAGAATCTTATTATTTAAAGTATTAAATAAAGTTTAATTACAAAACTAACTGCAGAACCTCATGGCTAATTCGCGAGACGAATCTAATGAGGTTAATTATGTTATGATTAGTGATTAATTACTGTAGCATCACTGTTCTAAACTGAGATTAATTAGACTCATTAGATTCGTCTCGCGAAATAGTACACATCTCTAAAATGGTTTTGTAATTAGACTTTATTTAATACTCTGATTAATAAGATTAGTACCTAAAAACCTTTAGTGCTAATGAAACCAAAGGCCCCTTAATTTTACATTGCTACTCTAGCATGGGAAAGGGAAGAGTAAGAACACACGCGAGCGCTCGCCTCGCCTCGTCTGTAACACCCCAGCTTATTTCCGCTGTTAATCAAGAGATTAATTTAATTAACAAGGAATTTGGACAAAAGAATAAAAAGAATACATGACTAAACCTTCATTTAATGTAATTAACAAAAATATGGGACAAAAGAAACACAAATGGTAAGTTACTAAACTTCAAGGAAGATAAAAAAATAATTTCTGAGATGGTGCAACAAAATTTTATTGAAGGTGGGACCCCACTGATAAATTTCTTGATCTAAACCCCAATTAGTGCAAATAACCCAAGAAAAATAATAAAACACGAAAAGGAATGCAAATTTACTCAAATTGAGTGAAATTGGTTCAAACAAGCATTTGAACTACAACTTTAAAAATTTCTATACAAGTGGACCCAAATGAAAAATTCCTCAGCATCCAGGGGCTAAAAGAGAATTTTAGAGATTTTTGGGGGTTTTTCTGCAAAAATCTAAAAGCTCAATTAAATGCATGTACTTTATTCAAACCTAAGCTTTGAATGAATTTTAATTTGAAATACAAGCCGAATTAGCAAAAGTGCCAATTGACAAAGTTGTTCCTCTTACTGAAATCTTCTGAACCTGAATTTTTCATGATTTTTGGAGCTCGGGAAGGTCAAATTTGAATCCAATCAGTTCAAACCGAGGAATTTCACCAAAATTCGAAAAAAAAACGAAAAATGGCACTGTAGCGCCATGTGTTGCCGCCGGCGACGCCGCTTCTCTCACCGCCCCTTTCCGGCGACTGTGGCCGTCGTCAGCGTCGCACGGCCACGCCATTTCGTCCCCGCCTTTATCCTTTTCCTTCCCCGCGGTCAAGTCGTCGCCCTCGCCCTCCTTTTCCATCAAAACCGAGCCGCCATCGCCGTTGTTCGAAGCTCGCCACCTCGCCGTCGTTTTGCTGCGCCCCAAGGTCGACCCCCAATTGCAAAACGAAGCGCCGAGACCCCCTCTAGCTGCCAATCGAAGCCTCCCTGCCTGTAGCTCGAGATCGACGGAAGGTTCGCCCCATGGCCGCCGGGTGAGCGCCGACGACCTCGTCCTCAAATTCTCTCTCCTCGGTGAGCTGCTATCCAATTAATCGCACATGAATCTTCCTAATTTACCCGCGCACCTGTAGGACTTGACCTCGTCGTCCCTCCTGCAGTGAAATCGCCGGAAACCACCTTCTTCCTCGCCGCCGTTCACCGGCCGCGCAACCCCTCCGACGAACTCCACCTTCCGGGCATTATCCTCGAGCAGGTGTGGTACCATCAGCTTCCCCGTGGCAAGGTGATGCTCATGCTCCCCCTAGCTCTGCCCCTCGCTGTCTTTTCTCGCCGGACCGCCGCGTCGCCATGGCCGCCGCCGCTGGCCTCGCGTCGAGCTCCTCTTCCGGCTGCACGCGGGTGCATTTGTTAGTGCGCTGAGCTCGCCTTAACTCCCCGGTCGCGTTACCGGGTGGTCTGCACCTTGGCTCACCGTGTTGTGGCCGGAACGCCGCCGTCTCTGTGGCGCGCGGTCACCGCGCACTGGCACTGCTACAGTGCCAGTCATCTTTCCTTTTTCCTGGATTTTCCCAGATTTTGGCCAAACTTCTAAATTCGATAAAAATTTGTAGAAAAATCGTAAAAATTCAAACTAAGTTGTTCTGGAATCCTTGAAGTGAGACCTATCCAGTGGTGCAACATAGAAATCTGTGGGATGTACAGTTAATTTTCTAAAAATCGGAGAAGCAAAACAGAATCTGATTTTTAGAAAATTATCTAGACATGACCTTGAGCCAATCTTTGGCATGCCTGACCTTTGTTAGGTTCCCTATCATGTCCCACTGTCAAATGCATGAAATTCATCTTCAGTTTAATTTAATTTCAGTTTCAACTCTCTAGGATAAGTATTTTTAATATTTTATCCTTAATGACTTTTGCTCCAAATTCTGGGTATGTTGCAGTCCAGGTGATGAACTCACTAAATAAAATATAACCTGACATTTTTGCCTTCCATAAACCTGTTGAAGAGAATTTATTAAGGAAAATTGTTTGCATGCTTAATTAGCTACTAAAGAAACTTTTTTACCAAATATAGTCTTAAGTGTTTACGCACCTAACTTCTGTCACTAAGTCTGAACATATGCCCTCTTTACTCAAAAACATCACAATAACATATTTGTCAAGAAAGTTCCATGAACCCTCTTTTCAAAAGCATATAATCCTTGAGTTCTTTTGTAAAAATGCTTTAAACCAAAGTGTATTGAAATATTTTGGGTTATTTCTGAAAATAATATCAGCACCATCACCATGCTACTGCACTTTTTCATGTAACCAAGTTTGTATGATCATCACACTTAGTTGTGACCTTGCATTGCATTCATTTAGGTAACGACGCCGGAAGCAAGAACGTGGAGACCATTGATGAGGAACTTGATAAGGATGCTAACCTCTGGTTGTGCTAACATTGCTCAAACCCAAGGCAAGCCCCGGTGCATCTCACCTTGTTTTAAAAGATTTTCCTTTTATCACTATATATGGAGTCATGTTATGTGCATTAGGTATTCAGGAGTTGAATGAAACCTTAGTTGCATGTATCCCCAGGTTTTCCTATGGGTGGGTATGTTCAGCTGCTCGTTACTTTATGCTATGCTTAATGTGAGTCATCGGTAGAAGTCGAGTGGTGCGGAACACTACTCGCGAGCTATAGGGCTCTTTTTGGGAAAAATGGTACTTATTACTATCTCACATGATGATGATAATTGGAGACCGGACGGGGATGTGTAGGTTTGCAGCAGGACATGGAGGTCTTGTGTGCGGTAGCCCCGTCTGTGTTGATTGAGGACCGATCGTTGTGGCCCCGCTGAGCAAGTTTGAACGTACCGGGTGCATGCTAGTGTAATGGGAACTAGTAAACCGATGTAACTTGATTACTATATTATTGGACGTGAACCCACCTCTCTTTTGGTGATGAAGATGGTTATGGTGGAATTTGGGATCGTGTTTGAAGGGAGGGTGCACGGGTGAACCACGGTTAGACCCGGCGTGGCAATCGCGTGGGGAGACGTGTACTCGGGAGAGGTGTTAAGCGGCTCGACTTTATGGTATCTTGCAAAAGGTTGCCGTGCGTGACCCCTTTGGGTGTGCGCACGTCGTGTATCCGGGTTTCGCCTGCAGGTGTAAATCGATTCGAATCGCCGTCCCTCGCGGTTATTGAGTACCACTTGTTCACTGCGTCACATCGTAGTAAGAAGTGCACATGATGATGTATATATGCTGTTTTGACACTTCAATTAATTGTATTGCAACCATGTATTGCTTAGTTAGGTTGCTAACATTTACAATAATGCAAGAACCCTTTTAATTTGGCTAAAATTTGAAAGAAGGATCAACTTTTAGTGCTATTTTTATGCAAATTATTCCATCACCTTTGGTCAGCCCCCTGCATGTTAGGAGTCGGTCTTAGAAGACCATTTTGACGGGTAAGTCTTGCTGAGTATTAGTTGCTCAGAGTGAAGCATGTTTATGGGCTGAACGTGCTTCATCATAGGGTAACGCATCGAGTTGTATATCGCTTCCGCTACACTTTTCAAAACTCTTTTATGTAATCAAATTCAAATCAAAGTTGTAATAATTAAATTTCCTTTCGTACTTTATTTTACTTATGCTTATATGTGTGGTCATTTGGAGGCTTGCTTCGTCAAGCATCACCCGATTATGATCCTGGTTAGCTAACCCCTCATTAATTTGAGGTGGGGTGCTACATCGTCGGGCCAGGCTGCGCGGCTTTCTTTTGCTTTATATTTTTGCCATAAAGAAAAGCAAGCAATTATTTTCTATCAAGTACACATACTTCAATACATCAAAGTTTTTTATTTCTAAAATATGGACAGCAAATATGGTCGGAATAAATTCTAAATCATTTTCGATTCTGATTCCACTAACATTCAAATTATTTCTGTTGAAATTATGTTGAAATTTTGAATATTTCAGAAAAGATCCGTGGTAGCTGGTTATATTGTTCAACAACAAAGTTTTAAATAACCAACTATAGATGCCGCTATAGCTAGTTATAACCGTTTTGGTTTCATGTACAACTTAATTGTTTTATCCCGTTACAATACAAGAAATAGAGTTTTAGTTAATAAGTTTTAGTGACAAAGAAATTTTTTCTTTCTAGATCACTAAATAGTGACCAAGTTTTGAGATTTTTTCTTTTAGTTAACATGTCGTAGAACAGACTAACCTTAAAATCATATCGGCAGATGCGCCGCTCACTCATCACGTCTTTGTCTTTGGACGGGCCGATAGCCCGTCTTTGTCTTTGTCGATTTGCGGGAAAAATCGACTGGCACGTCCCGAAAATCACCGCATTCCGATTTGGTCCCAAATAGAGTGAAGCAAATCTCTCAGGCCACTTATGCGAAGCGACGGCGGAAGTCACGATTCGCCGCCAACACCAACATATATAATTGTTGGTCACTATATACAAATATAGTCACAAGTTTTTAGCCAGCAAAAGATGACCATCCGAGATTAACCACCGAAGATCGAATCAACACAAATTTAGCCACAATGCCGAAGTTGCCTTTGAGAGGCCATGGCGTCACGCCCGAGGCACACGCAGGGCCGTCGTGTCAGATCAGACTCACAGGAGAACCCGACTGGGAGGGAGGGAACCTCCGCCTCGCCCGACCCCTCGCGGAGATGCGCGCCCGAGTACGGGAGGGCCGTGATTCGCTCGGCCTACAGTTGAGACTCCGACATGCAGCACACATGTGAAAGCATTTAAGACTGACGGTTGGGGCGACGCCACAGTGACTCAACATCATCATCGCAATGCTGTAGCTATGGTTATGGTGCGAAAGACGGCGCATCTCGAAAGTCCTCCCTCCTTGTCCTGTCATCGCAGACTATTATGGTCAACAGGGAAGTGACGTGCCATCCTAGTTCACAGCAAAATATCATCTTGCTATCCTTCACACCAGAGTTGGGGTCAGGCCGACCTGACGCGGTGGAGCGCGGTGGTCGAGGCGTGATAAGGTGGCCTTGGTGGCCCGCGGCATGCCTTCCCGGACACTCTTGGTATCGAATCCTTTCGCGGGACGATACTCTCAACCATTAGAGAATAAAAGGGAGACAAGGACATGGGAGAGGTGGATCACGCAATCACCGACCCACAATTGACCAACACAGGAGCGTGAACATAGAGACTTGGGATCATTCTCTCTCTATCTCTCCCCGGCTTGTAACCCCTACTATGAGCAATACACACTTTACTCCCGAACTGGACGTTGGGCGTTCGTGTCCGAACCAGTATAATTCCTTGTGTTCGTCACCCCTTAACCCCATATACAAATTTACTCATCGGCCGGTGCCTAAACATAGACACCAAGCTTGTTGGTGATAAAATAGTTATTGTTATAAAAAATCCGCATATAGTAATTAAATACATTGGTGACTAATAGTTATTTTTGTTGTAGTGTTATAACCTCAGTTTAGTTATTTTTGGCCAAGCCGCTATCAGTCCATAGCAAATTATTTGAAAAACTGTTCAACAAGCAAAGAATGCACACTATTTTTTTTTTTGAACAGCATCCTACAAGTGCTTACATCACTTTTATATCAACTTGTACATCGGAAATTTTTAGAAATGTGACATGGAATATTTATGAGATGTAGGTGAATGTCGTAGCAATATCAATTTTTTAATAGAAAATTTTAGTATTTCTAGCATGCTGCAAGGAATACCATGCTTTTGGCTCTGCTCTCTTCAAGACCGAGAGAGAAATGTGCCAGGATCAGGGCAGTGAGGAGAATATTATGGGTGCGTTCGTTTCTTTAGAGCCTTTTAAATTCAAAGTTCTAAATTGCTATTTAAGAGTATTAAATAAAATTTGATTACAAAACCTTTTTAGGGATAAATTCTACTTCGCGAGACGAATTTAATGAGCTTAATTAATCTTAGGGTGTGTTCGTTTCACCCCCTCTAATTTTTAGAGGGGTCACATCAAAGAGAATATTACTATTTAGGAGTACTAAACAAAGTCTAATTACAAAACTAATTTCAGAAACCCCCTCTAAATCGCGAGATGAATCTAATGAGGATAATTAAGCCGCGATTAGCGAAATGGTTACTGTAGTATCACTGTTCCAAAATTAAGATTAATTAGGTTTATTAGATTCGTCTCGCGAAGTATAACTCATCCCTAAAAAGGTTTTGTAATTAAATTTTATTTAACACTCTTAAATTGTAATTTAGAGCTTTAAATTTAGAGACATCTAAAGAAACGAACGCACCCTTATTTTGGAATAGTGATGCTACAGTAACCATTCGCTAATCGCGGCTTAATAACCCTCATTAGATTCGTCTCGCGATTTAGAGGGGTTCCGAAATTAGTTTTGTAATTAAACTTTATTTAGTACTTCTAAATAGTAAGATGACCCCTCTAAAAAATTAGAGGGGGTGAAACGAACACACCGATTGTGTTGGAGAACCAGAGAGGCGTAGTAGTAGTATTTAATAAGGGACTGGAAGGAAAGAGGGTGGCAGGAGATGACGACTGGCCGGGAGAGGTTCAGGATCCTCCGAATTACAAGGAAAAGGAAGAGATGTGAGGAGGTGTGTCCCTGTTTTGATTTGATCAAGTTTGTTGCACCATTGCCCTACTTTGATGGCAAAACCATAATTTTTCATCAAAATAGGAGCAACAGTGCAACAACTTGAATGAAAACAAGGCCAATTGTGCAAATTTGAAAAACCCTGCGAATGCCCCCTTAGTAAGAACAGACGTGAGTTGCCATAAAGAAAAGGAAGCAATTATTAATGAGATTCCTTAAACTACTTTATTCTTGACACCAAAAGCTCTATGGCAAGTGAGTACATTTGCTAAGTTTTAAGTTAATTAAACAACAAGCTTAATGTTCCTGTGAGGCAAATTGGATGCGATGGAAAAAACCAGTGAACTTCATCTTCTTGGATTCGAGAAGGAAGCTCAGTATATATTTTTCAACTTTGTGTAGATGTACATGGTATACACCTCTGCACATAACAACTCTGTATATATTTTTCAAAATTCTTACACTTGTGTAAGTTCAAATTGGTTTACATTTGACTCAAAAACTCATAACTAATCGGTAGTTTACTAAAATTTGAACAATCTTTGACAGAAAAATGTTCAGAAAATTTCACAAAAATTCGGGGAGGTTGGTGTTGCATTGGAAGAGCACCACACCAAAATTCAATTCACAAATTGATGTATTTTTGGAGATAAAAAAAGGCAAAAAAATCACTTTTCATTTGTTTTTCTTACTTTTCAAAGTATGATGATTTGGAAACTAAAATTTGGTGTGCATATGTATTATAGCTTCTTGAATCCGTTCTCAAACATCCAGAACGTTGCCCCTTGTGTATCTTACGCCGGAAGGGGCTCCAACATGTCACACAAAGTATTCTGAAGATGTTGAAAACGTTTTTTGTATGGCAGTAGTATTGAAAACTTACCTCGTGGAAATTAGCTCCCGCGCGCTCGAAAACTTACCTCGTGGAAATTAGCTCCCGCGCTCTGTCTCGTGACCTTGGGTCACATAACCTGAAAAATTCAGTTTTTTATCCGAAAAACCGAACCGGTTTACTAGTAAAATCGAGTGGTTTCCAAATTTGCTACAGTGTTGGCTTTTTTAGAAAAACCGAGCAGTTTCCGGACGGTTTCTTCGGCTTTCCTGTTTCCAACAGACCGGTTCCATCAGTGTGGCTTTCCGTGGTTTGTGCCCATTATTTCCATAAACACAAACTAAGGGGGAAAACAAAAGGGAAAATTGGTTCTGTAGCATTGAAAGTTCCTCTATTACAGAAAATACCACTGAAAGTTTCTATCTTCGGGAAATAGCACAGAAAGTTGCTTGTCTACTCTGGAATTACCAATTTACTTAGAAGGGGTATGTGAAATGACAAAAGTGCCCTTTCCTTCACCCTCTCATTCTTCTGTCTCCACCGAAACTGAGCCATCGACTCGTTCTGCTGCGCCGCCCCTGTGCCGAAGCTGCCGCCGGCCCTACCTCCCTCTGCCGAAGCTGCCGTCGCCCGCCGCCCCTGCTTCCCCAAGGCCCGATGCCCGTCTCACCAACGGGCCTCCTTCCCTTCTCCGCTCCTCACTGCAGCAGGACGCCGCCAGCCGTCCGTCCTTGCCACCAGTAGCAGGTCCGCCCCAAATCGTCCGTAGCAGCAGCAGACCCGCTCCAGGACTCCTCCCGTAGATTAGCAAGAAGGATCAGCAGGTTTGCTAACCCCGATCTGAACCCTATCCTCGAATTTCTTTCAATAATGCTTGTTGTCTGATTCGATCTGCTAATTGTCTAATAAAAATGGATTGTTTATATGGTCCCGACTAAGTTGCCGCATGGGTATTGTTGTTCATTCGATCTGCTAATTTTATAGAAGCAATTAATTTTTTACTTAGGTCCCTAAATATCATTCTGTTCCAAGCTAGCTTAATGGTGACCACATATCTGCAATATGTCAACTTCTACCTTTGTCCTGGACCTGGCTTGATACTTAAAGAGTCGATTGAATGTACATTGCCATTTGCTTGATTGCAGTATTAGAGGAAAGTTGACGTGGTGGCTAGAGTGCTCCAATCTGTGGTGGCTTTGAAAGTATTCCATCATTAACTCAATTAGAAAGGCATGAGACATCAAATTAATCATTAGGCTAAACATTTTGGCTTGAAATAGGCTAAGCATTTGGGCATGAAACATCAAGTTACTCATTAGACTAAGGATTTCTACTACCACTGTTGTTTGGATTTAAGTAGTTTACCTGAGGGTAATGATATTGAAAGTTCCTGATTTTGATGCCTGTGTCGATACAGCAAAGTGAACCTATTAAAATTCTTGTGAAACCTTTTTGCTGACTATCCTGTTATAGTAATTGAGTCTGTTCAAACGAGCAACAAGATTAATCAAACAGCAGCGGTGAAAGTTCCCTTCTCCAGCATCAATGCCCTGTGCTTCAAGACGTCTGCTGGATTAGACAACGGCATCTCATATTCATGGCATTTCGTATTTGAAGCTAAAGCCAACTGTTATTTCAGAAATAGTTCTTCATGAATTCATTCAAATGTATGCTTATACATTACTGCATGATGAAAGTTGAATTTTGTGGCCATTATATTGTTCAGGAGATACAAATTTTGCATGATGAAAGTTCTGCTGCCAGTTACCAGTCTTTAGATATAGATTAGTGATAGTTTTGCAAGCTTAGTAATCTTTTTATTACTGCCAGGATTCTACAGGGTTACATAATGCACCAAAATATATTTTAAACACAGCCAAAGCAGTTATGTATACTTAATTTCAAATCAGTTCTGTTTGTGAAATATTGCGGTATTGCGGTTTTTGGTGTTGACATTCAGCTTATCCATATATCAATGTATTGCCATGCCTTCTTATGTACTGGCTATCGTTTACAATGTTTGGCTTCATCGCCACCCCCAAAAGGTATGCATTCTCTAGGCAGTATTGAGTAGAGGTTGAGTAGACGTGGGCGGATTCCGCGGGGGAGAGGTCGAAATCCATCGGCTGCGGATTCCGGCGACGCTGGCAACCGGGTTGACATCCCACTGGTGTGAGGGTGACGGCTGAGGTCGACATCCTCCTAGTGCGCGAGGCCGGCACGGAGGTCCTAGATCTTAGCGGAGGCAGCGATGGCGGCGCGGCGGCGACGACTGGAGGATCTTGATCCGAAGAGGGCATGGTCTTTGGTGGCTTCTCGAGGAGGTGCTGCTCGTCGGGGCGGGCCGTACCTGAGTGAGGTACTGCTCGCTCAGTGTTTTCAGCCATGCTCCATGTGTACTCCTCCTGGTGCACGAGGCCAGCACGGAGGTCCTCGATCTTAGCCGAGGCAACGATGGCGGCGCGGCGGCACTCTTGCTCAGGAGAAAAATGAAGATTTGTTTCCATTTATAAGTCTTGCTTAAGCAGAACTGAGTCTTTTATCTTTTCTTTTCTACTTCCTCTGAATATGCTCCGGCAAATAGCCAGCACCTCCATATCTACATCGCCACTATGTAATGCAGATAAAGCGTTTTCAAACAAGGTTTTCCGAAGGAAGTCAGTTCTCTCGGATTACCAGTATAGTCTAGTGACAGATTGCTTGTTTGCTTATGTAATTTCCTGTGTAGGTTCTCTTAGTGAGTGGTTACATGGTTCAAGAGGTCCGCTCGTAGTGAGTATTTGGTAATCTGATTTCTCTGACTCCTGATGAGATGTTTGCCATGCTGCTGTTTATTTGTTAGTTTATGCCTCAGCTCATGCATGGCTTGACAATTGGCTGATATTCGTTGTCTCAGGAGATGCCCTTTACTAAACAGGTGGGTTGGCTTCACACTTTGTTCCGTCATTCGGACAAACGAGGTATTGAATAAATAGTACAAAGCAATAGTTTCAGCAAATTTTAAGATCATCGTGCTACATCCGTGATTTGGAAATTAAAAATACAGGGGGTGAAAGAGATGGTCCCATTGAGTCCGTTGGGGACACTGAGGATGCAAGGATGGATAGTTTAGTCGCCCATGCAGATTCATCAGATTACATGGTGAACATTGTGAATAGTCAAGCCAAAACAATCCAACTACTTCAGGAGGAGATTCGAGAGCTGCATCATAGACTTTTGCAGCAGAACCATGCTACAAGGTTAGTGTTCCTACTGCATATTATTGATCAATTTTCTGGTACATTATGATTTTGTTAACCTGTTTATACCAGTATATCAGGAATTTCAAAAGAAGTGGAGGGCCAGTATGGTTCCATAGAGCCCACGTGGGACACCAGAAAGGAAACTACATTAGTCAACCATGCAGTGATCTCAGATCCTTGCTCCAAGAAGATCGAACATCTTGAAAAGGTGACTCAAGAAGTGACACAAAAGCTGAGAATGAAAGAAGTTGAGGGCCAATATGGTTCCATAGAGCCCATGTCAAACACCGGCAAGGAAGCACCATTAGTCAAGCATGCAGCCATCCCAGATACTTTCTCCCAGAATACTGAGTCATCGGATATCCTGACTGTTAAGCAAGGCATGCTAATCCAACATCTTGAAGAGAAGGTGAGTGAAATGAAACAGAAGTTGAAAAGGATGGACCAGGTCATACGCCAACTTGAATTTGATTATCAGGAAACACTAACAATGTTGAGTGTTGCCAAGGTACATACTTGTGGCTTATATATGTACATGAATAGAACTTCTGTACATAGTATTACTCCAGAATAGGTTTCTACCTGCTAAAAGCTCCTCTCCTTAAACCCTGAATTCTGTAAACTCTTGGACCTCTGATTCGAAACTGCTTTACTTGTGTACCCACTGATTCCTAACCGACTGCTTTTTTTTTTTGTAGGATTTCTTTAGCTGTTTTGTACCCACTGAAGCAGCTGCAAATGCTGCCATTTCATTCTTTACAGAAAAAGACGATGACATTGTTCAGAAGATAGATCACATGAAGGTATGTGAAATGAATTTGTGAGTGTTTGTCTATATTAATCAGTCCTAATACTTCCCCCCCCCCCCCCCACCCCCTCTTGTTCCAGGCTTTTTTTAGCTATTTTGTTCCTCCTGACCGTTTGAAGTCTAGAAGTCTAGATGAAGGGTGTAACTGAAGTTTTGTCCCTCCTGACCGTGTGAAATGAATTTGTACTTTAAGGGTGTAATTGGCCGAAGCTACTGTTGTCTCAATAATTCCTGACGATGATTGTTCTGAAGGAACTGTAATGTTTCATGCATATTCTCCTTTCCTGAACTCACAAGAATACATTGATCTTGTTTTTATATTCTTTGGTTCTTGTGGAAGGCTATAAATGACCTCAGATTTCAGAACAAATATTGGGCTGTTCACTCTGTCATTCATCAAGCAAAAGCAGCCCAAAAAGTCCAATATGAAGCATATGAAATTGATGAAGAATCGTTCTTAAAGTTTATAACACATGGCACTTCTGGTCAACAAGAAAAAATTGTTCCTTTTTCTGATTATATGTGCAGGACTGATGCTTCCTTTTTTCAAGAGGTGCGAACTGGGTTCGGTATTTTTATGTCTGGCCATGTTGATGGATCTCCATGGTCCTTACAGATTCAAGCAAAGTCTAACTCAGCTGGGTCCGCCATCCATGCTGAAGCTCTAAGCATGTACCTTGGGACACTAATTACAGACTGGTTGCAGATTAAAAACTGTGTTTTTCAACCATTCAGAATCCGAAGGGAACCTGATTGGAGGATGATGCATGCTATCAATGATATTAACTCCATGTTAACAAAAAACCAAGGAGTTCATTGCTAGGGAGCATAATGTCATAGCTTAGCTGATTCCTTAGAGCAACTCCAACGAACGCCTTATGTGGCCTCTTATCTGCAATATGAGGGCTCAAGTGCTAAAAAACGTCTCCAACAATCCCCCTATCCTTCTCCTAGCGATGAGAGCGCTCTCAAATCTTGCATCTCGCCTCTCATCCGTAGGAGCTGGACGAGAGCCCTCATCCCAACCGCCGGCCCTCCCGCGCGCGCGCTGAACTCTCCTCCCTCCACCTGCTCGCCGTCCCGCAGCCCGTTGCCGCCCGCGCGTGGAGCTGCCGCCGCGTGCACGCAGCCAGGTACGCCTCCTTCCTCCTCGAATCCTCCTTCTGTTCGTCTGCATGGTCGATGCAGAGGTCGATTTGATTTTGGTGCCGATAACGCGTTGCTGCTGAGAACGACGTGGATCGTCCGATTCAAAATGAATGAACGCACTGCTGGGTGGGTGCAGTTCGGTAGAGGATCTGGTTCCGGGTGGGCTCGGCGTCTGCGTGTGGGAGAGGCCTGTGTGTGCCTTGGCTTGGCTGGCTGCCGTGAAGAAAACAAACCTGATGGAATTATTATCCGGCATAATAGGCATCTACTCTTTCTTTATAAGTGCAACCCACTAACAATCCTTAATTGCTATTTCTTTGCAACCACAGCGAGTCACGTCATCTCAAAACCACAGCCATCCAATCATCATAGAGCTATTTCATCTCACCGCTCATGTTTGACTGCATTCCTGTCCCGTGTCCCGTCACACGTTAGCACATGGCTTCCTTCTTCGTCCGGCGTCAGGCAACCAAACAGGCGAGCAAACTTCTCCGATGCTCGTGTGAAACCGTCCTCTGTAGTTAAGCCCCGCCCTGCTCGCCTCCCTTCCACACCAAGCGTCGGTCACAACCATCAATCCTCCACTTGAAGCGTCAGCCACCACTATGTTAATACCATGAACCCACGATCATCCGTGTAGACCTGAACCAACATCGGCGCCGGGCATGATATCTGTCTCATGTCCGACCTCTCTCAGCCATGGCTGGACCCTCCCTTCTGCTGCATGTTTGCGTGAGTGAAACTACTTTGAATCTTTGATCTTATATGATGCAGGCAATGGTGGGCACTTGGTGTTGCGTGATTTACAGATCTTCTACACTCGGATTGGATGCATGTTTCCCACAAGCCAAGAACCCAATGCAAGAAAGGTACCAGTTCCGAGCTATTTTGAATAAGAAATCCAACTTTGAATTACTGTATAGCTTTGTCAGCTAACTCAAATCTTTTTCTTTTTTGTTTGTTTGTTGCAGAATTCAATCTGTTGATTGTAAAGGAGCTGGACATCCTGCAAATCATTGCAGTGTCAACTTATCTTCTTGCATGGATTGCATAGGGAAAGGTACGAGTTCCAAGCTATTTTGAATAAGAAATCCAACTTTGAATTACTGTATAGCTTTGTCAGCTAACTCAAATCTTTTTCTTTTTTGTTTGTTTGTTGCAGAATTCAATCTGTTGATTGTAAAGGAGTTGGACATCCTGCAAATCATTGCAGTGTCAACATATCTTCTTGCATGGATTGCATCAGGGACAAGATGGAGTTCAAAATCCCTATTGAGCAATATAGCCTGGTTTCACATTAGTTTCGCTGAATATAACCACTTGGATTCATCGCAAAAAAGAAATGTAACCACTTGGATACACATATTTTTCAGATTTTTGTTCATCTGGCAAGACTAAGTTAGATTTCTATTGAGCAATATAGCCAAATTTCATGTTAGTTCCATCCTTTTGACTGCTGAATTCCAAATTTCTTTCAACTTTACTTTTTTTTTCTTATCCTGTCATGTTTCTAAAAAGTAGTTGTTGTCTCATGCTGAAGTATATTTTCCTCACGTGCAGACGAGGGGACACTCAGTCAAATTCCAAGCACTTCCTAATGCAAATAATCAACGTATTTTGTGCTAGATTCATGTTGCAGGGAAAGTATACACATTAGGTTTCGTTAGAAACAAATAGATTTTTTTTGTTATGCCAGAAATATTACATACATACTATATACTTTTATACCGGTTGAGTAATATGTAGAAAAACAATCAAAAGACATTTTTGAATCAAATAAACAATTACAATGTATCAAGGGGCTGCACTGTAAAAGTTGGGTTTCGTAATCAAGGCAAAGTCTAAAGGTTTTTTTGCAACAAAAAGACCGAAGGACACGTGGAAACAACAAAAGGTCACAGGCGCGCTCCGAGCAGCTGAAAAAGTCGGAATGCTCACTATACCTCTATGTTCATCAGCTGCCGCGACACGCAACTCCCCGTGAGCAGCCAGCCGTTCGCGTGCCAAGTGTTGTGCCTCGGCATGGTACAATAGACAATTGTTGGCTACTTTTATTTTTCAAAATAATTGTCATTCTTAGTTTGGTAAGTCAAAACTATATATCTTTGACCCATTATTTTTTAAAATATTTGTATAGTTTAATAACATAAGATTTATGTTTTTAAGTTTTTTTTATGTGATTTATGTTTTTAGGTGGGAAAATACTTTGAAACATATTAAATATATAAAATTATAAATTAATGATCAAAGATAGAGATATTTAATATTTTGCCAAACGTACAACTACAATTATTTTGACTTATTTTGAAATGAGTTAATGGGATATAGCAACGCACTTATTTTGGTGGCTCTGTTGGAGATCTCAAAATAGGTGGATGTGATGCCACGACATCAATGTAATACATGTGGTGGAGTCAACATGATCGATGCTAATATATTTTAGCGAGTCTAGACGCGCTAATACATGTGGCGGAGTCAACATGATCTCAATATTTTAATTTTGTGATTTCACCCTTGGTTTTTCAACTTGAAAAACCAATGGTAAAATCGAGTTATAATATTAAAGGTAAATCACAATTAACACTCAAAGTGAGGCCAAAAACATAATTGTTCCAAGAAATTTAGGACCCTATCAAATGGTGCCTGATTCCATGGCAAAATCACTATCGATCCTATCAATGTGATTCCGGAGACACTTTTTTTTTTTTAAGAGAGGATTCCGGAGACACCACGTGTTCGTCTGACTGTTTTGCAGCGGCTGTTTTGCAGCAGCTACAGTACTCGCAGTTATTTCTTCTGCAGCTGCTACAGTGTTTCTGCAGTCGCTACAGTTCTCGCAGTTATTTTTCTGGAGCCGCAGCCGAACAGCGAGACACTTGAGAGAATGCCGAATCAAGCATAAAACCTTGATGGGGACGGCTGTCAGTCAAGAGGAAGATGGCCGCGCAGGACATGTGCCAGCCAGGGGGGAGGGTCGCGCCACGCTGCCGATGAAATCCTACCCTGTAAATGGAAAATTTAAAGCGCGACAAAGCCATGGCATGTATGTGGCAAAAGGCATCCCTCAGATAGTAAGGGGAAAGTAGGAATAGATAACAAGAATTGATAGCAGATGGTACCAAATACTATCAAAGAGCAGAGGAACAAGTTCTGAACGAAAGTCGGAACCCCAGTCGATACATATCATGCGTACAGATATCCCAGAGTACTGAACGATATAGAGTACAGACGTACATACATTACATCATCCTCTGCATGCCGCATGTGAATTAAGCTTACAGGTTCGCACCTCGTGCATCACCTGCAAATTACCATTACTAGTTCCCTCAAAAAAAAAAACCATTACTAGTCTACTACCATAGGTACATCTTAGCTTCTCAGTCCACAGAGGCAGCGATCTCGTCCTACGCGAAGCCGCACTTGCTGATCTTGTTCCGGGGCATGGCGAGCTTGTGCACCACCTGGTAGATAGCACAGGCCTCGGTGAACAGCTCGGGCCGGCTCCGCGGGCTCTCTTCGAATTCCTCAGCATCGTACAGAATCTGCAGGCAAAGACAAGATATCTCACATGTCTTGTGTGGGGGGTTTGGGCCAGCTGTATCAAAGTTCCATTTCAACCAAAGATGGGATGGATGCTTACCCGCTTATACTTTTGGTAGAGTGCCCGGAACTTGATGTTTTTAATTGTTTTATCGTCCACCTTACAAAGAGGAGAGCTCTCCCTCGAATACTCCTGATAAAGACACCACCAACGGCGCTTGCACTCATCAGGTACCAGTTCCTCAGTAAAGCATTCGAGGGGCACTATCGCTGATAAAAAAAAATTGACAAATATAAATATTTCAAACCATCACCCCGTTGTCAATGAAGAGAAGGAAATGAGGATTGTTCGCTACTTACTGATTGGAGAAATAGTTTCAGCCTCCTGTAATTTCACTTCATCCTAAATTTTTCCCAGCACGGATGTTGAATGGTACGAAGCGTAATGATCTCGTTCCATAAAATGTGGGTACAGCTTGACCATCAGCTTTTCAGGAAAATTGACCTATTTCGAAAGCAGATATCAAGTTTCAGTAGCAGTTTTAAAATCTTAAGTTGAACCAGGCTGTTGAACTGTTTCCTTGCATATAAATTTATTTCTTATCAAGGAAGCCAAAATTTTAAGCATAATCCAGGCACATTGTTCATTTATTTTCTACCCTGAGTTCTTATATTGTCTTATTTGGAACATTTATTTTTAGTCAGGCTCTTAAACGAGCTTCTGTTCACAATAAAACAAACATTAGTATTCTCGTTTTGAAAATGTATAAAACAAGCTGACTACATGATTAAATATGGTCATATATTGGCTACAACATAATTACTCGGACCATGACAAATCCACTGACCTATAATAGCACAAGTGTCCGCAATAGTTAGGGCATATGTTAAAACTTAAAACCAACTAAATGAAAATTTAATAAAATTAAACAAACTAGGCTGGCAAGCCAAGAGAAAATTAGGCTGACAATCCCTCCCTTATATTGTCTTATTTGGAACCTTTATTTTTAGTCAGGCTCTTAAACGAGCTTCTGTTCACAATAAAACAAACATTAGTATTCTCATTTTGAAAATGTATAAAACAAGCTGACTACATGATTAAATATGGGCATATATTGGCTACAACATAATTACTCGGACCATGACAAATCCACTGACCTATAATAGCACAAGTGTCCGCAATAGTTAGGGCATATGTTAAAACTTAAAACCAACTAAATGAAAATTTAATAAAATTAAACAAACTAGGCTGGCAAGCCAAGAGAAAATTAGGCTGACAATCCCTCCCTCCCCCTCTCTCTCTCTCTCGCTCCTATACTTGAATCTTTAGTCAGTACTTTTTATTACTATTTCTAAAGGACCATTTCAGATTCTAAAGATGTCAAAAGGTAGATGTTACCTAGCCACTAGCCAACCAGGGTTCCTTGGGGGCATGGATGATTAATCACAAATTAATGCTAGGGTGGACATTTTTCCCCATGGTCAAGTGTTCTTTATAGATGAACAATCACATAACACATGGACATTAACATTAATGAGGACAGCTACATAACAAAATATGTTCAGGAATGGAAATAACCTTGTGTCCTTCCTTCGGGGCATCTAAAGCCACATAGTAAATGTCAACCAATTCAAGCATCTTCTCAATTAGATCTTTCTGCTCGCTCTCAGAAACATTGCACGTTAAGAGCCGATCCATAAGTGCCAACCAACAATCTGCAGCTTTACCCAGCATATAACTGAAGAGCAGAAACAAAATAGAAAAGATGTTAATTAGAATGCATTATTACACCTCTCGCGCTCGCAGCAGTGGTGTTGTTTTGTGTGGGTTTGTATCCTAAAAACTCTCCTTCGCAATGAAATATGGGGATTGTAATTTATAAAAAAATAGAATGCATAATTTACACACCAATGAATAATTACCACAATTTTCTCACTGAGACGTAGGAGCGGAATACCAATAAGTCATTGAGTGAAAAAATCCACTCTCAAATACAAATAGAAGACAACCATGAACAAAAACAGACAGCCCGATAGCCATCAGAAGTACATACATGATCTTTTTGGATTTCAACACGGATAAATGTGGCTAGTTATGCAAGTCTAATAAATTCATATGGGCAGGCTCTAGATTAATAAATGCTTAAATATCCCAGTAGCCCTAAAAATCAATCAGCAGATGCCGTTTCCATATTTTTGTAGGCAGTTATACTTAAAAAAGCACCTCATCTAAATGTGGGGATGCATTGCTACAATGAAATTCCCAGTTCAAATTAAAATATAGCCTGTTTTGAGTTTTATGGTGGTAATTATAATACGTTCCAAGTTGAGTTCAGATGAAGATACAGATTTAGGTTAGGTAATTATAACACAATCACCTGGCCATATAGGTCCAACTCTTCAAGGGCGCAAGCTGGAGGATTAATGGGTGTAATCCCCTGAAAAAACTATGTGCACATAACCCCGTGAACAAAGAAAAATGGCACACTTACAAAAATTATATGCTAGTAACCTTTGTTATGTCAACAAGCTGTCCAGCTTTCTTAGTGGTAAATTAAATATCAAGTGAGGCACAGGAACGCAAATGAAATCCAGCCTAATAAAATCATACCTGGGTGTAAATCTAGCTTTCAAAAACTCACGGAATAACAGGCTTTCTAGCTCGAATACATCATAATCTTGAGGCTTCTTTTCCTTATTATCCTTGCTCGGTTTGGATCTTTCAACCCATGGTTTACTTTTTGTGAATTGTTTCAATAACTGAAACAGATAATTTTCAAGCAAAGTGAGGTTTCTGCTCAGAGAGAGAAAAACACAACATAATACGATGCCATATCAAAGCATATTGGTCCTAAATAAGTTCAATAAATAACTATTCCCAAAAAGATGCTATAATACACAGATTACTAAAAACTTAACTTGCAAAAAAAAATAGTTTCACATTTTGAGATGGAGATGCAAACAGAGGCATCGGACATATAAAGAATAAAACAAAAATGAGACCACGGAGGAGAAAACATCCCTATAGTGTTTCATATGCTGGTCCAGATTCTTAGCCAGAAATGCAGTTATTTTGAAATGGAGGGAGCAATTTGTAGAAGTGAGTACTCTAACCTGAGTGGTTGAATGGAACTACTCTATCCTAACATGTCCGAAGTTAATGAAAACATGACTAACTACGTAATGATTCTATTCTTTTCGAAAGGAAACAGCAATATAGTGCAAATCATTCAAAGAGCACAGTTATCCTTTTATAGATGAGTTTCGTAAAATGTCAAATTATTGCAACCTTAGGATTAATAAAAACATGTTGCAGTCTTGGCAAGTAAAAAGCTCCCTGATGGATAGATGGAGCGAGCCGCACATGGTAATGAACAAATCAGTTTTTGACACTGATTGTTTTGACCAAATCAGTTTTTTTGACACGGATTGGTTACTGATCAATATGTCCTAGCTAACTAGCTTGTTAATCCTAGTTTGTCTAATTTAATTATCTTTGCTGGAGAAGCACGACATTTGTGGGTGATAGCTACGCTCGCAGGCTGTCCCTCCTGACTGCCCCGATCCTCAGAGACTAGATGCAGTGTTAAGTGTTGAATGTGAAAACTGTGGGGGACTGGTCGAGTCCTTAACTAACTGCACCTATGAACCTCCTGACCTCCTGTTTGCATATTTGTTTGCTAATCGACAACTAAGGCTCCTGTTTGTGTAATTGTTTGTTTTCTTAAACTAAACTCAACTTATCTAGAAGAGGTGCCAGGCAAACATTTCGTGAGCCACATTATTCTGCAAACATAGTCAGCTCATGAAAGCAACCTTTATGTTCCTGGGCTCAGTACTTTCAGCAACAAGGCTAACATATGAAACAAAAATGCTCTGCAAAATCAGATGATCCGATTCACCTTGGCTTCTGAACCAGAGTTTTGAATCACGTATCAAGTCATGAAGCTTCGCGCGTCCTATACGACTAGTTCCTCTTGGGCATTTTGTCGTAAGTTCTTCCTGCTCGAAATTGCCGCGTGGGCGATGTTCGCCTTCCTGGAGACGTACGTACACAAGACTCTTCTCGTCTTCGGAGTCCCTGTACTACAACCCTGGCTGGCACATTATCTTCTCGTCGTGGGAGGCCATCGTGTATTGGTCGTGTATTGATATTGATCTTAAAATTTCACGCTAATCTTGAACAAATTTTGTATCAACGCAGCTCCTCAAAACTCGGCCTCCCAGATAACACCAACAACACAGAGCATATATAGTCAGCAGAATCCTTTTATGTTGAGGAAATTGTGATCACTGCTATTGACTATTTTGACGACACCAAACAATTTTCTTCAATGCAATTATTTTTCCGTTCTCTTTTCAAAATTCATGTTCTCTAGATCAGCTTTGATATGGGTGATTGTTTTGGCAGATGTGGATCTCCAAGGGAGATATTATGATGAATCTGGTCCTGGAATCGTCCACACGAAGTCCCCTTTGAAGCTGGACAAGTTCCTTCAAGACGTCCACGCATTGCCTTGAAGACAAAATAGAGATGCAGTGTACAAGTAACGAACAAAACCATCTGCTCTCCTCCACTGTGTTCATAGTCGACGAGAAACATGCTTCGTCGCCTTGGTATGCAACAACTAACCCCAGATTATGATGCACCACCCTTTGTAGAGTGGTGGCTAATGTTGCGCAAACGGGTCTCCAAAGAGTTGATGCAGTGGCTAACTACTTTCTTCTCCTCGTTAATGAAAGCACGTTCTTAAAAAAAAAAGTAACGAACAAAAGTAACAATAGCAGCCTACTTCAGGTTGTGAGAGTGACCTGTACATTCTCATACAAGATAGAGTATGGTGTTCTGGTGTGGTTTGTGCATTTATGTTCGTTACTTTTTTTTTTTGAGGGAAATTTATGTTCGTTACTGCTAAATAAATAATAGCGCTGTAATTATCTTTCTCTGGTCGAGTGGGCCGAATGACGAAATTGTTTCACAGGGCCTCCAAGCCCATAACATGCGGTCCAACCAAAGCCCGGCTCACGCCCACAGCGCGCGCGCAGCTGCTAGCAGGGGTCAGGCAGGATCCACTTCCCTCAACCACGGCCAATCAGAGCGCAGGAAACCTCACCCAACGATCCGCGCCCCTCCCACTAAAGTCAATCCAAGTCGTCTATCCCCCGCAAATCTAACGGTCCAAACCGGCCGCAGGCCTCCCGAAAAAACCCACCGCCAAGCTTGCTCGCCGCCTACTTCAACGCCTCCCCCTTCCTTCCGCCTTCTCTCCTCACTGCAATTCCCCATCTTCCCAAATCCTCCTCCTCCAGCCTCGCGCGCTCCGCTCCCAGCCTAGTCGCCGCAGGCAGCCTTTCCCGATGGCCCGTACGAAGCAGACGGCGCGCAAGTCCACCGGCGGCAAGGCCCCGAGGAAGCAGCTGGCGACGAAGGCGGCGCGCAAGTCGGCCCCGGCCACCGGCGGAGTGAAGAAGCCCCACCGCTTCCGCCCCGGCACCGTCGCGCTCCGGGAGATCCGCAAGTACCAGAAGAGCACGGAGCTGCTGATCCGCAAGCTGCCGTTCCAGCGGCTGGTGCGCGAGATCGCGCAGGACTTCAAGACCGATCTCCGCTTCCAGAGCTCCGCCGTCGCCGCGCTGCAGGAGGCCGCCGAGGCGTACCTCGTCGGGCTCTTCGAGGACACCAACCTCTGCGCCATCCACGCCAAGCGCGTCACCATCATGCCCAAGGACATCCAGCTCGCGCGCCGCATCCGTGGCGAGAGGGCCTAGACTAGAGTGGTGGCGCTCTGTCCTCCTACTGGCTGATCTGGGGAGGTGTAGAGATGTTCCGTAGTCGCTTATTAACCTGTAGAATTCTAGATTTTTGTCTGTCGTGGTGGTGTGGTCAGTACAAGTTTCACAATGCTTTATCCGTCTGATGTGGTGTCTGATGTCACCATCTCATTGTCATAAGCAATGGAAATGTTGGTTATCTTATCTGAAATGTTCCCATGGATCCTGATTTTTATTTCTGTGCGAACTTCTACGTTCGTATAAAGCATTTCGGTTCGAATCGTGTCCTGGCCTTTCGATAGGACTGGTGATTACAACTCATTGTTGGATCAGAGTCCCTGTACCGAAGGTCAGTATGCTTGTTTCTGATGTTCGGTTCGGTGCAGAGGTTCGTGCATCCATCTTTGCTGGATTGCCCCACAGTTTGCATCTCTTCGATCCCACATAACTTACAAGCACCCAAGATCATTCAATTCATATTTTGTCTGTTCCTACGGAACCGATTTTAGCGAATTCTGTCCATCAGTTCTGTTGTGAGCATTTTTGTCTTCTGGCAAGTGTTTTACAATCGTTAACTATTTTGGGGCTGAATGATCTTGCAGTTGTCTGAAACATACTATGGGTATCTTCCTCTTTGTTGTATTGCATCCCAACTCAGTCACAACAATGCCAGGTTTTTCTGATCCCTGCTTGCCTTAAATGTTCTAGGTTGTCAAACGACCAAGCCCCTCACTGAACTTGCATCCTCAGGCAGGCTCAGATATAACCTGGACCGTAGCATTTTCCTGCAATTTGCTGCTATGTTCAGGAAAAAAAGAAGTGATTAGCTCTCCAGTAGGATCGGCGGTGTCGAGCTTGCGGAGAGGCAACTGCAGGCGGGCAGCCAGGGGCCGCACCCTCGATCTGCGCCGCATCCGCGACCAGCTGGACGCAGGAGGGACTTGGCCACACTGAAAGTCCCAATGCTGTTTCAGGGATTAGCAACTGAGCATTAATTCGGCCATCTCTTCTGGGTTGGGCCCGGCCGCATGAGAGACATTTAAGCATCGCGTGCTTGCTACCTGCTTGCTCATCAGGAGCTTCTGAAAATAACAAGCAATGGCTGCTTGGTTGCATTGCACAACAGGTGCTTATAGGAATGTCAATACCGTGCACACATGCTGTTCGTGTCAAAAACACAGCAACACAAGAGCTCTATAGCACCGGGATTAAAGGCTCTGTAGCGGCGGGTTCAGCTCGCGCCTCTACATCAAGGCATCTACAAATAAATATTTGTAGCGGGAATGCTGCTACAAAATGGTTTGTAGCGGCGGACACGGACAAAGGCCACCCCAACAAACCGAGCTTGTAGCGGCGACTGTCCCTGCAAATACAAATGTAGCGATAGACTGCAGTAACACAAAGTTTTCTTCTGGCTACTACTGAGGGACAGGGCTTAATGTCAGAGGGATGTGGAGAAGAAGGCATATGCACCTAGAAGATTACACCTGCGAATTATGCATTTGGCAGAAGGAAGAAACTCTCAAACACCTATTTGTCGCATGCAACTTTGCAAAAGCATGTCGGCAAGCCATTGGCATTAATATACCTCAAAATCTCAGAATTGAGCACATAATCAAATGGCTGAAGACAAGGATTGTCCTACCTTTCTACATGGATATTATCATAATGATGTGTTGGAGCATTTGGGCAACTAGAAATGGATGGATTTTTAACAACATTGACCCAACAGTGCAAAATTGCAAGAGATTATTTCTTAAAGAAATGAAACTAGTGCACATCAGAGCCAAGCGAAAACACAAGGAAAGGCTTCAAGAATGGATTGACCAATGGACTGAAGGTTGATTCCCCTTTTTGTTCACTGGGCTTTTGTTCGCTTATTTTCGTTCTTTTTAGTTCAGTTGTTTTTTTTTTCCTTTCCAGCTTCTGTAAGGCTTTATTGTTTTGTTCATTTTATCTATAATATATAATCTGTAGGGGCTTGCCCCTAAAAAAAAAAACTAGTTGTACAGTGAAAACACTTACAATTCGTGTTCACCACAGAGAGACAGTTGACACCACAACCATGACAATACCAGAATTCCAATAAAGAACATCCACACACAATACAAAAATGAACCAAGACAGCACATAATACCAGCGATAACTTGGCCCGCCCGCTGCTACTAATTTACATATGTAACGGAGGCTTTTGCTACTTCCGGCCGCTAATAATATGTATCAGGAGACCTAAACTCTAACCTAAGGCTACTCCCAATGAGAGTTTTATTTTCAATAAATATGATGCCTTGTCAACAATTTTGATGATGTGGCAAAGAATTGATGAAGAGAGACACGAGAGGAGTTTGATCTAGATGAAACCATGTATGCACTATTTTCAACACAATTGTCTCTTATGTGTACTTCTTGGAAACAACAAAAATGAAACAATGCATTGCAAGAGGTATATATTCCATTCACCAAATAATTGCAAGAGGTATATATTCCATTCACCAAATAATTGACTTGTTGCTTATGTGGCATCTTTTGAAAGTACAGAATGAAACTTTGCATTGGGATAAGGGCACCCACAGTGCACATAGATGCGTCGTCTGTAAACATCCACCTCAGCACAAAAATCTGACGTGTCACATAATAAATGAGGAGAGCACGAGGTCGTCGTCTCATGAAAGGACGGCACCAACTCGTGCTCCCAAATGGAAACGACGGCTTCCTTCGCGTTGTAGTCGTCGTTGCGAGCCAACGACGACTAGCCCGGATTTGCTACGGCGGCTGCCTCCCGCATAAGCACATCGCTTCTTCCTTCTTCTTCGACCCGGCCTCAATCAACAGCCGCGGCCGCCAAACACGGATCGAGCTGGCCGGAGCTCCTCCCCACCCGCGCGCGCACAGCACGAGCTTGACCTTCTCTTTGGCTGCTCGCCACCAAGCTCCTGCTCGTGCGCGGTCTTTATAGGCGCGCTGGAGCACCTGTCTGCAAGACGCAAGATCAAATTAGGCTTCTGCCCTTGCTCATCTTCAGATTGAATCAGGCTGTCGTCCCTGCTCATCTTCCGATGGAGAAGCTTCTGGTCATCACCGAAAAGAACTTTATCCCCTGCCATGCGGCCTTCATTTGTTTGCTTTTGCCTTGTATGGAATGGATTGGTCGATTATGGAATTAAAAATAGGACTAATTGAACTATTCCTGTTATATTCTAAGCTTTTTTTTATATATTGTCTGCCCAAGGCAAGAATAGTTTTAGACAATTTGTGTTTTTTATTTTAATCTACAATTCATTCTCGTATAGAAAGAACAAACAGGGTGTACAAGGTTCAATCCACACTTATCATTTTTGTTTTATGAACTCTTCTACAGCAACTGTGTGAGAATGGCCATTCTCAGTGGTGTTTTTCATCAACTTTCTAGTTAATGAAATGAGAATGAAAGCGTGCATTGAGAGATAATGGTTATTCCTTGAGAGATGCACTTTCATTCCTCAAGCGTGAATTAACCATTATCCTTTTGGTCATTTGTTGAACCGATCTACGAAGCAATTAAAGCAAGGAATAACCATTATCTAGAAAAAAAAAGGAATGTACCATGCATGTGGAGGCGCAGGCAAGCACTAAAATATTTTTTTTTTTTTGAGAATTTGCATTGAATACTTGAGATAAAACTGAGTTAGTTGAATTGTGCATGGTACTATATATTTCATAATAAAGGGTCAATAGTGTGGCGAGTTGCTTGTTCATAAATAGAAGAAACAAAGAAGAGAGAATGCGTTATATACAATCAACATTCGAGGCTTGTTTGTCAATTAAACTTGAGACTGCATATTCTTCAGATTTCGGAACATACTCTAGCATAAACAAAGCTAACAAAATCTAGCATAACCATTATGAAAGCACAAACTTATCAAAACCTGTGTTCCATCATGATAAAATGTAGATGCTGTAGACAACTTGCATTCTCGTCTGTCAAGTTCTTCGAAATTTGGACCCTTCAGAATAGCTGAAATGAAGAATATATATAGGACCGTGATGTTAAGAAATAACATGAGAACAATTAAACACAAACCAATTAAAGCTAAGGTCTACTTCAAAGCTGGTAAAGCTCACCGGTACAATGATATACTGCTGACTCATCGGTTGACAAATGCAACTCGAAAAGTGTAGTCACTTCACCAGGTTTCAAGCTAAAGGCCTGCTCCTGACATACTATATATCGAATGGCGTTACACATGTACTTGCATGGAATATAACGCAGATGTGTAAATTGAATGGTACTACAAGAAAGCAAGCAGATGTGTAAATTGAATGGCGTTATACATGTGCATATTACAGCTGTCTATCTAGGATATTAACTTGCTGCAATCTATATTCGTTGGTTATACCTGTTAGATAATACAAACGTTTTAATTGGGTGCTGTTTGTTAGATCTGTGTACGCCGAGGATCATATTTATAACTTTGTTGGTGGAATCTAGCTAGAAGTTATTTTGAATTTTTCATTGTTGTATACAAACAATAATGTGTTATCGATGAATGTGCTTAGGTTAATGTGTCACAATGGTTCTGCAATGGAGAACACAAACAATAATGTGTTATCGATGAATATGCTGTAATTAAGGAGTTTTCAAGCCATATTTATATGTATTACCATCTCACTATATATAAGGCATATGAGCTTCTACTCGCATGGTTTATTACATCCTCACAGCATATACTCCACGCCCAGTCACCCGGAAACCTTCCACTCTTCGAAACATCTCAAATAGTTATTTTCTACTTGCACCGTTTATTTATTTTCTATATCTGACTACAACTTAAAAACTTCCTCATGATCGATACTCTGCTTTTTTCCTCGCTGTTGCCACACCCTTGCGGTGTCCCGGATAATTAAATTACCTGAAACTCCGTGTTTTCCGTACTTGCCCCAGGATCAATGACAAGTACACACGGTAATCACAGTGGAACCATAGCCATATCAAAATTCAACTATCAAGTTTATTTGAAACTTACAAAATATCGGCTCGACGGCCGACAAAGTACCTTAAGAAATCAACACAGCGGAAACATAAAGGAATTCAAATCTCCAGCGCGTGCCCCGTGTTCACCCCACAGGCAATTGACTGGAAGTTGAACCCCTAGAAAGATCGGCATCGTTCCTCACCGAGATCCATTTAATTTCTGAAACAAAGTTATCGGAGGCAAGCATGCATGTGAATATTAATAAAAAATTATAATTATATGCACAACCATAATGAAGGAAACTATAATATGGGTAAATTTGCATAAATGAGCAAATGGCAATCTAAACTTATTTAATAAAATATTTACTAAATTGAACTACTTTGAATATAAATTGCATAAATGTAAGGACAAGTAAAATATCATGTAAGTAAAATGTGATGCTTGACTTCCATGTCAAGTTCCTACAAAATCAACACCTATACCATTTCATATATCAATAACCATAACCATGACCAAATTTTAATCCCAACCATTCTCTAAACAAAGATCTATCATTAAGTAGCTTGAGACCGCAAGCACGGCCATTCGAATGGATTATTACTCTGCAGAGTTTGTACGCTGTACCCATGGACAGTGAGTGACCGTCTGTGGTGTTGCAAGCACCGTGCACTCACGAAGTGTGCACATCGGTATCACGCATGACGTTTTCACTAGTTGTTTGTTAACCTTGCCTCCCCTAAATTGTATTCATCCCTCTGAACCTGACCACTAACATCCCAGAGGTACAATTTTCCCCTCCTTCAAACATGGACTGTTATGCAGGAAAAGGGTACAATTCATTGTATCGGCGAACCTTGAGTCCAAGACCGTAGTAATGGAGGTCCCTCTGAATAACTACCAAATCGGGTAAATTATCTATACATTCTCTACTTCTAGAAGGCAAGGCAACATTCAACTAACTACTTAGCCATGGCCGTCCCATACCAGCATCCATGGTCCCATGGTCGCACGAAGTTTCCTTAAATCAAGATTCAAATGTACCGGTCCTTATGTGATGTGACGGGTCTCCAAATCATCGTTAACAAACAATCATTAATCCATTTGTCATTATCACATCAAACCCGTCAACATCTAGGTTGCCAACATATATCATCAACAGAGAGTTCCCATCAACAAAATCCGTAAATTTAATGAACATACATGTGCTTCCATTTATACAACATATAACTTTTCATTTTAGCAAGCTTAATTAGTAATTACTTATTTCGTGAAGCATATGGCATTTGACCAATATGACAACCCAACCTATAGTTACAAGGGATTATTATAAGGTCAAATAAATAAATAAAACCAATAGGTAGTATCTACCATTTCCCCAAGTGAACATTTTTAGTGATATAAATTATGCACAAATTATTCCTACAAATTAAGCACTTAAATGCACTTGCAAAACATAGGATCAGAATGATCAAAGGGGTGTGCTTGCCTCGCACCTTTATTCACATATTTCATACGACGATCTTCAAGTGTCGATCTCTCCGCGATGTAGTCCTACGACTATTCACTCACGTGTGCGTCAATCCACGATCGAGAAATCCAAATAAAGCCATCCAAGAAGATCCAATAAAATCTACAATAATAAATACAAGTATTTCTAATAAAAACCCAAGAGCATGATCATGGAATGCATTTTATGAAAATAAATATGCACTCGGAGTTCATACGAATGAACTACGCGTTATCGAGTTCTTATCGGTAAATAAATAAATGAAGAGATATTAGGGTCGTCGCGATTCTATTTACTCTATGGTGATCCTTTGCTATGAGATATATACATGATTTTATTTGGGCCATATTCATCTAGACAAATTATTCATTATCTATTTTCTCGTAAAAGAAAACATGCATGCGTGTTATTTAGATTAATTGATTTAAGGCTAATATGATAGTATGCATAGACATTTATTTACTAAATTTCTAAGAAAATACAATGAGATGCACATGTTTTATTAATGGTGATTGCGTGCATACCTATTATATAAATTCTAAATTATTTCTACTAATGAACTTGGGGTTGTTTAAAGAAACATGAACAAATAAATTAAAATACATAACAAATATTCCTAAGATGATGCTTATATAAAATTAGGTCACATGTTTCTAATGCATATGAAGACATCCTTACATGTTAATTCCTTAACTTATTTTATATAAATATTAATGTGCTTTTAGGCATACATATGACATAGTTAAAGATATGTTTCTTTTAAACTATATTATCTACAAGTCTTATTTTTCTTATAAAAGCCATATACAGTTCTAAAGTAATATTCCTAGTTATTTTATATGATCATATTCTTTTATGCCTGCTAATAGAAACTAAGTTTTCCCCAAACTAGCTTATATTGAATTATCTGGTTATTTTGTAAATGATTGATATATGACTATAACTTAATTTATCATAGTTGGAGAGAAACGTCATATGCTATAAATGAATCTATATGCACATGCATAAATAATATGTTTATTTACTCGGGTTAATTTATTTAACATTGTAAAGCAAAGCTAGTGAATATTACTATTTCAATAGCTACATGTAATAATTCGGGTATGATGTAGGTATCTTAATTATAACAATTGCTTATATAGTTGCTATGTAAAGCTCCATGCTATTTTTTTTAAAAAATGAAATTATGCAATTGCTCATAAGAAGCATGTGTGCATAAAGCTAAATATTTATATAACATGTTCTATGTCTTGAATATTTCAAACTAGTGGAAAAAGGATTCTAAATACATTAAGGAGCAGCCTAATATTATATATATATTTTTATAGAATTTTATTTGTATTAGAGGATGCAATCAAAAGCTTTAATTAATAAGAAAAGAATGTATTCTTAACAAAATTATAACATGACATATGGGCACCTTTTTGTTTTCCATTGAAACAGTATGGCACAAAGTGCTATATATGCTGACATAGGCTCCTAATATTTTATAAAAATTTTCTAGAATTTTTCTACAATTCCAAACATGATGGAAACAGCTTCCTGCGTATAAAACCTAGCAAATCTTTTGATGTATTGTGCCGCTGGCAGTAGGCCAGCAGACTTTTCTTTTTATTTGCTGTTTATTTTCTAAAGAAAAAGCTGTAGTTCACAACATAGTGCCATGGACCAAGCAGATGGTAAATTGAAAGTTTTGGTGGACTCAGTCTACGTGAACCAAGTTTCTTCTTCAATAGCTAATACGTAAAAGAACAAAAGACAGTAGCCATTACCGTACATGGTGAACCTAGACGCCGGCGAGGATCGCAGCGGAAATTATCGGGAACTAGCAAAATGGATTCGCGGTTTCGAGCTGAGCAGGATAGCCTATGTCATAGGAGGCGAGGTTGTGTGCCATGGCCATAAGCTTTATGGGCAAACAACATCAGGAGAGAGAGAGTGGCTGCCATAGTGCTATGGTTGCTCGGCAAGAGCTTCGTGGAGCCTTGGCCAAGAGGAAGTGGAGCTTACAGGGAGGTGGAGCCAACCATATGGGTTTCCTCCGATGGTTCGACCGGGTTGGAGCTTGAAAATGGACTGATGGCGGAGATCGACATAGCAGCAGCCAAAGATTGAGAAGAACAGAGGAGTTGGCTCGGTAGGAATTCAGGCATGGTGACTTAGGATTAAAGGGCTGCAGTTGTGCAATCGAGCAGAGAAGAGGCTTCATCGAGCTTTTCTTGCTTCTCATAGCCCCAGCAAGGCGGTTCTTGCCGATGATGGCCATGACTGTCGGTGAAAGAGTGAGGAAGAGGAGAAAGGCTCGGGAAGGTGCTAGTGTGCAATAAAAGGTAAGGGAAAATATCGTAGTGAACGCGTGGAGCTCTTTCATGGCTTCGTTGATGTGGAGGTGGGCCGAGCAGTATCGGCATCGATGTAGCGGCACGACGATGGTTGGACGGCGGCGGAGGCTTGACTTTGAACAGAGGAGGAAGAACGCAGATGGTTCGCGAGCTGGGCCGGATTGGGCCTTCGGGCTGCTGTGGGGATGAACCAGGCCAGGTCAAGAAAATGTTTATTATTTTCTATTCTCTTTGTTTTCTAAATGGGCCAAGCCCAAGTAACGTTGGACTGTTTCAGATTCTAAATAGGCAGAGGCAGATGATTTTTTTTTCCCAACTAATCAAACGGGCTCTAAAAATTATGAAACACTCACATAAATTACTCCTATCGATTTTCCGTCTATGGGAAATTTTTGGGAACTTTTGGTATAGCCGATTTCCCACGAAAAATCTAACAAGCTACGGCGCCATATGAATGATATGCATGCACATGATTTTACTAACATGAACATTTTCCAACAAATCCAACTTTTGTTTAATAAAACAAAAACAACCACAAATATTTCAAACCTCCCATAAGAACCTCTCAAAAAAAAAAACAATGATGATTCATTTATTGTTTTTCCTTAATGGGGATTTGGTGTTTTTACCCTTCTTTTGAGAGCTAATTGTGTTTTTACCCCTCTTTTTTACAGTTTGCGAATTTACCCTCGTTTTTTGAAAACGAAGCATCCGTCTACCCCTCCTTTTCAGATCCGTCAAAGCAGCCCGAATTGATGAAATAAAAAAAGAAATAAATGATTCAGAAAATAGGAATGGACCGTAGTGCCCCTGTCTCCTCTGTTCTCTCTGTTCGCTTCATGCCCGCCCCGGTTGAATGCGTCGATTTCACCTCCATGTGCCACCACCGGCTTCTGCCAGAGCCTGCCCGACGGGTGAAGGAGAGGGAGCACAACCAGATGGCGGCGGTGGCGTGCGCGCCGGCGCCGAAGACCTCGCCGCGCACCCGCGACGTGATGTGCGCGACCGCATCTGCCTCCTCCGCACAGCGGGCAGCGGTGCCGGCGACGGCCAGAAGCACGGGCACGGGGACGGGGTCGTCGGCGTCGGACGACGAAGGCGCCACGTGCGCACCGGCTTGTTGCCGGAGGCGGCGGCGCCGGGGACGACCTCGCTGAGCTCCAGCCTCCAGGACACCTTCGCTAGCGTCAGCGAGCAGGACAAGGATGCGTTCGACGTTGTGCTGCTGCTGTCCGTGGCCAGCAGCGGCTTCAACGATGCAACGTTCCCGTCCAAGATAAGCTAGCTAGCTAGCGCCATGATTGTATCTGGTAGTCTGCTTTGTAATTGTAGGATTTGACAAATGTTGGGGTAGTTATCGAGATACGCACAATGTTGAGGTGGAGTGTATTTGTTTTTGCCAAATCAAGCAGTTGATTTGTTGATACGGATGGACTCGCAGAGCTCCATGAGGCCTGACATGGAGCGGAGCTCCATGATACCAGCTCCATGGGGGTGCTCGTCGGGGAGGCCGTCGTGGACTGCTTAGTGCGCAGCAGGAGAGGAGGGGTGCGTAGCAGGAGAGCGTCTGAGCCCCCGGCCGGCCGCTGCGGCCATTCGATGCCGCGTCCACGGCGACGATGCCCTGCTCGCCTGCAGCCCCACCCGGTCGCGCTCCCGCTGCCGGCGCTGCCCTCAAAGCCTCGCCCCGCAGCTCCTCGCCGTCGCAGCCCCGGGGTCGGAGAGAGATGGAAAGAGGATAAGAAGAAAGGGCATTTCGGTCTTTGTACACCAGATTTAACACTGTTAACTGCCTTTAACGGAGCAAGGGTAGAACGAGCCTTCGTTTTCAAAAAACAGGGGCAAATTCGCAATCTCTAAAAATGAGGGGTAAAAACGCAATTAGCTATCAAAGAAGGGGTAAAAACACCAAATCCCCTTCCTTAATAAATCCCAATTTAAATTGCTTCATACTCACATAGATTAAGTTAATGACTATTAGATTTTTATTTGAGCAAAAGGGTGAAATCCTGGGATGTGACAGTCTACCCCCCTTAAAAAGAATCTCGTCCCCGAGATTCTGCGAAGTGTTAGTGAGGATGGTTTTGAAATTAATTGTCTTGACATTGTTAGTTTCTTCGTCTTCGACGTGTCGTACGCGAGGGACGATCTTCATGTACTCATCTTGTTTCTTTCTTCAATAAGGTTCTCGCTCGTAGAACACTTGTTTATGCTACCACTTCTTCCTTGTACTTGGCAGATCACGCTATATCAAGGAAAATTTAAAAGAAAACACCTAGTGTTTGTTAGTGATGGTTTTCATGGACTATGAAAAGCTTTTCTCCGGCTCATATAGGAAGTTAAAGGATGTGATCAACAGATCATTAAGGTTAGATTTATTTATGTCCTACCCCCCTTAAATAGGTTTTAACCTATTATTTATAAAACACTTGAAATACAAAGTACAACACCTGAAGTTAGTTTCTTCATCTTCAAGATTTTTGTAGTAATAAGTCATTTTGTTATATTCTTCTTGTTTCCTCCTTGATGTAGTCGCTACGTTCTTGTTCTTGAAGTATCTTCATGAAGTCCCTTCCTCTATCTTGAGAAAATGCTTGATCTTCTACGGCGAAGTTAGATGAAAACCCCAAATCACATATTAGTGCTCCTCGTCATTGGTGTTAACTCATCATGAGTGTTAGCATTACATTTCTTTCTAACTTTAACTTTTATCGAAAGTTAGCAAGCACCTATATGATCAAGGAAGGAAATTTTATTTTATTGTATTCAACGTAATGCATAAAGACTTTTATTAATACATTCGGGAACAAGAGAAGCATTTGAATGGATGTTTATACCAAAGGAATTATGATATTTTCAAAATCATAAGAAAGTTTTCGATAAAATAATCTGTGGAAGAATCGGTCAAGAGTGGTAGGCTAGTAACCCAATGGAATCTCATGTCATGTCAACAAATGATATTGCAATGGCAAAACAAAGATGATAGGATGGGTTATGGAATCGGCAAAATGCAATGGGGCTCAATAAAGGAATAATGACTATAATAATTTGACATTCATGGAATATGGTTACTAAGGCAATGAGATTGCTAAGTCAAAAATTTCAAGGATAGTTTTAAAGTTTATTTCAAGGTTTGCGAGGCTAGTTTCTATGAACAAGAATAAAATTTATCTTAAAGATCGAGACAATAAGAATGCAATATCATAATAAGAGGCCTTACGTACAAAGTCAAATTGATACATGACTAGATAAGTAAATATGATTTGGGAATATGGCAATGCTACGATATGACCAGTGAATCAACTTATTGAAGAAAGGAAGTTGAGAAGGATAGGCTAGTCCTCTAATGGAGCTTGACATCAAATAAATGATGAGTGAAGATAAAGTAAAAATCAAATGGATAGGATAGTCCTCTAAATACATTAAGGAGCAGCCTAATATTATATATATATATTTTTATAGAATTTTATTTGTATTCGAGGATGCAATCAAAAGCTTTAATTAATAAGAAAAGAACGTATTCTTAACAAAATTATAACATGACATATGGGCACCATTTTGTTTTCCATTGAAACAGTATGGCACAAAGTGCTATATATGCTGACATAGGCTCCTAATATTTTATAAAAATTTTCTAGAATTTTTCTACAATTCCAAACATGATGGAAACAGCTTTCCTGCGTATAAAACCTAGCAAATCTTTTGATGTATTGTGCCGCTGGCAGTAGGCCAGCAGACTTTTCTTTTTATTTGCTGTTTATTTTCTAAAGAAAAAGCTGTAGTTCACAGCATAGTGCCATGGACCAAGCAGATGGTAAATTGAAAGTTTTGGTGGACTCAGTCTACGTGAACCAAGTTTCTTCTTCAACAGCTAATACGTAAAAGAACAAAAGACAGTAGCCATTACCGTACATGGTGAACCTAGACGCCGGCGAGGATCGCAGCGGAAATTATCGGGAACTAGCAAAATGGATTCCCGGCCTCCTGATAATTATGCGGGGCACCTGCAGGCAGGGTACGTAACAGTCCAGCCGGGATTACATGGTGAGAATCGATGAGAGATTACAACAGAAGATCGAGGTTAGGGATCGAGATAAAGATAAGCCTAAACATGTAGGACTGGGAAGATCGAGGTGATCTGTGACCGGGAGCCGTCTGTGCCGGAGCTTCGTGGCTGCACAAGTGCCGGCCGTTGGATCAGTCCTGGATTTGCCCGCCGTTGCTCCCGGGCGGCTGCATGAGGCCCATGACCCGGTGCACCTCCTCGACGACCATCCGGCGCATGGCCGGCAGTAACCGCGGGTACTCCTCCTCCATCCTGGCGCGCGTAATGGCCGGCCCCTCCGCCGCCGGAGGAGCGACGGACGGCGGCGGCGCCACAGCGGCCGCGGGGACAGGGCCGCCCGGCAGGCTGAGGGAGAGCGACGTCGTGACAAGCTGTTCGGCGCACTGAGGGTGAGGCAGGCTGAGGGTGTCTTGTTGTTGGTCGACGCACTGGCACTGGCACTGGCACTGGCTGCGAGTATTAGATCAGGAACGTGCACGTGGCGGTTGCCGACGCACGGCCGCTTCTTGGGCGGCGGCACGGAGTCCTCGTCGAGGTCCTTGAGATCCAGTGGCGGGAACGGCCGATCCAGCATCGACAGGACACAGGAGAGGCAAGGTTTCCGTCGCCGGCGCCGCCTCGACCGTCCCCACGAATCTTCCGCTCTGTGGTCGCAGCAGGGTGGAGGAGTTCCAGTGGTCACTGACGGAATTGGCGGTGCGGCCGTTGAGCAGCCTGGCGATGGTGGTCCAGCGGTTGCCCAAGCGCGCGTGGGCCTCGTCGATGATCGCGTCCTCCTCGGGCGTGAAGGCGCGGCGCTCCCCGCCCTGGCTGTGGCTGAGATGCTTGCTCCACCGCTCGCGGCACGACCGCCCGGGCACCTCGTCGACGATCGGGCCCCAGTCGCCGTCGCCGTGCCGCGCCACGGCCCTGCGCAGCAGCTCGTCCTCCTCCGCCCGCCGTCCAGAACCCCAGCCTCGCCCGCGCCCCGGACCCCGAGGCGGCGCTCCCGTTCCCGGCGGCGACCATCTCCGCTCGATCAATCATCGATCTCCCTCTCTCGGTCGTCGGCGGCGTGGCCGGGTGGGTGGGTGGGCGTCGCGTGTGTTCCGTTCCGGCCGTATATAAGGAGACAGAGGAGGACGTGGGCCGGGCTCCTTTAATTTGCAGCAGTGATTGGATCGATCTTGGATGGAGCCGGCGCGGCGCTTTGCTTCTTCTGGAGTTGAGTTGAGTTACTAGTTCGTGCGTTCGTTGGTTACTACTAGCTTCTTCCATCATATCGATCGTGTGCTTAGGTGGTGCGGCCGTTTGCGGCGAGAGAAGGCGTCCTCCTCGGGCGGTTTCCAGCCGCGCGGGCGCGGGTAGTGGGTGGTTCACGGACGGACGGACGGCGTGCTAGCCAGCCAGCCAGCCGCGCGCGACGACGGGCGGCAACCGCTCAGCTCTCTCTCTCTCACCTCTCATCTGCTCAACCACCCCTTCGTCCAGAGCTGAAGACGCACGGGAGTAATTTTCAGTGCTAACACTGCTAATTAAGACAATCTTGCTTGCACAAGGTAAATTTTCACCACCTACGTACACAGCCATATATGGGACGCCAAATGAACGAAAATAGACATGAAAAAAATATGCAACCCAAGATGAGAAGAACAAGCAGATTGCTCAATTAAGGACAAGAACTTTTTTCATGTGTTATTATCAAGGGAAGTCACAAAAATTTCGATGGCAGATAACGAAATTAACAATTTCGATGGTAAATAAGGAACAAATGTCATTAACTCTATTGTTTGTGAAGAGGAACATGTGTAATTTTGTATGGTAAATAAGGAAATACTAGCAAAAGTGCCCGTGCGTTGCCACGGGCTGACAGGAAAAAAATTACCAATAAATTTAATAAATGTATAAATAATTTTACTACTATTTAATTTGGGCTATTCTTAGTTGACTGGGCCATATTGGTTTGGTCTGAGTAGCGAAAGATACAAGCGTTGAATGTGATCAGGCCAATGATCGTATATTTGAATTTCACAGAAATACAATTTCATGGTCACATATAAAGATTGCGTATTATAATATTTTAGTAACACACCTTCGATACCAACATGTCACCATGGCTTTCTAATGTAATAACCTATCTAATGCAGGTTGTTCGCCAAAACCACATGGTTTCTGCAATGCGTCACCTGCATATTGGATAACTTAGAGGTTCAGATTCATACTCCTTGAATCCCAACCTGCCAGTTGATGGCTTGAAAATGGCTGCCGGATCAAAACCAACATCTGATATGTAAACACGTTTGGGTCATACCAGAGCAAAACAAAATTCAACCCATCGCTGCTATTCTGATCATACCAAAGCAAAGACAGATAAGAGTCGCCATTTGCAATTACAAATTTCTAATATTTTAGTGTTTTTACAAATATGGTTGGCATAAAGTAATAAATACAACTACTGGATGCAATTTTTGTCATCTTACACAACCCACTTGATGACATGTTAAAAATTTATTGACAAGTGTGGCACACGATTCTTCATAGGTTACATTGAAGTGTTCGTACACCTATTTAGTCGAGGAGTCAGGTGGATACTTTTTAAAAACTTCTAGCCCATGGCTGGCCTGACGTCTAAATAGTCATGTTGGTCTGCAGTCTGAAACTTCTGCAAAAATAAAATGCAAGAGTAAACATCCGTGATTGATAATCATAGCAGGCAAGATTCAAACCTACGCTACACCACTAATGCGAATGGAAAGAACAAAAATCTCCTATTATTAGCAGTTTATAAATCACAGACCTAGTAACACTTTGGTCCAGTAATTCAGCCAAGCTTCGTCCGTTGTTATTATCATCTGAAAACTCAGATTTAGATGCTAAATTGCCAGATAGGTGTCAGCTAGAATGCATTTGCGTTGAATTACATTTTTGAAGTTCTTCAGCAACCTTAGCTGCACCTTGTTTCAATCTTATTCTGACAGATCCTTGCCTTCTTTTCGGTCTGTTATACAGAACATGTAATTGAATTAGGAGACAGAACGAATACCAGATAAATTATGATGCTGTGAAATCAGGCTACATAGATGTGAAACAATAGTGCCTTTTCTCATGCAACCACTTCAGAAAAGTTATTTTTGTTACAAACGCGAAATTTTAACTTAAAATGGGTACTATATTAATGTTCAAAACATATTGTATTTTTGAGATGATGTTATTAATAGTAGTGGTACTGAAAGTTGAGCTGACCTGTTGTTTGAGAGATCCAGCAGCTGCAATGAAGCCATCGACCCCAGTTCACGCGGTAAGACCCCTTCCAGTTTGTTTCCTGACATGGATAGGTTCCAGAACACCAGCATCCTCGCAAGCGCGGGCAAGCTGGCCTTCCCAATCCTTGCCTTCTTTTCGGTCTTATACAGAAAATGCAATTGAATTAGGAGACGGAATGAAAAAATAATGCAACAATACCATATAAATTATGATGCTGCGAAATCAGGATACATAGATGTGAAACAATAGTGCTTTTTCTCATGCAACTACTTTAGAAAAGTTATTTTTGCTACAGATGTGAAATTGTAACTTAAAATGGGTACTACATTAATGTTCAAAACATCTTGTATTTTTGAAACTTAGATAATGCTATTAATAGTAGTGGTATTGAAAGTTGAGCGGACCTCCAGGAAAACTACTACTCGAAAATGTATCTCCTCTTGTTTCTTGGTGTATCCAAGCTGGACAGGAGAAAATGGCAAAGTAAATGATACAACAATCTCAAATGAAAAAGGCAATGGAAATCAGCAAAGGGATATTGATAAATTATCAAAGTGCATTCAGAGGTCAGGCATCACTATACAGGTTCAGTAATCTTTCCACTCTTCTCATTCAGGAAAAAACACCCTCTGCTCCGTTCAGTGTTTCTTGCACTTTCCTTGAAAATGTAATCTGATGAGAAAAAAAGAACCGGCAGGATCTCAATGGCAAGGTGGAACGGCACCAGGACCGTCCCGGCTGCAGCAAGCTGGAGCAACACGTGGAGCTCTGCGGGGTCAAAATTTGCTAGGCAGCCAACAAGAAAAACCTGTGCAAGGCTCAACTGAACTTAATTACAGCGGCAGCTAGTGCTGAAGAGCTATGGCAGCAATGCATCCTCTAAGTAGTAGCCTGGTAAAGTTCAAGAAGACCAAAAAATGATCCTAGCACTTCACTGGGCCTACCCAAGTAAAAAGACAGGGACAAAGGTTCACAAGAACTCATCGCTAGCGAGTTCCAAGTTAGTACAAAACTGAGCGTCGAAGAATTACTACAAGCAGGTGCACGATTCAGAAATCAAACACATTGCTAATCTAATTAAGCATGCTGGTCCTGGCCTGGTTCAGTCTCTACAGCTTCGTAACAGAACAAACACATTGCGGCATTTAATCGAGCACCTAGAGGATGCTAGGAAGAGAGAGCCTAAAAGGAAGAGACAGACGACGGGGAGGCAGCTGGAGCTCACCACCAGGATGAAGACGACGTACAGCTCTCGGGAGCAGCATGGCGGCGGGGGCGCGGTGAAGAGGAGGATCTGGACAGGGACGCCGGGCACGGCGAGGAGGCGCCCGGGATACGCCACTCCTACCGCTCGAGCAGGAGAAATCGGCAAGGGGAGGCGGCGCCTGGCGTGAAGAGGGCGGAACCAGGAACGGGATGGATAGGGGGACGCCGGCGACGAGATGTCCAGGAGGCGGACGCCGGCGACGAGTTGTCCAGACGGCGATACAGCCATGAGGAAGAAAAAATAAACGAACGGGTATGCGATGAGGGAAAAAAGGGAACGGGTACCCTACTCGGTGGGAACCACCTGTCGGCACCAAAAATTTTGCTGCGACGCATGGTGGAGTCACAACGAAAATAAAAAAGAGTAGAGATGTCTTGTACATCCATCCGTTGAGTGAGTAAGGTGGCCGTCAAACTCTATATGAGATTTGTGTATGATGAGGTACTATAACTGTACCAGCTTTGTGGCATATTCAACTTCCCGGAACTGTGTTTGACAACGTATTCATCATGTTGCAAAATACTCTATTATTAACTTGTAGTTTACAATAAATTATTTTTCAATTTTGACTCGGATGCAAATAAACTTCACATTGTATTAGCAGCAAGACGATCTTCTAGCTTAAGTTGAAGCAAAGTTTGTAGTGCTAGAACTAAATCATGCAAGAAGAGTCATGATTAACTTATTTGACACATGAAAAGGAACCCAATTTTCTTTTAGTTTGGTTCGTAACTGTTGACTTGCTAGTAGATAGAAAATAATACAAGTTTTATGCCCTTCCGTGTGCTATTGATCTTGTGAACACCTGACGCCATAATTATTAAAATGTTGCAACATAGCCAGGGGGTTAACCATTCAAGCACCTTTTGTAAATCGCATAATATCTTGGATCTAGACTATTCATACAAGATACTTCTACCATGTCAAAGATTTGGCCGCGGATTGCATGTTATACTTCACATTGAAGTGGGGATATTTGATGTTCTAAAATACCTATAAAAATAAGTTCACTTACATGTTGTCGAAATGATTTTTGCCAATAATGGCTGGTTTTTCAGTAATAGACTCGAGTTTTTGTGTGGTTAAGACTTTCGAAGTGTGGCTCGCCTTCTTTTTTATTTAAATCTTGCTGGTTTATTTAGTTTGTAATAATGAACTCCTTGAACAGCTTCATGCAGCGGCTGGAATATTTCTAAATATTCCCATTTCTAAAAAGAAGTAGGCTCATCCAGCAAGGCCAACATTTTTTTTTTTTTGCGAAGGAAGGCCAACAAAAATTGTGGCATGTTGCTTTCCCTTCTCTTCTTTCCTTCTTTCTTTTCTTTTTTCTTTTTTGCTTTCCCTTCTCTTCTTTATGTCTGTTATTAACATTATACACCATATAATGTTAATAACAGGCATAAAGAATTAACATTATACACCATCCCTTTCTGATCAAGGCACCGCCTCTGAACATTATACACCATCACAAGTATTTATATGCAAAAATATTTTATTGCGTAGATTCATACATGCATACAACCAAATTAAATACCAACAGGACGATTTATAATCTGCTATAGAATGGATGATATTTGCTTACTACTCAATGCCGTAACGTCATTACTATTTCCTGATTACCCATGAACAGATTTTGACTCTATATGTAGGAAGAATGGCAATGCATACAAAAAAATTGAGCAAATACTCCTCGCAAAAAAAAAAAATTGAGCAAATATCAAAGAACCACATGTTTTAGTACCATGGTAACAACAAACCACAGATTTTATATTTCTTTGCACTAAACCACAGCTGTTTGGACCTCTTAACGCAAAACAACAGATTTTAAGAGGAACCCCACTTCTGATGCCGAATTGTCCTGAATCCTGATCGCAAGTAGATGGAGAACACGGAGGCGGCAAGCCGCCAGGGCCATGGCGGACGGCATGAGGGGCGGCAATCGGGCGTGTGAACTAGCATATTTCCAGCTCTGCGCAGGTTTTGGCTACGGCAGCACATACGCACATCTACTCCCTTGCCAATTTCTCTGCAATTTTATTATGGCAGTTGAGATTTCCCACCAGATTCTTTTTTCTGTTCCCTATTTGTTTTGGAATCCACGGCTGGGTTAGGTTTGTCGATTTTTCTCTAGGATTAGCATTCAGTGTAATGCAGATTAGTCATCAGGCCATGAGTGCAGCTTAGTCTTGACTTCAATTTCAATTGATCAACGGAATTTCCATGTAGGTTGTTTGAGGAAGAATGGACCACTAAAATGTGTTGTGATGGTGTTATTGATGGTAGAACACATGCGACGTGGGGTTCACGCTTAAAACCTGTTGTTTTGCGTTAAGAGGCCCAAATAGCTGTGGTTTGGTGTAAATAATCATAAAACCTGTGGTTTGCTGTTATAGTGGTGCTAAAACATGTGGTTCTTTGATATTTGCTCAAAAAAATTTGGTAGACAAACATGAAGTTTGGTGTAGATACTTATATGGAAAAGTTTCAGATGCAAAAGAAGTAAAAAATATATACTTCATGCTACCATATGGAGAAGTTTGATAGATACTTGTAGTCTTGTAGACCAAAGATCAAAGAGAGTTGCATATACGCAATAATTAGCAATTTCAAAGTTGATCAGTCAAACACAAAAGGTGAAGGAAGTGAAGGAAACTCAAACAAAATTCAGAAATGCTATTTTGAATTTCCTAAAAAAAGATATTTTGGTGCAGAGATAAAATAAAGACATACATTGCTCATCATATTTGTATTCAGTTACTTTATAATCATATTTTCCATATACTAATCCATGTTCAATTTTTCAGATATGATTGGATTAATCACCAGAATTTCACCAGCAGAGGACGACAATGTAGGATGCAGACAATTCTAGAATTAAGATATCCGTGAGATTGAACACATACTTCTGTTAGATGAAGAGAAACTTATTGATCAGAATTTGTTGAGTTCTAATCTGTATTAGCACTCCAATCTAACATGTTTAAATGCAGTACAACACATTAATAAAAATTATGTGGAAAAATAAAACATTAATATGAGATATGTAATACAACACATTAATAAACACTATGCATAGTTCTAATTATTAAATCTACAATGGTTCTCGGTCCAAAATTTAAAGGTATGTTTAGTTCTTTGATGTGATATGTCTTTGTTTAGAAAAAACTATTTTATTTTAAAATATTGAAATATGATTGTTCTATTCTATACATTTGTATCATTCATCTTGATTCTTTAATTTAAAGGCATTCAATAGGATAAATATTACCAAAAAGGATGTTTAAGAAAAATTACACAAAGGACAGCGGAAGAACAAATGTATCACAATTACTGAGAAGACACTTTCCATTGTTTTCTGCCATGGCCAATTATATGTCAAATTGTCGTTACAAACAGAAACTATCTGAAGGTCATCAACAAAGCATAAAATAAAAAATATGGTAAAAAAAACATTGTGTACAAGAAAAGATGCTCTAATTTTTATGTATACAAAAAATACACAAATTTTTACTATTATTCATGTTACAGGTAATCAAATTTAGTATACATTCAGAAAATCTATTTTTGATTAAAATTTTACATGCATGCAGATTCTGGATACACGCAAGAAAGATTCTGGAAAGTATGAAGAAATGGGTTTACACACGTAGTGGAAGGTTCAAGAAAGTTATTTCATTCCAGGTCAAAGTGAAAAACAAATATGTATGGCTTTATGTTAATCTGTCAGTCTTTCCCAATATTTAAAAATTGACATGTGTTATCAATAAGTTTTCTTTCTTACAAAATATTGATAGAGTATATCACAAATAATTAGCAACCAATGGATAAAAGTTTCAACAAAATCATATATAATGCAACTAGGCAGAAGCCATCTATAATTTTACTACTCAGTGAGGCAATGCAGCAAAAACCTTGCAAGAAAAAAGCTAAAAGCAACTCAAAAAATAATACCAAGATGGGTTCCTGTTCTTACCAGCAATATCACAGGAAAACACCTGAAAGTAGAGCCATTAAAAAACAGATTCGAAGAGTGTGGATCCAATTTCAGCTAAAACAGTGGAGAAAAAGAAGAAGAAGAAGAGAGTCTCTATCCAACTTGAGCACCACCAGTGGAGAGAGAGAGTTAGAGATATATACATAGATTACATGTCTTAAATTGTTTTAATAAAATTACAGCATAAAATTTAACACATGACTAGCCACGCATGCGCGGGCCGCCTCACTAGTTCTTTCTGAATATTAACCAAATTGTGTTTTCTGTGATATCATACATGAACTTGGTGCATTTTGATGAACACACACAGATGAAAACGAAGTTATGGTGCAATATGGGAGCCGTCTACAGGAGTACTTGAAGGAGCAGAGGGAGGATGCCTTGTCTCTACCATCTTTGTAATGGATGGTAAGCAAAACGAATGTAACCTGGGTGGGGTGGCAGAGTTGAAATACTGTAATGCTAAGGTTCAGGGATTCTGGGGATTTGTAAACCTTCTAATGAGGATTTTCAGTAAAAGACTACGATGGATGGGTGACAATGTGGAATGTTATAAGAAATTATGGTTTCTTTCAGCTAAAATATGGCTGCTGTTAGAGGACTTGTGGTTAAATTTTTTGTCTAACTCATACTGTGATGGTTCATGCGTGTGGAAACAATGTAGTAATGTTGGGTGGTCACAGGTTTCTCAGCAAAATACTTTGAATGCAGTAAGCAGAATACATGCTAGATGGAACCAGTTTGGTGAAATGGCTACAGGAACAAGGTTGGGGTCATGTAACCGACATGCGCGAGTGAAATCTTTTGGCGTCCAAATGCAGGCATTGAAGGCAAAAGCAAGCAGAAGAGCAAACAGAGGAGGTTCTTCAGACTTCAGAGGAAAGGAAAGCAAGGAACGGATCGCTACTGCCTGCACAGCAAACCAGCAACTCCACAGGGGGTGCTGAACGGATCGCTACTGCCTGCACAGCAAACCAGCAAGCTGAAGCTGCTGTGCACATGAGACCTGCAGCACAAGTACTGCTGCAAATTGCACAGGGAAGTATAAATGCCAAATAGAAAAGGCAAAAATTCACTTTAGTGTATTATGCGGTCATCCTCCTTCGAATTCTCCTCATTTCCATGTCCATCTTGCAGCCATGCCTGCCAGATTTTACATTTGATGCCACGCAACACAAAAGCGAAATGTGACCGAGTGTTGATGAGAACACCAAACAAAAGGGAGAATATTCTTTGGAAGACTGAACGCTCAAGTAGTTAGAGCCACTACCATTGATTGACTGAACACCCAACATATCTTAGTTAGAGCCACCAACATATATAGACTGAACACTGAAGAGTGAGTCATACTGAATACATGCAGAACAAATGCAAGCACTCTTAAAGCCTGATTACTGGCTTCTAAGTACCAAGCAAGTCTCCCAATCGCTGCAGCCTCATGGGGGCCATCAACAACGGTGGAGTGGTGGCAGACCTGTGTTTGTCGATGACAATCACCAGCTTCGGAACATCGCTGGAAGAAGTGTCGTGCAGGAGCACCGGTGGCACCACCAACAACATGTCGTCGTCAAGCCCCGGCAGCCCGTCCTTGAGATCAGAGTTTCTGACGGCCGTCGTGAACATGGTCACCCCGTTCTCGCTTGACGGGTGCTCCACCATGAGCTTGCACCAAAACTGACCCGCGGCAGCCGCGGTGCCGGTGACGCGCACCAGCGACACCGCGGTGGCCGCGCCGAGCGAGCGCGCGAACACAAGGAACACGGCGTCGTCGCCCTCGCCCACGAGGATGTGCCGGCTCGCCGGCGCCGGCACGGCGAGCTTTCCCGGCCGCGGGTAGCTGAAGGGGTAGACGAGCCACGCGTGGACGCCGCGGAAGTGCTCGACCAGCTGCGCCGACGAGGAGACGAAGCCGCAGTCGGGTTCCGGGCAGTAACAGGCGCGGACGGGCACGCGGCGTGGTGGTCGGCGGCCAAGTAGTAGGAGACCACTCTCTGGCACCCGAACGCCACGTTCTGGCACGGCAGCTTGGCGTCCATGACGACCAAGTCCAGCTCGCGGCAGTGGGAGTAGGTGGCGGCGTGGCTGCACACTTGGCCGTGGTTGCCCCAGCAGGTGCCGCACACGACGTGGTCCATCTCGCACTGCATCAAGAAACATAGTACATAATTTGACTGCATAAACGAATCTCTTCCAAAAGATATCGAAAGGACAAAAAAAAGATTCCTAGCTAGAGTACTACCAAACATCATTGTGAAACACTGTTTTGCAGCCATGTCCAACAGACAGGAATTTTTCTTTGATCTGACTAACACAGCCCGAAATTCAGAGCAAACCAAAAAAAAAAAGAAAAGAAAGAAAACTCACCTTGAAAATGGGAGGCTTGAGGGGAAGGTGGCAAGCCTTGCACATGAAGGTGGAGAGGCTGAACTTCAAGCTGATCTGCGGCTCCTCCACGGCTTCCATCGACACCACAGCCCTCTCTGCCTTGCAGAGTAGGATAAACTCTGCTTCTGCCACCACCTCATTGCTCACGACGCCGTCTTGTACCACCGGCGCCCTTGGCCTCTTGCCGCTGTGGTCGCCCTTGCCCGGAGCCGAGCCCCTCTTGAGTTGTTGGGCCATCTGTTCTTCTAATTCGAGTGTTGAGTGGGGTGAGTGTTGAGTGGAGCGAGTGGTGAGGAAGGAAAAGGGAGGCCTTGCTGGCTAAAAGGAAGTTGAAGAGCCATGTCCTGTGATCTTTCACTTAAATACTAAATAGATCAGAGAGGAGCATGTTGCGTGGATGGCCACAGGGTTTCACTTAACGGTCCAGCCCAGACCGGACCGGTTTTGACAGTTTTCTATTGGTTTTGTTGGTTTTCTCGGTTTTCTAATGGATTTGTTGGTTTTCTCGGTGCTCAACGAACCGGCTGACGAGTCATGTGATGCGAATGAGCCACGGAGGTATATTTCGTATATTTCAGTACAGTTCAACAAAAACAATTTGACGAAACCGTGCGGCACACATGGCACGCAACCACGGAGGATTTGAAAGGAGTAACTATACTCTGGTCCTTGGTTAATCTGACGCAGCATACAGCTTTGCCGTTGAGTAGCTCCATTCATTCATTAACGAGTACTTTCGGGGATAGCCAAAGCAATCTTGTGTTCAAAAGTTTGAGTAGCAAATACTTTGGTGATTTTTCTCGCAAAAAAAAAAAAACTTTGGTGATTGATTGCCGTGTCCGGTAGCTCAATGCATTCATCAAAGGGAGTACTTCTTGCCGCTGTGCTGATAGACCATCACTTTGTATTCAGTGGTGTTAAAATGGGCTGGGAATGGACCGTACAGAGGGCAGGTAAAGTAGGAGTAGCCGGGAACAGAAACGGACCAGCACGTCTTATTCACCGCTGGATAAGAATGTTTGTCTCGTGACAGCACTGTATTCGTGTCTCCTCAATACATTTTTACTTTAAACTTTTTTTAGAATCTCATTTTTACTTTAACGGCGTGAGTAGCCGCACTAGGCTGTTTTCGTCATCGGATAAGTGGATCCTTTGCAATACAAAATATTCTGATAAGTGCTAAAATTATCACCACAGTAAAATGAAGATTCGTAGGATGATGACTGCATATGTACATTCATTGCTATTTCTCTCAACTCTCATTGAGCCACGTCACTGTTAATAAATTGTCACGGTTGGATTGCTATTTTTTCCTCGGATCCTGCCGTCCTTGAAAGAGGATGCAGAGTTTAGGGAAAGCGTTCTACCTCCGTAGAGGCCGCAGGCTGCGTTTTAATATAGTTGGAAAAAGCCTCCAACGTGGCTTACAAGTTAGGGTTACAACAGTTTCGGTTTTAGAGATAAAACCGGTAGAGATAGAGATTACAACTGATTACAAGCGAGTATATCTCTAGGATAAACTATATCTCTAATATCCTCCCTCAATCTAAGCTGTCGACAGATTTAGATTGCGTCTAAAATCCTCTAGCAATCGAACAGTCACGGGCTTGGTAAATCCATCAGCAAGCTGATCCCGAGTAGAAATAAATTTAATCTCCAATAATTTCTTTGCCACTCTTTCTCTTACAAAATGGTAATCAATCTCAATATGTTTCATTCTTCCATGAAAAACAGGATTAGCCGAAAGATATGTGGCACCAATATTATCACACCATAATTTTGCCGAAGGAGGACTTCCAATTTTCAATTCTCTTAACAAAGATTGGACCCACATTACCTCAGCGGTTGCATTTGCAATTGCTTTATACTCTGCTTCTGTACTTGATCGTGATACAGTAGCCTGCTTCTTAGAACTCCAAGAAATAAGATTCGATCCCAAGAACACAGCAAAGCCACCAGTGGATCGTCTATCATCAATACTTCCTGCCCAATCTGCATCTGAAAAAGCGCTAACAAGAGTAGACATAGATCTTGTAATGCTGAAACCATACTTAATAGTATGTTTAAGATATCTTAAAATTCTCTTCACTGCTGTCCAATGATCTGAAGTGGGCGCATGCAAGAATTGACAGACTTTGTTTACTGAAAAGGAAATATCTGGTCTAGTCAATGTTAAATACTGTAAAGCTCCAACAATGCTTCTATACCTTGTAGCATCTTGTGGCCCAAGAGCAACACCTTCATGCAGAGATAATTTTTCTGATGTTGACATAGGAGTATTTACTGGTTTGCAAGATAGCATTCCAACTCGCTTCAATAAATCTGAAGTATACTTTTCTTGAGTGAGCAAAATTCCATTAGATATCTTCTTTACTTCAATACCAAGGAAATAATGTAAATCTCCTAGATCCTTAAGGGCAAAATCTGATTTTAAGTCCTGTAATAAAGATGAAGTTGCTTCTTGTGTTGAACTAGCAACAATAATGTCATCCACATATATGAGCACAAAAATGATAGTCTTGCCTCTATTATAGTAGAAAAGAGATGTATCTGCCTTGGAAGGATGAAAACCAAGAGCACACAATTTTCCACTCAGACGAGAATACCAAGCTCTAGGAGCTTGTTTTAAACCATAAAGAGCTTTATCCAATTTGCAAACAAACTGTGGGCAAGATTTCTGTTCATACCCTGGTGGCTGTCTCATATAAACCTCCTCCTCCAGAACACCATGAAGAAACGCGTTCTGTACATCTAGTTGCCTTAAGCTCCAGCCTCTGGAAACAGCAATAGACAACACAAGTCTGATAGTAGCAGGTTTAATGACAGGACTAAATGTATCCTCATAATCAATACCATACCGTTGCTTAAAACCTTTAGCAACTAATCTGGCTTTATAACGATCTATGGAACCATCAGCCTTACGCTTGATTTTATAGACCCATTTGCAGTCAATAATATTTCTGCCTTGATGAGGAGGAACCAAGTGCCAAGTTTTATTGTTCATTAGTGCTTCAAATTCCACATCCATAGCATGTTTCCAATCCTTATTTCCCATGGCTTCTTCTAAATTCTGAGGTTCCCCCGTGGATGTAAAGTATACATCTCTAACTGTACCATCAGTGTATACCTTTTCTTTGCGAATGCCGTGTTGCAGCCTTGTTGCAGGACGACTTGTTGTAGGAGCCACAGCAGAAGAAACCGGAGCAGCAGAGTTCGCCGGCACAGACGATCCCGCAGTACCTGTACTGGGGACAGCAGACTGATTCCCGTGCGCCGACCCGCCTGGGCCCGCCTGGCGCACTTGCTCCCCGCCTCGGACAGACGGCGCAAAGGAGCCGCGTCGCGCCGAACCGCCTGGGCCCGTCGAGCGCTCGTGCTCCCTTCCTGGGACAGATGGCGCCAGGGAAGCGATCGGCGACACGGGCGCCCGCACACTGTGCGAGGGAGATCCTGGAGCAGGTGCAGGACTGCTGTCCGAGGAAGGATCTGATCCCGGAGCGGATGCGGTGGCAGGCGGATCGTCCTCGTGTCCTGCGCTGCTGATGTGTTCCGCATTCTGGGCTGTTTCAATGCCATTTTCAACCTGTTCCTGTTCTGAAAATTCACCATCTTCGACAAGAGCATTAGTAGCCGGGTTAGGATGATCAGAAATATTGTCATGAACACGTTCAATTTCAGAAATTGGATTAGGAGGGATAAACAAAGTTGGATGAAGGAGTATTTCTGATCGAAGTCTAGCACCGGCATTGGAATGCAAACTAGCAAAGGGAAAAACATTTTCATCAAAGATAACATCTCTAGATATATAGATACGACCAGTAGGAACATCAAGACATTTGAATCCCTTATGCAAGTTACTGTAACCAAGAAAAACACATTGCTTTGATCGAAATTCAAGCTTTCTTGCATTGAAAGGTCGAAGATTAGGCCAACAAGCACACCCAAAAACTCGAAAGGAAGAATAATCAGGTGTTTGATTAAGTAGACGCTCTAAGGGCGTAGAAAAATTAATAACTTTGCTTGGAGTGCGATTAATGAGATATGTGGCAGCTAGAAAAGCTTCGTCCCAAAATTTCAAAGGCATAGATGCATGAGCAAGCAAAGATAGGCCAACTTCGACAATGTGTCTATGTTTTCGTTCAGCAGAGCCATTTTGTTGATGAGCATGGGGACAAGAAACATGGTGAACAATGCCAATTTTCGTAAAGAAAGAATTGAGTTTCTCATATTCACCACCCCAATCAGTTTGCATAGCGATGATTTTTCGATTAAATTGCCTTTCAACAAGACTTTGGAATTCATGAAATTTCTGAAAAACTTCAGATTTAAACTTGATCAAATAAATCCAAGTAAATTTACTAAAATCATCGATAAAGCTAACATAATACTTCTTGCCCCCAACGGAATCTGGGGCCGGACCCCATACATCAGAAAACACAAGTTCTAGTGGAGCAGAAGAGACACTAGTAGACTTAGGATAGGGTAACTGATGACTCTTAGCTTTTTGACAAGCATCACAAACTGACTCATTGTTAGACTCTGCTAAACAAGGAAGTTTATTCTTGCTAATGACTTTCTGGACAATCCGAAGAGACGGATGCCCTAGACTACTATGCCACCGAGAGATTGATGGCTTCATGACTCCAAAAACATGCCTCCTGAGTGAAGTAGACGGAAGGGGGTATAATCCATTGCGGCACCTCCCTCTAACCAGAACGTTCTTCGTGTCCAGGTCCTTAATCAAGAAAAAATCAGGAAAATATTCAAGAGAAACATGATTATCTTTGGAAAGACGATGAACGGAAGCGAGATTTTTTGTAGCTTGTGGAACATATAGAACATTATTGAGTGTAAGATCACGACTAGGAGTATGAACGGTTGCATGACCAATATAACTGTGATATCCATACCTGAACCACTAGCCGTGTGTATCTGATCATTGCCATGATATTTGTCCTTCACGGTTAACTTGTCAAGTTCTCCCGTGACGTGGGCGGTGGCTCCGGAATCAGTGATCCAGTAGTCACCGTAGCCATTGGTAGCTGCAGCTGCATGACGTTCCTCGGGCACATCATCATCATAACGATACCAACAAGTAACGGCCGAGTGGCCTTCTTTCTTACAGATTTGACATGAAGGACGCTTGTTGTTGTTGCTGTTGCGATTGCCACCACGGTTGTTGGGGTTGGACGGCGGACGAGGGCCGCCGTTGTTGTTGTTGTAGATGCCTCCACGCTGCTGCTGAGGACCGCGGCCACGCTGTTGTTGAGGAGGAGCGTGACCGCAATTGATCGGGCCACCACGACCCCGGCTAGCTGCATTAGCCGAGGATGCCGCCGATGTGCGCTGGAGGAGATCGACGCGCTGCTCGTAGCTTAGGAGACAGCTCGCCCACCGTGATAGGCTCCACCCTGGCCAGCACTGCTGATACGACCGGATTGAAATCAAGGTCGAGACCAGCCAGGATGTAGGACACCAATTCTTCGTCGAGCAGAGGCTTCCCGGCGGCCGACATCTCATCACTCAATGCGCGCATGCGATTCACGTACTCCGTAATGCTCAGGCTGCCTTTTGAGTGGTGGCTAGAGCAATTCGGGTGTTCACAGCACGCGCACGAGTTTGAGAGCCGAAGGAGTCTTCAAGGATCTTCCATGCTTCCGCCGCGGTAGAGCAGGTCGCAACCTGCTGAAGAACTTCTTTTGTCAGAGATGACAACAAGAAGCCGAGGACCTGCTGGTCCGTAGCAACCCACGCCTCATAGGCTGGGTTGGGAATCTTCTCTTCTTTCCCGTCCACCTTGGCGTCGATCTTGTCGACGGGGGCCTTGGCGGCGCCGGTGAGGTAATCCTCAAGGCGAGCACCGCGCACAACGGGAAGAACCTGCGCTTTCCACAGCAGGTGGTTGTTCTTCGACAATCTCTCTGAGATGACATGGCCAACTAATGGGTTTGTGGTGGAAGTGTTGCTGGAGGCCATGGCCGATGGATCTTATTGAGGAGAAGGGGCTCTGATTACCATGAAAGAGGATGCAGAGTTTAGGGAAAGCGTTCTACCTCCGTAGAGGCCGCAGGCTGCGTGTTAATATAGTTGGAAAAAGCCTCCAACGTGGCTTACAAGTTAGGGTTACAACAGTTTCGGTTTTAGAGATAAAACCGGTAGAGATAGAGATTACAACTGATTACAAACGAGTATATCTCTAGGATAAACTATATCTCTAATAGTCCTCTCACCTTAAACCCATCTCGCTAGCTCCCAGCACATCGGCCCCTAAAGCTGAAGAACATGTCACCCCTTTAAAATTGTTACTCAATGCATTACTCCCATCAATGCAATTTAAATTTGCTACTCAATGCATATTATACCTCTTTCACTCCCATCAATGCAATTCTTGCTGAATCGTTTCATGCTCCGACGACGTACGGTTCCCTGGCCCTTTGCTTGCATAAATCTCCAGAGTCCCGATCCTTTTCAGTTCATAACATCATCAAGCTGCGAGGCCGCGCTCCCTCTTGCACCCTAGGCTTTCTCCCATCCCGGTTATTCGCAACCAAGTTATCGGTTTAATCATCGCATACTGCTCCTGAATCTTTTCTTTTGCTAGCTGTTGCCTCTTTGCTATACCGTGTAGCTGAGAAGTGAAATATTTTTCTTGTCAGATTTTACTTTCATGCCATAATGTTGTCTGCTTTAGTTCAGTTCCCTATTGGGATTAGTTTCCGTGCAGGCTGAAAAAGAATTGGCCAGTCATTATGGTTGCATTAAAAGTAATATATAAAGATATATGTGGTGATTTATAGTATTGTATTATTTGCCCAAATATCTAATAAGTTTTCCTACAGACACTAAAACAAATATATCATCCTCTGTCAAAATTCAATATGCCACTGACCTATGTATTCCTGACAAGCATTTCCGAACTATCATTGCCCAAGGTGCATAAAACTACATAATTTAATATGCTTATGATCTTTCTTTCTTTTTATATATTTTTTTGCAAGGGAATGTTGTGCGATACAATGTAAATTGTAACAATATGGTATGTAACAATATGATATTATAATTAGCTGATGTCCTTGATATTTCACCCAAAAAGTGCCTTATTTTCTTTGCCCCTGGAAACAGAAACTCATGCTGATTTTTAAAATATATTGTTTGTCAACCATATATACAATAAGCTGGTACGTAATGGGAGTGAGTATTATTTGTATTTGTTTCTTTCTTGCAGCTGCAAGTAGCTGATAGAATAATCCATTTGTGCTTATTTTTTAAGTATCACCTTAACTATTTTTTTACTACTAACTATATATTATAGTGGGATATTAGCCACAAGATCGATAAATCAAAACTGAATTTATACAAGAAGTTACCACTGAAATATATGTTTGAGAATAAGATATACTGCATTTCAGATATACTTGATCATTTTGTGTCGGTTTCTAAAAGCAACCCGTAATATTTTTCGACCAGCAAAAATTTTACTGCATTTCAGATATTTGTCTTTTTAAAAACCACATTCCCAAAGCATAATACATTTCTAAATTTTCTTTTAAACTTCCCGCGGCAACGCGCGGGGAAATCAACTAGTGCATATCAGCGAATGTTCCAACTCCCAATCAGCGTGTGTTCCAACTCCCAATCAGCGTGTGCCTTTGCGCCGCTATGCTCCACCCAAAGTATTTAAAAGTCGTTTTTACTCTAGCAGATCGCAAATTAACTGTAGATGATCAATCGACAATCACTTGACAGACCCTCATCAGAAACATCTTCGTCCAGTGAAGGGTTTTCTAGGAGCCAATCTGGAAAATGTATAGAGAAAACTGAGTCCACCTAAAATCATTTCGTATTGGCCATGCTGAACGCTCGATCCTAGCATCATTTATACCAGAAAGAAAAAGAGCCTGAGATTGAAATTGGAACGGTCACTTGACATATTAAGAAAACAAGTCATCTAAACATCAACATGTTCAGTTTCCATGTTGAACGCCAAAAAGGATTACTCAACACTAGTCGTCATCACGTCAAAATAGAAAAAAAAAAAAACACTAGAGCTCATCTATCAGATCCATTTGACATTGCCATCCATGGAAAAAAGTGCCTAGGGGATTAGTACAAGAAGCAACAGGTATCCAGCGAGTTCATGACTTGTACCCTGTAGAATCTTCTGTCATCCATCTTGACGTTGCTAGGGATGAAAACGGAATCTGGTTCAAAAATTGTTTGGGTGCCCTTCCGTCCGTTTTATCAAATTAGCATATTTACCAAAAATTCACAATTTCCATGTTTATCCAATAATAATCGTGTGTATACATATATGTGTGAGATTGATTATTAGAAGCATTCCATTCGAGTGCACGCATGATTTAAGGTTATAAGTACTCAACTTAAGTATTTGACCATTTCATACTTCGTTCAAGTATTGTGTTCATACCTTTTGTTATTATCCATGCACATTGCATGTGTATCTAGCAGCCAATAAGAGTATCACTAGATGCAAATGGCAAGACATTTGTAGCTTAATTTGAAATTCCAATGCATCTTCAATGAAAGATAAAGAAGAGGGAAGAAATTTTTGTACTATTTATTTACACCAAAATACACCTTCAAATACAACATGTTTAGCTTAATCTCACTAGAAGAAAACATCATCCGTGTGTAATTTCAAGAAGCAGCACAATCTCATATAAGGACCAAGAAATGAAAGGAAAGCCTTGACAGCTTGTGGCAACCAAAAATACTCATGACTTTATAAGAATTTGCTTAGTAAGCAAGATAGTATGAAATTTATAAATTAAAGGGTTGTGGCACTCTTTTGAATAGAAAATTGCCCAACTACAGACAACATGCTTGTCAGATTATGATGAAGGCAGTACAAACATTACCTACATTACCTGGCTAAGCCTTTTCAATATCTTGGGCTGATCCTGATGCGGATTTAGGATGTCTTTTTGCTCTAGAGGACTGTCTTCATTGCTTGGTACAAAGAGAAAAAAAAAGCATAAAACCACGTCAGAGCATTATAGTGAAAAGAAAATAAATGAGCAAGACACTTGGGAAAAAAAAACAGGAATAGAGCTTTAACTACATTATTTGAAAATTCAATTGAGCCATTAGGTGAATGAAATGGTTAGCGAAGTTAAGTGTAATAAGCACATGTATCAATACACTGCACCGACAGTTGGAAGAAAAGGAGCTAAGCACCTACTGCATCAACACACTACACTTCTTGAAACCTATATATCCAGAAATTAAGTGCATCAAATTTGTAGGTACATCCACTTGTTGCTTGGATTAAAGGCAATAACATTTCAAGGTAAAAGCAATAACAAAAAGGTTTTGTTACAATCATTCCTATTAAATCATCCACTGAGTGTAGAACAAATAGAGAAAATAAAAGTTCCCCCAGAAATATAGTAGTAAGAATTGCAGGCAAAAGATAGTAAAAAGATGAACTGAATATTACGATAACTGAACTCACCAAAAAGCTAAATATTTCATTATTAAAGCACGCATGTAAAAGGTTTAGACCAACATTTCTCAGGTATTCAGAAGCTACATATGCAGAGTTTGTGCTATATTTTTTCCTGTCCCTACTGTTTTCCTTCCCCGATGTCCGAAGTATTGCATTGCACGGAACAAGATAGATGCATTATATATTGCAATGTTAACTGCATAACAGAAAGTTATTCTGAATTTATCCCAATATATATTGAAATGTTAACTACAGTTCGTGGAAATTGTATAATCAGCATGCCAAATATATCTTGTTTGTAATGTCAAAGCTCAGAATATCTAGGGAGGAAAACAATCGTCTGCCCTGATGAGTCATTACTCAATAGGACTAATAATTACAGTGAAATAGCAGTCCCATAATTAAACAAAATATATAATGGTTAAACAACCAGCCTATTTTAAAAAGGGGACAAAATAGTTCCGCATTGCTCAGGTGCACAGGACATAAAGCTTATGCTCCTAGGTGGCTTTATCTATTCAAACCTGTGGCTACTGTCCAATAATCTTTTACAGATAGTAGTAGGTATCCAAAAGAAAAATACAAGACAGATAGAAAAGTAAAGAGACAATAGCCTTTTCACCATTGATTTTCAGATTTTGCAAGATCGCCATTGATTGCTTTTAGATTTTGCAAGATCACCACTGATTTTTTTAAAACTTATGGTAAAATCGCAAAACTATTTTGCAAACAATTTGAGTCTGAAAGGATGGTTGTTTTGCAATTGCCCCAAAAGAAAAGTACCTCACTTCGATCTGAAAAAATAGAGATAGAGAAGTCACATGTAATTCAAGGCATCAGCGGTAACACGCTGGTATCTCGAAGAGCTTCCAAAACACAGATGGGGAATTTTAGTTATCTCAGACGGCAACCAGCCCCGTCTGTGCATCCGCGTCTGTGATGTGGAGTCATCACAGACATCACAGACGGGGTAATTCCCCGTCTGCGATAGCTCTTTTAAATACCGTCTGTGACGGAGGATAACACAGATGTGATATGAGAAAGACCCTGTCTATGATCATCTCAAAAAAGGGAAAAAAAAAGACCCTGTCTGTGATGAAGAATACCACAGACCTATTGACCAGGCATAAAAAAAAAAAAGAAGTGGTTCCTGCCCTACATTTATATGGATACAGTGGAATACAACCAATGGTAACAGTGGGGCAATCTTAAAAGAAATCAAAGAAGATCCACTTACAGCTGCTAAGTCTAAAGAAACACGAGAAATTTCACAGAACTACTATTTCTAAATAACATATCAACTACTTGGCCTAAACTGATCCAATTTCTCTTCTGCAATTTTTGGCTGTAATCCACCATTTCTCCATCCATGCCCACTAACTGCATAGTTGTAAAATGTTGATCAACACTTATGAAATCTATATACATCTACAATCAAGGCAAGATGATGGTGTCTGACATTTAATCTGTGGGATGTCATTCCAAAATACCAGAAACATCTACATCTAAGGACCAAGGAAAAATGAAAAATGCCATTGACTCTGAAGCAAGAATTCTTAACTTTCTTGTGAAATCCATTTCTTTGGAAATACAATATCTTGATTTCTAATCAGTTAGCCTGCATGTTCAAGAACACACTGCTAAAGATCACAAACATATGACATTTACCAAGTTATAAGTACAATTTTATAACCATGTTGTAGCAATAGCAGCACAAGAATAATGCTTCCTAACCAATGTCGAAGTAGCAATTGGTCCTCTCACAGAAAGCATATTCATATCAACAATTATTCACATAGCTATTTTTATACAAACCAGAAAATAAATTCCTAAAACTTTCTTTATTCTTTGAGTGGAGCAACACTTATATCCACAATAAAAGTCAGAATGACAATATCATTCACTATGGAAACAAGATGTATCAAAAGGAGAAATTGAAGAATCAGTGCAAAGACTGATATTATGAACATTTGCTGCCAACATGACTGTTCAGAACCAGTAGCAAGCACAGGCAGAGCCAAAGAATAAAATTCTGCACATTTGCTTAGTCCCTCAGACAACTAAAAAAAAAAATATTTTTTTAGTGTTGAGATTGTACCTGATATATTCAGAAAGGTATCATCAAGATGAATGTGTGCTTTTCATTTGGCTGAGCAATTGTAGCTTCATTCACTCTGTGGACTCATCTGCAGATAGGAGTACTAGTACTTCAGCATAAAGAAAATATCAAAGAACTTTTGACAATTGTGTGCACACACCATGACTGAACCAGTAGCAAGCACAGCAGAGAGACAAACAATGACATTATGTCCATGTGCTTAGTCCTACTAACTCAGACAGAATGTTGGCAAGTAAAAGCTAGTTAGTTGAATGATGGGGAAAAACTTCATACCATAGGGACGAGCTTCAGTGCAGTGAAAGCCCAACCACGAGGAGCTCGCTTTACAAACTCATTCCTACACATTGTTAAATTGTATATCAGAAAACACTTCCTAAATTATTCTACATCAAAAACACCAATTCAAGTCTCAGTGTGAACACTAAATCACTTCACTTGGACACATCTTCGATCTCGGAATGTATCATGAAGCAAAACTAATACAAGTTACACAAAGAGGAATTACAAGAGCAGTAGAACAAGGCATGCAATTAGCTAATCCAACCAGCTGGCCGTCAGGCAACACAGGTCCAATGACGTGTGCAGGGGTCAGGTCTCAAACAAAAATTAACAGCACGCACGACAGCATTGCAGTTAAACTCGAGAAAGTAACAGATAAATCATGTCACTCGGTTCAACCTGCCCAGAAATCGCAAGCACGGCCATACAGAACCCATCAAATGTGCTGCGCGTGCATCAAAGAAAGAGATGGAAGGAGGTCAAAGCGAGTGCTAACCGTGCAGCAACGTCGAGTCTCTTGGAGGGCGAGGTGGTGGCCGGAAGAAGCCCTCACGACTCCTGCTCCTCATCTCGGGCGGTCTCCGGAATCCGGCAATGAGGGCGGCGGAGGTGGGATCTGACAGAGATGGTGTCGATGAGGGCGGCAGAGCAGATCAATGGAGGGAGGGGTTAACGTAGTAGCAGAGGAGGTTGGAGAGGACCTCGTCGTGGGCGGAGGCGGGCGCGGCGGCGCCAGCGTGGTCCCCACTTTAGCCCGTCGTCGTCAGAGAGGTCGATGAGGACGGCGGAGACGGGATCCGTCAGTGAGGAGGCGTTGGCGAGCAGCAGAGGAAGAGAGAAGGCCACAGCGAGCTGCGGAGGGAGGAGGGAGGCAGCGGCGAGCTGCGGAGGGAGAGCGGGCGGGCGGGCGAGATCTGTTCTCTGGTTGGGGCGAGGCGATAGGTGATGAGAGAGAGGATCATAGGAGGCCGGCTGGATATGCGGACGCGAGGCTCTGGTTGGGGCGAACTGAACTGAAAAGAATTTATTTTTCGGGTCCGGGAAACAGGTACTTTTTGCCGGGAATTTGCTCCTGTATGTTCTTCATTCTGGTGCTTATCTGATTCCTAAGTTTTTCTTTTTCCTATTTTTCTGTTTTTCATTCATGCGTTCCAAACCGGGCCTAAGAATCTTTAATTTTGTTTATACAAATTAAATCTAAAAAAATATGGAAAGGTAACATAAATACATAAAGACAAGCTTTGGTCATCTCTATATATTTTAATTTGTATATGGCCATATAACATCAAACTTTATATCTATAGACTAATAGGAGTATAAATTAAAACACATACTATCTTATTAAAACACAAACAAGCTGATTAAAAGGAAACCACAATGATTTTTTTTTTTGCGAATGACAAATTTTATTAAAGTAAGTTGAAGCACAGATCCCTTACATTATGACGTTGGAAAACAAATAAAACATTGTAGCCGTCAAAGAGTAGGAACTAAATCGAAGCCATGACCTTTCCAAACCCCAATGAAAGATGCCAAACATTGTTGAAGCTGCAAGATCCACGATGATCTGGTGGAGTCTATACAGGTACTAGAGGTGAGTACATAAACACACACTTATTCTATAAGCATTCGGCAAATAGCCGATTTCCGATAGTTAGGGGAGGCAATAAATCGATTGGAACGACAAAAGTATGCCTGTGTGGTGCGTGGTGCACAGAGATCGATAAGCTGCGAGGAGCGGAAGAAAGAGGGAGGATAATCTATGCAACTTGACAATTTGGTGTTCCTTGCTTGTGCTTGCTTGTTGAGCCATTGTCACGAGGACCACTACTCTATTATTTAGGGTTTTGAAACAAAATATCATCTCCAGTAAAAACCCTATTTGGGCTCTCATTTTTCATGTCCTCTCAAATTCCATCTTCCTACCATTTTTTTTCACAAAATAGGGGCTTAGACCATCTTATTACTAGAGTTGAAGCCATATTTTGGGCCTTTATTTTTGCATGTTGGCTTAGAAAATGGAAGTAGAGGCTTTGTTTTAGAGTCTTGCTCTAACAATAGCAAAATCATGGAGTAGATAGCCTACCACAACTGTGCCCCTCACACGTGCATAAGATTCAAGTGGCTTTTTTTTGAATGCGTTAGTGACCTTAGTAGGAGAAGAAGAAACAAATGTAAAAAGAGAAGAAGTGGGTTGAGGAACGAGAAAAGTGGATGAAGCCGACAAGTGTACCTATGCGCCTATGCCCATCGACACGCTCAAAGATACGTAATGCAAAAAGCCAGGAGTGGCCATCTCAGCCGCGATGCGCTTATGACCGCTTGAGGTGGCACACTGGGCTAGAAGGAAGCATGGTGTTACCTGCAGGATCAAACGTGTTTGTGTGCACGAGGAAATAGGCATGGCTAGGTGCAACTTCTTAGTAGAGTGCTACATGATCTATAGCGATGGCAGTATGTGGATTCAAGGTAGCAGTTATCTTCGATTCATTCACACATGAATATGTGTATCTCCTTGGATCATACATGATGAATTACTTCATGATGCATCAGAAAGCTCAACATGATAATGTAGCGCCAAGAAGTGTGTTATCGAATTTTGTTTCCAGACATCATGTTCTCTGACGTTCTCAAGATCACCGGGCAAACTTAGTAATTTGTTAAGAAAAATCCATAATCAAGCAATAAATTTACTATTGTATAGCAGGATGGAGGTCATAGTGTAGCAGGAGACAGGACAATGCACGACGAGTAGACAATAGATGTGGAGCCTAAATACACACTCATGGTATGTTAATGACTGGGAAAGATGATCTAGGTTTGTGTTGCACACATTGATGTCAGGACGTCAAGCTAACAAGGAGATAAATTTGACAAACTTTTGGGAAATTCAAATGGCATATGATAGATTTCTAGATCTGTGCTATTTGAGATTAACTGGGTGGAAAGACATAGCTGATGGATCAGTGAAGAGGAGATACCGAGTCACTCTAATAATGCAATGGATTTAACGGGGCAATGTGTATGTTGGATGGTCTGACCTTGGATCCACATTGTACGAGACCAAATACCACGTAAATATGCAACTGCAAGTAAATTATTAGACAAAGTTTTAAAAATAGATAACAATTTGTGAATTTATTTTGTAGAGTGTTCGAAAATAGAGGAAATATTCATTAGAAAAATAATGAAGGGGGGTATACTAAAAGTATTGATAGAAAAGACATGAAAGCAACGTTAAAAATAACATGATGTTACAACGAATCTAGCGGCGTGATTCGCGCGGCCATCTTTCTAGTTGGTCACCGTTAGTGAAATGATTTAATCTTAACCATGGTAATTCGTGTACTCTGAACTGTTGTGTTACTGCTATAAGAGAATAGCAAACAGGCAAGGGCATTTTGTCCAGAAGGTCAGAGGTTGGTAAATCCCCAGTAGATATGTAACTTTTGATGGTATTTTCCGGAGCGCAAAACGTTAATGGCATTTTCCATAACCGAGGAACTTTCGATGCTACTGAACCAATTTTTCCTTTTAAATATTTGTGAGGCACAACCGAATTATTTTTTACAGTGTTGTAATAAAAAAAATGATCTCACAGGGCTATCAACACAACCATGTAAGGAGTGTGCATTGCAAGGCCTACAAAAGCGCTTTGCCGCGCTGTGTTTCTAGTATCTGCTCCTTCAAAGGAGTGTGCATTGCAAGGCACAAAGGCATTTTTCAATCCTACTATTACAGTAACTTTTTCGAAGCAACAATACCAAACAGTAATACCTTAAACATTGTTAGCTGAATAACCCCAGCAAACTCATGTAAACAACAAGCCATGTTAATCTGAAAATCCATTTCGATAAAATTTGCACAGACATTTCAATAAAATTGCTAAGCAACGCAATAATAGTTCTTATCACATATTCTGCACATCCATATTACACATCATGAGGTTCCTCCACCAAGCCAAAACACAGATGCTGCTCAATAATTAACTATCCTATTTTCAACAAACAAGTCATATGGCTCCTCGTGCAGATAACTAGGTTGTAATATCTCACTACCGAAATACTACGGATTATCCATCACTAATTTCTTATAGCTACCGAAACACATACCAATAGTAAATGCAAATGATGTTAACATAGTACATGCCCCAAGTTCACACATACATATGTTCATTGCAAAAGATTAATTAGCATGGCCAGTCATACATACATGCCACAAGTTCATTATCTTGTACTACCTTAGAAACAGAAGCTACGAAACTACGAACACAAATGTCAGTGAACGCAACCAGCTTCAAAATCTAGCTTGCGAAGAAATCAGCTGCTAGCAGTCCACGCCATTCAAATTGCTCCCAGCTCCAATATACTACTAGACTTGTCCTCTGAAAATATAATAAAAGACAGTTTTCTTTTGCAGAATCCAAATAAATGGATGGCAGCAATCCAAAAGATGGAAATACAACAAAACATTCACAGTAAACGGAGACAGCAGAAATCGATCCCCTGGTCATCATGCAGGCAGGATGGATGATGGAAGGATGTTGATGTGGCCCTCGATCAGTCGAGCTTGGCGAATTTCAGCGGCATGTGCTCGAGGCTTGGGAGGATGGAGAGCACCGCATCCTCCTTGGTTGTCGTGTCCCTGAGCCGCGCGATGAAGACCGCGTGCTCCTCCTCCAGTCGGGTGAGCTGTGCTCCGGTGGCCGTCATGTGGAGAGCGTACTCAGCCGCATGCTCCTCCTTGGGCATGTCGACATCGCACATGCTTTCAGTGAGTCAGCTCGTGACCTCCTGCAACTTGGCTTTAATTTGAACTTGGCCACCTCGCCGTTGGCTGCCCGCTGTGCGTCTTGAAGTTGGGTCTTCTCGCTCTCACCGGCGGTGATGATGTTCCAGAGCTCGAACGTCGAGCGCTCGCTGTAGGAGCCTTGGGCACCAAATGTCCCCGAATCCAACCCCGGCAGCGTGAAGCCCAGCGCTGTGGGCGAGTAGTATCCACCTGATGATGTGTACATTGCGGCGAACCAAGCTTGCGGCGTTGGTGCTGCAGGGAATCATGGCAGTGTCACGGGCTCCTCTTGTTATTCTCCGTTGATGCAGTCGTCACATTGGTGGCGGCGCGAGCTTCCGTTTTCATGGCAGCCTGTAGCTCGAACAGATCGCTGTTGTGCGTGCCAGCAGGAAAGCCGCGCCGGGAGAGTAGAACTGGTAGGTCGACGTCCATCTCCCCAGCTTGGTCCAGCAGCCTTCTAATAGCCTCATCCACCACGTCCTCACGAAGAAGAAGCGTGCCTTCCACCCACTCCACGTGCTCAGCAGGCTGCCACTGGTGAAGATGCAGCGACAGCGGTGGGACCTACCTTCCGGGAACGGCATGATGTGATGCCACCTCGACGGCAACTGCAAGAGTCCTTGCTCTTGTGTGAGCTGATGGTGAAGAAGTACCTGAACACATACACCAACAGCTCAACGCCGGCGTCCTCACAGAGCTGCACGAACGTGGTCATGGAGGCCCACGAGTTGGGGATCAGCTAGCTGGGCGCGAGGCGGTAGTGGTTTGGGACCTTAATGTAGAAGCCATGCAACGGGAACCTCATGCCGGACTCTAGCGCCACCGCGTACACGCACACAGGGTGGCTACCCGCTTCCTGCATCGTCGAGCTTGTTGGGAATGCAGTACTTGCAGCACAGAGCACTGATCTCATCTTCGCTTAGCTTGGACACGATCGCCTCCGCCTCCGGCCAAGATAACTCCACGCCAGGGCGTCGCCGTCGTTGAAGAACATGGTGTGGGTGGTTGGGTCTCGGTCTGCTTCTTTGTCGAGGAGGACCACCTCTGCGGTGGTGTCCACGTAGGAGGACGAGGGACCACCACTAAGCGTACGAGCATGTCAGTCTGTGTATGCTGCAGCGCACCAAGGCTGCGGCGTTGGTGCTATGGGGAATCCTGGCAGCGTCACGGGCTCCTCCTGCGCTTATTCCGCGTTGATGCAGTCGTTGTAGTCGTTGTAGCGACGGTGATACGAGCTTCCATTTTCACAGCCGCCTGTCGCTGAAGAACATGGTGTTGGTGGCTGGGTCCAGGTCTGCTGCCCTGCCGAAGAGGACCACCTCTGCGATGGGGTCAATGTAGGAGGACAAGGGATCACCTCTGAGCTCATACGAGCATGTCAATATTTGTATGTTGTGGCGTTGGTGCTGCGGGGAATCCTGGTGGGCTCCTTCGGAACCTTGCGCTTATTCGGCGTTGATGTTGTCTTCGTAGCAGCGGTGATACGAGCTTCCATTTAATTCATGGCCGTTGATAGCTCAAACAGATCGCTGTTGTGCGTGCAGCGGGAAAGCCATGCCCGGAGAGTAGTGCTGTAAGGTCGAAGCCCATCTCCCTACCTTGCTCGAGCAGTCTTCTAATGGCCGCATCCACCACGTCCTATGGCGGCCGGACGTCGGCCCCTCCGCTTGCCCCACTTCTTCAGCCACTTCTACGACTTGGCCGGCGAGGAGGCTTTGAGGAAGAAGAAGCGCTTCGTCCACTCGCTCCTAGCGCTCAGCAGATTGCCACCGGTGAAGATGCATTGACAGCGGTGGGACCTGCCTTCCGGGAATGGCAGGATGTGATGCCTTCCGGGAATGGCTGCATGCATCGTCTAGCTGGCCAGGTCGCTGGCGAGGCACGACCTTTACATTTGTTGGGAATGCAGTACTTGTAGCACAGAGAGCACTGATCTCATCTCCGCTTAGCTTGGACACGATCGCCTCCGCCTACGGCCGAGACAACTCCATGTCGGGGCGTCGCCGTCGTTGAAGAACGTGGTGTGGGTGGTTGGGTCCCGATCTGCTTCTTTGTCGAGGAGGACCTCCTCCGCGGTGGTGTCTACGTAGGAGGAACCTCTGCAGCGCACCAAGGCTGCGGCGTTGGTGCTATGGGGAATCCTGGCAGCGTCACGGGCTCCTCCAGAACCTTGCGGTTATTCTGCGTTGATGCAGTTGTTGTAGCGACGACGATACGAGCATCCATTTTCACAGCCGCCGGTAGCTCAAATAGATCATTGTTGTGCATGCCAACAGGAAAGCCATGCCGGGAGAGTAGCGTCGTGAGGTCGATGCCCATCTTCCCACCTTGTTCGAGCAGTCTTCTAAGGGCCGCATCCATCACATCGTACGGCGGCCGGACATTGGCCCCACTTCACCAGCCACTTCCACGACTTGGCCAGCAAGGAGGCTTTGAGGAAGAAGAAGCGCTCCATCCACTCGCTCCTGGCGCTCAGCAGATTGGCGTCAACGGTGGGACCTACCTTCCGAGAACGACAGGATGTGGTGCCACCCCGACGGCGACTGCAACAGCCCTTGCTCTTGTGTGCGAAGATGGTGAAGAAGTACCTAAACACACCAACGGCTCGACGTCGTCGTCCTCGTGGAGGCGCACGAACGCAACCAAGTAGGCACACGAGTTGGGGGTCAGCTAGCTGGGTGCGAGGCGGTATTGGTTCATGACCTTAATGTAGAAGCCATGCAATGGGAACCTCATGCCGGCCTCCAGCGCCACTGCGTACACGCACACGGCGCGGCAACCCGCTGCCTGCATCGTCAAGCTGGCCAGGTCGCTGGCAAAGCATGACCTGTACGCTTATTGGGAACATGGTACTTGCAGCAGAGAGTGCTGATCTCATCTCCGCTTAGCGTGGACAGGATCACCTCCGCCTCCGGCCAAGACAACTCCACATCGGGGGCGTCACAATCGTTGAGGAACTTGGTGTGCGTGGCTGGGTCCAGGTGTGCTGCATTGCCGAGGAGGACCACCTATGCAGTGGTGTCCATGTAGGAGGACCGGGAACCACCTCTGAGCTGGTACGAGAATGTCAATCTGTTTATGCTCTGGGGAAATAAGGCTGTATTGTTGGTGCTGCGGGGAATCCTGGCGGCGTCACGGGCTCCTCTAGAACCTTATGCTTATTCCTCATTGATGCAGTTGTCGTAGCGGCGGCGATACGAGCTTCCATTTTCACGGTCACCGGTAGCTCAAACGGATCGCTGTTGTGCGTGCCAGCAGGACAGCCATGCCAGGAGAGTAGCGTCATAAGGTCGATGCCCATCTCCCAACCTTGCTCGAGCAGTCTTCTAATGACGGCATCCACCATGTCCCACGGCGGCCGAACGTTGGCCCTCCTCCGCTTGCCCCACTTCACCGACCACTTCCACGACTTGGCTCGCGAGGAGGATTTAAGGAAGAAGAATCGTGCTGTCCACTTGACCCTGACACTCAGTAGATTGCCACCATTGAAGATGTAGCGACAGCGGTGAGACCTGCCTTCCAGGAATGGTAGGATGTGACGCCACCCCGACGGCGACTGCAAGAGCCCTTGCTCTTGTGTGCACTGATGGTGAAGAAGTAGCTGAATACAGACACTAACGGCTTGACGCTCGTGTCGTCGCAGAGGCGCATGAACGTGACCATGTAGGACCACGAGTTGGGGGTCAGCTAGCTGGCGCGAGGCAGTAGTGGTTCATGACCTTAATGTAGAAGCCATACAATGGGAACCGCATGCTGGCCTCCAGTGCCACCGCATACATGCACACGGCGCGGCTGCTCGCTGCCTGCATCGTCGAGCTGGCTAGGCCACCTGTGAGGCATGACCTATACGCTTGCTGATCTCATCTCCGCTTAGCTTGGACACGATCGCCTCCGCCTCCGGCCAAGACAACTCCATGCCAGTGGTGTCTCCATCGCTGAAGAACTTGGTGTGGGTGGCTGGGTCCAGGTCTGCTGCCGCGCCGAGGAGGACCACCTCTGCGGTGGTGTCCATGTACCACGACAAGGGGCCACCTCTGAGCTGGTACGAGCATGTCAACCTGTGTATGGTGCGGCAAACTAAGGTTGCAACATTGGTGCTGCGGGCAATCCTAGCGGCGTCACGTGCTCCTCCGGAACCTTGCGCTTATTCCGCGTTGATGCATTCATAGTAGCGGCGGCAATACGAGGTTCCATTTTCACGGTCATCGATAGCTCAAACAGATCGTTGTAGTGCGTGCCATCAGGAGAGCCATGCCGAGGCGCCATTAGGTCAACGCCCATCTCCCCACCTTGCTCGAGCAGTCTTCTAATGCCCGCATCCATGAGGCCCTACGCCATGCCGGCCCTCCTCCGCTTGCCTCACTTCACTGGCCACTTCCTCTTGGTGAGGAGGCTTTGAGGAAGAAGAAGTGTGCAGTCCACTCCCTCTTGGTGCTCAGCACATTGCCGCCAGTGAAGATGTAGCGATAGCGTTGGGACCTGCCTTCCGGGAACAGCAGAATGTGATGCCACCCTGACAAAAAATGCAAAAGCCCTTGCTCTTGTGTGCATTGATGGTGAAGAAACACCTGAACACAGACACCAACGGCTCGATGCTACTGTCCTCACAAAGGCGCACGAATGTGACCATGTAGGCCCACGGGGGTTCACCTAGCTGGGCGCGAGGCGGCAGTGGTTCAAGACCTTAATGTAAAAGCCATGCAACAGGAACCTCATGCCGGCCTCCAGCGCCACCGCGTACACGCACACAGCGTGACTGCCCGCTGCCTGCATCGTTGAGCAGGCCAGGTCGTCGGTAAGGCTCGGCCTGTACACTTTGTTGGGAACACGATACTTGCAGCACAGAGTGCTGATCTCATCTCCACTTAGGTTGGACACGATCGCCTCCGCCTTCGGCCAAGACAACTCCACATCGGGTTGTCGCCGTTGCTGAAGAACTTGGTGTGGGTAGCTTGGTCCAGGTCTGCTGCCTCGATGAGGAGGACCACCTCTGCGGTGGTGTCCATATGTAGGAGGACGAGGGACCACCTCTGAGCTCTGAGCTGGTAAGAGCATGTCAATCTGTGTATCCTGCGGTGAACCAAGGCTGCGGCGTTGGTGCTGCGGGAAACCCTGACGGCGTCTCGGGCACCTCCAGAACCTTGCGCTTATTCCGCGTTGATGCAGTCATCGTAGCGGCGGCGATATATGCTTCCATTTTCACGGTCGCCGGTAACTTAAACAGATCGCTGTTGTGCATGCTAGCAGGAAAGCCATGCCGGTAGAGTAGCACTGTGAGGTCGATGCCCATCTCCCCACCTTGCTCGACCAATCTTCTAATGGCCAGATCCACCACATCCTACAGCGGCCGGACGTCGCCTCCTCTGCGTGCCCCACTTCTCCGGCCACTTCCATGAGTTGGCTGACGAGGAGGAAAGGAAAAAGAAGCACGCCGTCCACTTGCTCCTGGTGCTCAGCAGATTGCCGCCAGTGAAGATGCAGTCACAGCGGTGGGACCTGCCTTTTAGGAACAGTAGAATGTGATGCCACCTCGACAGCGACTGCAAGAGCCCTTGCTCTTGTGTGTGTTGATGGTGAAGAAGTACCTGAACACAAACACCAACAGCTCGACACCGGTGTCCTCGCAAAGGCGCATGAACACGGCCATGTAGGTCCACGAGTGGGGGGGTCAGCTAGCTGGACGCGAGGTGTAGTGGTTCAGGACCTTAATGTAGTAGAAGCCATGCGACGGGAACCTCATGCGGGCGTCCAGGGCCATCGCGTACACGCACACAGCGTGGCTGCCCGTTAGCTGCATCGTCGAGCTGGCTAGGTCGCCGGCGAGGCATGGCCTGTACGCGTTGCGGGGAACGTGGTACTTGTGGCACAGAGCCCCATCTCATCTCCGCTTAGCTTGGACACGATCACCTAGCCTCCGGCCAAGACAACTCCACGCCGATGGCGTTGCCATCGCTAAAGAACTTGGTGTGGGTGGCTGGGTCCAAGTCTGCTACCTTTCCAAGGAGGACCACCTCTGTGGTGGTGTCCATGTAGGAGGACAAGGAACCACCTCTGAGCTGGTACGTGCATGTCGATCTGTGTATGCTGCGGCGAATAAGGGTTGTAGCTTTGGTGCTGCAGGTAATCCTGGAAATGTCACGGGCTCCTCCGCGTTGATGCAGTCGTTGTAGCCGCGGCGACACGAGCTTCTATTTTCAAGGTCGTCGGTAGCTCAAACAGATCGCTATTGTGTGTGCCAGCAGGAAAGCCAAGCCGGGAGAGTAGTGCCGTGAGGTCGATGCCCATCTCCCCACCTTGCTCGAGCAGTCTTCTAATGGCCGCATCCACCATGTCCTACGACGGCCGGACGTCGGCCCTCCTCCGCTTGCCCCACTTCATCGGCCACTTTCGCAACTTGGCCGGTGAGGAGGATTTGAGGAAGAATAAGCGCGTTGTCCACTCGCTCCTGGCGCTCAACAGATTGCCGCCAGTGAAGATTGGCGGCAGCGGTCGGACCGCATTCTGGGAATGGCACGATGTGATGCCACCCTGACGGTGACTGCAAGCCCTTGGTCTTGTGCGTGCTGATGGTGAAGAAGTACTTGAACACGGACACCGCCCGACATCCTCGCAGAGGCACACGAACACGACCATGTAGGCCCACGAGTTGGGGGTCAGCTAGCTATGCGCGGCGCGATAGTGGTTCAGGACCTTGATGTAGAAGCCATGATCCGGGAACCTCAAGCCGGCCTCCAGCGCCACAGCTTACATACACGCGACGTGGCGGTGCGTCGTCGAGCTGGCCTGGTCGCCGGCGAGACACGATCTGTACGCGTTGTTGGGAATGTGGTACTTGCGGCACAGAGCACTGATGTCATCTCCACTTAGCTTGGACACCATCACCTCCGCCTCCGGTCAAGACAACTCCACGCCGGGGGCGTCGCCGTCGCTGAAGAACTTGGTGTGGATGGCTGGGTCCAGGTCGACTGCAAGCCCTTGCTCTTGTGCGTGCTGATGGTGAAGAGGTGCTTGAACACGTACAACCAGCGACTCAACGCCGGCGTCCTCACAGAGGTGCATGAACGCAGCCATGTAGGCCCACGAGTTGCGGGTTAGGTGGCTGGGCACGAGGTGGTAGTGGTTCAGGATCTTGATGTAGAAGCCATGCAACAGGAACCTCATGCCGACCTCTAGCGCCGCGGCGTACACGCACACTCCAGTTTATGTTGGTTTTCTCCAGGATACTTGCTGCGCACTCCTTTGACTGCCTGGCAGTTTATGTTGGTTTTCTCCAGGATACTTGATGCGCACTCTCCTTTGACTGCCTGGCGCCGTCCCCGTTTCTGGTCGCCCCGCGCCCCATCTCCCTACTATGTCGACCCGGCTGCCATCTACTGGCAGAAAAATCATGATCCTACAAGAGCTAGATGTTCTCCAGGTTGTAGGATCAGTCCACAATGGAAGTTAACCAGTGCGCCACTATTCCGTTGGTGGCCAAACAGTACTGCATCTTGACTCTTGCAAAAGTAGAGTGTCATGCGCAAGACATTCACACAAAAAAGCTAGGTTCACAGGGTGCGCCAAAAATGTTGAGTACATAACCAATGAGAAGGCAGCCAAGGCGACTACAAGGGACCAGGCTTTCTGTGATGAAACAATAGTGATAAATACTTATTTGGTCACTACTATGTGTATTTATAGTGATAACTTCCCTTTTTGTCATAATTTTGTACGTACTTTGTGACCAAACAGTTGATCATCACAAATCACGTTTCTAGTGACAATTTAAATGTGATGAAGCACTAAATCATCACTATTTTACTTCTAATTAGTGATAAATTATTTTGTCGTCACATCGTGTGCTAATAGTGAGAGAAAAGCGGAGTGTTTCATTTATAAATATATAGTGAGTAAATATTATGTCACCACACTACCATATTTTAGTGGCGATTTGTCACACCCGGTTCAAAGAAAACAACCGAATGTACTCCACATGTATGCCAGGATCAGTTAACCATACATGTAGCCGATAAATAGTGAAATATCATTTATTACAAGCCAAGTAAACGTCAAATATTCGATACATAAGGACCCGTAGGTCTAAAAGAAAAGTACATGCAGCGGGCAGCACACAAGCGAAGCGTGTCTTCCATCTCCACAGGCGTTGTTCGGGGGAGCGCTAGCCTAGTACGAAGCGTCCGGATCGAAGTCGTCATCATTGTACTCCGCTTCTCCTCCATCGTCTGAGCAGCAATATATGACAAAAAAAGAGCGAATATAGCACCGTGAGTACATAAAGTACTCAGCAAGTGTGGGAATTATATGACATGTTTGGCTATAAACAAGAAAGGCTCGACTCGGGTTTACTGCACTATGCAAACCTAGACTCAAAGCATCCTAATTACTAGGTGTGTCATCTCTCCAACAGAACTGAACTGGCAAGGAAAGAACTCATCGTATCCCAATCCGACCACCAGGTTCCCACCACCTGGCTACCAATGAACCAGCCAACCAAGCCCCCCACTAATCATGAATAAGTCCAGGCCGCTCTTAACCGTGAGCACGGCTGTCATGACAGTTTGAATCTCTGCAGAGTTTGCGCACGTTCCCCATGAGTCGTGTTTCCCGTTTTGCTTCACACTTCCAGGGTGTGCAGCCAGGGTCACACTACAAGGCCTTTCCAAGGATCCTCTCAACCTGTAGACACCCGCTAAGGTTCCACCACTAACAGCATATGGAGTCCATTTTACCTCCGCTGCAGAAGCCCCCTCTTGTGCCACTAGACCGCCGATGGTGTGTACAGAGAAGAAAAGGATATCCAAGTAATTAGCCAGGCTGTACCCATATAGGTCCCATGGCTGCGTTGTTAAGCCGGGTTACATGCTCCATGAACCGGTCCTTAGAACCTATGGCAGGCACTAGCACAAACCGAGCTCTCGTGCACGACGGCACCAAACCAAATATACCATCCTGCCAAGGTTCCCTAATCTCCATGTCTCTAGAAGCAATTACCATCCCATGAATTTAGTTCAGTATACAATTAGTCAAATTAAGATACCCCATGAACCCACCACTGACAGCACTAGCAAATAAGCTACCCAGACCCATATACTACTCAACAACGGGCTTCAAGGAATGATAAGGAAATATACTAGTAAACCATAACATGGGATTCCAGTTTAGACATGCATGCAAAATAAAAATCTAGTCCTAAGATGGGTTCAGTATGGTCAACGGCACTTGCCTGGTTGCTGCTCAAACTCTTCAAAAACTTGATCTTGGAGGTTCAATCCCGGCTCTTGGTCTGTTCGCGAAATCATCGTACTGACAAGCAAACAAGAAACATACTGAGGAAACAGAACAAACAGTAAAATCACAGTAAAACAAGCACACCACAATAAAGCCTACGTTGTAACGGTCGCGTGGGCGCAAGAATCATCCAAATCGGAGTTTGTATGGAAAAGATATATGTAACTGAAGGTACAAGGTTTCTCTGAAAATTCTGCTACAGCAATGTAATACTCTGTTTCGTACAGAAAACAGGGCATCCGGCACCATGCTGACGAGCTACAGGGCTAGCATATTTTTATACAGGAAAGGGCCAACAGAGCTTAAAACACAGCATGCCGTCTGAACTGATTAGCAATCAACGAATGGGGCATGCAAGATGTTAGCCATACTAGCGGTGTATACCTGACGAGATTGAACAAGCATGTAGAAACGTCATGGCTGTGATGGTCTACAACAGAGCACTAGGGCTGCAGCTCCAAGCTCCATCAAGACGTGCTACTCGTTGCTACGCTACGGTCTACGGAACTTGACCAAAGGCAACCCAAACGAATGAGAAGGGCTGGCATTCCTCACCAGCGGCGTCACGATGGCAGGGACGTTCTCGCGATGGCGACGGTAGTGCTTGTCGAGGATCAGGCTGCAGCATCGGAGGCGGGACACGTCAGGTCGTCGAGATGTCGTGGTCATCCTGCGGTGCCGAGAGAACGTGAGTACGACTGGAAAACACCCAGAAGGGCGACGGCAATGGCGAGTGACCGTGCAGCTCATCAGAACTCGTCGGAGATGTGATTTCCTGGTTGGCAAGGCGATGGTGATGGTGGGTCGTCCAGGTGCCGTGGCTGTCCCGTGGTGTCCGGCGATCAGCTACTAGAAAGAGGACCATGGGTGCGCGGCAACCACGATGGCGACGGTGAAAGGCGGCGCTGCTCAAAGGTGCTCGTCGAGGACGTGATTAATTTCTCGGGCGGCGAGGCGACGGTGATTGGCTCCGTGATCCTCTGGTTGCCCTACGATTGGAGAGCAGGGATCAAGGGATCAGCATGGATCCACGGTGATTCACGGCGACGAAGCACGACATCGACTTACCCGGAGACGGCGCCGGCTGGTTTTTCTCTTGGGCTTTCTCTTGGGCGAAAGGAACAGGAAGATGAAACAGAGGCAGCGCTGCTGTTTTGCTTGAACGATGGAAGGAATAGGAGAAGTTTCCATAGAAAGGGGACACGCTCTAATGAGGAATTAATACAATTGATTAGCGGCAATGAAGAATATGGCAGTTTTGCCATATATTGTTTCACGGCCTGCATACCAGAAAGAAGGAAAGAAACGGTTGGAATTTTGTGGCCTGCCTATATGTCCATCGTACACGAACTGCTAGCGAGTTTAAATTCTTTTTGCCACACAAATGCGAGCAAACAACATGATGCACGTTGGACTTAGACAAATTTTAGTTACCAAAATATGGATTGTATTGATATTTGAATTAATTTAAATTATTTGAAAATCTGGGTGTTACAAATCTACCCCCCTTAGAATGAATCTCGCCCTCGAGATTCGGAAGCCTACAAGAAAAGATCAGGAAGCTCAGCCTTCAAGTTGCCTTCTCGCACATGTGAATCCTCTTGTTCCGATGTCTCCATGGTCTTAACAGAATATTTCAGAGTAAAAAGATTCTCCTGAATGTTCATGTCCTCCATTGGCAGTTGCTCTTCTGGTGCTCTCAAGAATTTCTTCAGTAGTCCAATGTTGAACCGACATGGGTAGTATTAGTGAAAGAACTAAGATAAAAAAGACTCCCAGCTATATGCATCAATGAAACTTTAAACGATGGATGGATTGTATTAATAAGCAAAGGATGCAGCCATGGACAAGTTGCCGAGGAGTTCCATGGTTGTATCAGCACACCAAACAATATTTAAAAGCAAACAAAGAGTCCAAACTAGATCACACCAGCAAACAAGAATTCAACACACCGCACCAGCTAAAGCGAAAACTAACGATGCTAAAACGTTTGTATTACAGCTCTAGATGGGTAACTCCTATACCTCTGAAATGGCAGCGTCGGGGAGAGTGTTGACAGTTGAAAGCGATTGTTGATCAAGTGCTGACAGACGACGGACGGGACTGCATAGTGAAGAGGTAGCAGCTCAAGAATGTTGTGGTCGAAGGACTGCTCGTGTCGATGCTCCCATCTAGCAACCTCTGTGTAGCCTTCAATAAAGCCTCGACTTGTGCCACTGGTCTTGAATGTAATGCAGCTTCATCCACGCTCGCTACTAACCAACAATCATCACCTCATGGAGGTGTCAAGGTGCTTGATAGCTTGACCGACCTGCAATCGTCCACCAAGGGCATTTCTTGAAAATCTTGCGGTGCCACTACATATCCTGGAGTCTTCACACAAGATACTGCAGCAGAAGATGGCCTCTGGTGTTCAGGTCGTGTATGTGTGATCTATTTTTCTTAACAAAAACAACGAGAGAAGAGCCAGTAATGGTTTTAAGAGATTTTAAATGGAGAAAGTAACAACAACTTTGTAAAACTTTTCATAAACAGAACAAGTAAATATAGTGAATATTTTGTAAGCTCCAAACAAAAGTAAATAAATCAATGAAGCAAGCGGCAGAAGAGAAATAAAGAATTTTTTTTTTCAAAATAGTTTTGATATGAGAAAATAATCCTTATAGCGACCATTTCTACCTAGGCTCACGTCCTACGGACAACCTCGGCTCTGATACCACTTTGTCACACCCGGTTCAAAGAAAACAACCGAATGTACTCCACATGTATGCCAGGATCAGTTAACCATACATGTAGCCGATAAATAGTGAAATATCATTTATTACAAGCCAAGTAAACGTCAAATATTCGATACATAAGGACCCGTAGGTCTAAAAGAAAAGTACATGCAGCGGGCAGCACACAAGCGAAGCGTGTCTTCCATCTCCACAGGCGTTGTTCGGGGGAGCGCCAGCCTAGTACGAAGCGTCCGGATCGAAGTCGTCATCATTGTACTCCGCTTCTCCTCCATCGTCTGAGCAGCAATATATGACAAAAAAAGAGCGAATATAGCACCGTGAGTACATAAAGTACTCAGCAAGTGTGGGAATTATATGACATGTTTGGCTATAAACAAGAAAGGCTCGACTCGGGTTTACTGCACTATGCAAACCTAGACTCAAAGCATCCTAATTACTAGGTGTGTCATCTCTCCAACAGAACTGAACCGGCAAGGAAAGAACTCATCGTATCCCAATCCGACCACCAGGTTCCCACCACCTGGCTACCAATGAACCAGCCAACCAAGCCCCCCACTAATCATGAATAAGTCCAGGCCGCTCTTAACCGTGAGCACGGCTGTCATGACAGTTTGAATCTCTGCAGAGTTTGCGCACGTTCCCCATGAGTCGTGTTTCCCGTTTTGCTTCACACTTCCAGGGTGTGCAGCCAGGGTCACACTACAAGGCCTTTCCAAGGATCCTCTCAACCTGTAGACACCCGCTAAGGTTCCACCGCTAACAGCATATGGAGTCCATTTTACCTCCGCTGCAGAAGCCCCCTCTTGCGCCACTAGACCGCCGATGGTGTGTACAGAGAAGAAGAGGATATCCAAGTAATTAGCCAGGCTGTACCCATATAGGTCCCATGGCTGCGTTGTTAAGCCGGGTTACATGCTCCATGAACCGGTCCTTAGAACCTATGGCAGGCACTAGCACAAACCGAGCTCTCGTGCACGACGGCACCAAACCAAATATACCATCCTGCCAAGGTTCCCTAATCTCCATGTCTCTAGAAGCAATTACCATCCCATGAATTTAGTTCAGTATACAATTAGTCAAATTAAGATACCCCATGAACCCACCACTGACAGCACTAGCAAATAAGCTACCCAGACCCATATACTACTCAACAACGGGCTTCAAGGAATGATAAGGAAATATACTAGTAAACCATAACATGGGATTCCAGTTTAGACATGCATGCAAAATAAAAATCTAGTCCTAAGATGGGTTCAGTATGGTCAACGGCACTTGCCTGGTTGCTGCTCAAACTCTTCAAAAACTTGATCTTGGAGGTTCAATCCCGGCTCTTGGTCTGTTCGCGAAATCATCGTACTGACAAGCAAACAAGAAACATACTGAGGAAACAGAACAAACAGTAAAATCACAGTAAAACAAGCACACCACAATAAAGCCTACGTTGTAACGGTCGCGTGGGCGCAAGAATCATCCAAATCGGAGTTTGTATGGAAAAGATATATGTAACTGAAGGTACAAGGTTTCTCTGAAAATTCTGCTACAGCAATGTAATACTCTGTTTCGTACAGAAAACAGGGCATCCGGCACCATGCTGACGAGCTACAGGGCTAGCATATTTTTATACAGGAAAGGGCCAACAGAGCTTAAAACACAGCATGCCGTCTGAACTGATTAGCAATCAACGAATGGGGCATGCAAGATGTTAGCCATACTAGCGGTGTATACCTGACGAGATTGAACAAGCATGTAGAAACGTCATGGCTGTGATGGTCTACAACAGAGCACTAGGGCTGCAGCTCCAAGCTCCATCAAGACGTGCTACTCGTTGCTACGCTACGGTCTACGGAACTTGACCAAAGGCAACCCAAACGAATGAGAAGGGCTGGCATTCCTCACCAGCGGCGTCACGATGGCAGGGACGTTCTCGCGATGGCGACGGTAGTGCTTGTCGAGGATCAGGCTGCAGCATCGGAGGCGGGACACGTCAGGTCGTCGAGATGTCGTGGTCATCCTGCGGTGCCGAGAGAACGTGAGTACGACTGGAAAACACCCAGAAGGGCGACGGCAATGGCGAGTGACCGTGCAGCTCACCAGAACTCGTCGGAGATGTGATTTCCTGGTTGGCAAGGCGATGGTGATGGTGGGTCGTCCAGGTGCCGTGGCTGTCCCGTGGTGTCCGGCGATCAGCTACTAGAAAGAGGACCATGGGTGCGCGGCAACCACGATGGCGACGGTGAAAGGCGGCGCTGCTCAAAGGTGCTCGTCGAGGACGTGATTAATTTCTCGGGCGGCGAGGCGACGGTGATTGGCTCCGTGATCCTCTGGTTGCCCTACGATTGGAGAGCAGGGATCAAGGGATCAGCATGGATCCACGGTGATTCACGGCGACGAAGCACGACATCGACTTACCCGGAGACGGCGCCGGCTGGTTTTTCTCTTGGGCTTTCTCTTGGGCGAAAGGAACAGGAAGATGAAACAGAGGCAGCGCTGCTGTTTTGCTTGAACGATGGAAGGAATAGGAGAAGTTTCCATAGAAAGGGGACACGCTCTAATGAGGAATTAATACAATTGATTAGCGGCAATGAAGAATATGGCAGTTTTGCCATATATTGTTTCACGGCCTGCATACCAGAAAGAAGGAAAGAAACGGTTGGAATTTTGTGGCCTGCCTATATGTCCATCGTACACGAACTGCTAGCGAGTTTAAATTCTTTTTGCCACACAAATGCGAGCAAACAACATGATGCACGTTGGACTTAGACAAATTTTAGTTACCAAAATATGGATTGTATTGATATTTGAATTAATTTAAATTATTTGAAAATCTGGGTGTTACAAATCTACCCCCCTTAGAATGAATCTCGCCCTCGAGATTCGGAAGCCTACAAGAAAAGATCAGGAAGCTCAGCCTTCAAGTTGCCTTCTCGCACATGTGAATCCTCTTGTTCCGATGTCTCCATGGTCTTAACAGAATATTTCAGAGTAAAAAGATTCTCCTGAATGTTCATGTCCTCCATTGGCAGTTGCTCTTCTGGTGCTCTCAAGAATTTCTTCAGTAGTCCAATGTTGAACCGACATGGGTAGTATTAGTGAAAGAACTAAGATAAAAAAGACTCCCAGCTATATGCATCAATGAAACTTTAAACGATGGATGGATTGTATTAACAAGCAAAGGATGCAGCCATGGACAAGTTGCCGAGGAGTTCCATGGTTGTATCAGCACACCAAACAATATTTAAAAGCAAACAAAGAGTCCAAACTAGATCACACCAGCAAACAAGAATTCAACACACCGCACCAGCTAAAGCGAAAACTAACGATGCTAAAACGTTTGTATTACAGCTCTAGATGGGTAACTCCTATACCTCTGAAATGGCAGCGTCGGGGAGAGTGTTGACAGTTGAAAGCGATTGTTGATCAAGTGCTGACAGACGACGGACGGGACTGCATAGTGAAGAGGTAGCAGCTCAAGAATGTTGTGGTCGAAGGACTGCTCGTGTCGATGCTCCCATCTAGCAACCTCTGTGTAGCCTTCAATAAAGCCTCGACTTGTGCCACTGGTCTTGAATGTAATGCAGCTTCATCCACGCTCGCTACTAACCAACAATCATCACCTCATGGAGGTGTCAAGGTGCTTGATAGCTTGACCGACCTGCAATCGTCCACCAAGGGCATTTCTTGAAAATCTTGCGGTGCCACTACATATCCTGGAGTCTTCACACAAGATACTGCAGCAGAAGATGGCCTCTGGTGTTCAGGTCGTGTATGTGTGATCTATTTTTCTTAACAAAAACAACGAGAGAAGAGCCAGTAATGGTTTTAAGAGATTTTAAATGGAGAAAGTAACAACAACTTTGTAAAACTTTTCATAAACAGAACAAGTAAATATAGTGAATATTTTGTAAGCTCCAAACAAAAGTAAATAAATCAATGAAGCAAGCGGCAGAAGAGAAATAAAGAATTTTTTTTTTCAAAATAGTTTTGATATGAGAAAATAATCCTTATAGCGACCATTTCTACCTAGGCTCGCGTCCTACGGACAACCTCGGCTCTGATACCACTTTGTCACACCCGGTTCAAAGAAAACAACCGAATGTACTCCACATGTATGCCAGGATCAGTTAACCATACATGTAGCCGACAAATAGTGAAATATCATTTATTACAAGCCAAGTAAACGTCAAATATTCGATACATAAGGACCCGTAGGTCTAAAAGAAAAGTACATGCAGCGGGCAGCACACAAGCGAAGCGTGTCTTCCATCTCCACAGGCGTTGTTCGGGGGAGCGCCAGCCTAGTACGAAGCGTCCGGATCGAAGTCGTCATCATTGTACTCCGCTTCTCCTCCATCGTCTGAGCAGCAATATATGACAAAAAAAGAGCGAATATAGCACCGTGAGTACATAAAGTACTCAGCAAGTGTGGGAATTATATGACATGTTTGGCTATAAACAAGAAAGGCTCGACTCGGGTTTACTGCACTATGCAAACCTAGACTCAAAGCATCCTAATTACTAGGTGTGTCATCTCTCCAACAGAACTGAACTGGCAAGGAAAGAACTCATCGTATCCCAATCCGACCACCAGGTTCCCACCACCTGGCTACCAATGAACCAGCCAACCAAGCCCCCCACTAATCATGAATAAGTCCAGGCCGCTCTTAACCGTGAGCACGGCTGTCATGACAGTTTGAATCTCTGCAGAGTTTGCGCACGTTCCCCACGAGTCGTGTTTCCCGTTTTGCTTCACATTTCCAGGGTGTGCAGCCAGGGTCACACTACAAGGCCTTTCCAAGGATCCTCTCAACCTGTAGACACCCGCTAAGGTTCCACCGCTAACAGCATATGGAGTCCATTTTACCTCCGCTGCAGAAGCCCCCTCTTGCGCCACTAGACCGCCGATGGTGTGTACAGAGAAGAAGAGGATATCCAAGTAATTAGCCAGGCTGTACCCATATAGGTCCCATGGCTGCGTTGTTAAGCCGGGTTACATGCTCCATGAACCGGTCCTTAGAACCTATGGTAGGCACTAGCACAAACCGAGCTCTCGTGCACGACGGCACCAAACCAAATATACCATCCTGCCAAGGTTCCCTAATCTCCATGTCTCTAGAAGCAATTACCATCCCATGAATTTAGTTCAGTATACAATTAGTCAAATTAAGATACCCCATGAACCCACCACTGACAGCACTAGCAAATAAGCTACCCAGACCCATATACTACTCAACAACGGGCTTCAAGGAATGATAAGGAAATATACTAGTAAACCATAACATGGGATTCCAGTTTAGACATGCATGCAAAATAAAAATCTAGTCCTAAGATGGGTTCAGTATGGTCAACGGCACTTGCCTGGTTGCTGCTCAAACTCTTCAAAAACTTGATCTTGGAGGTTCAATCCCGGCTCTTGGTCTGTTCGCGAAATCATCGTACTGACAAGCAAACAAGAAACATACTGAGGAAACAGAACAAACAGTAAAATCACAGTAAAACAAGCACACCACAATAAAGCCTACGTTGTAACGGTCGCGTGGGCGCAAGAATCATCCAAATCGGAGTTTGTATGGAAAAGATATATGTAACTGAAGGTACAAGGTTTCTCTGAAAATTCTGCTACAGCAATGTAATACTCTGTTTCGTACAGAAAACAGGGCATCCGGCACCATGCTGACGAGCTACAGGGCTAGCATATTTTTATACAGGAAAGGGCCAACAGAGCTTAAAACACAGCATGCCGTCTGAACTGATTAGCAATCAACGAATGGGGCATGCAAGATGTTAGCCATACTAGCGGTGTATACCTGACGAGATTGAACAAGCATGTAGAAACGTCATGGCTGTGATGGTCTACAACAGAGCACTAGGGCTGCAGCTCCAAGCTCCATCAAGACGTGCTACTCGTTGCTACGCTACGGTCTACGGAACTTGACCAAAGGCAACCCAAACGAATGAGAAGGGCTGGCATTCCTCACCAGCGGCGTCACGATGGCAGGGACGTTCTCGCGATGGCGACGGTAGTGCTTGTCGAGGATCAGGCTGCAGCATCAGAGGCGGGACACGTCAGGTCGTCGAGATGTCGTGGTCATCCTGCGGTGCCGAGAGAACGTGAGTACGACTGGAAAACACCCAGAAGGGCGACGGCAATGGCGAGTGACCGTGCAGCTCATCAGAACTCGTCGGAGATGTGATTTCCTGGTTGGCAAGGCGATGGTGATGGTGGGTCGTCCAGGTGCCGTGGCTGTCCCGTGGTGTCCGGCGATCAGCTACTAGAAAGAGGACCATGGGTGCGCGGCAACCACGATGGCGACGGTGAAAGGCGGCGCTGCTCAAAGGTGCTCGTCGAGGACGTGATTAATTTCTCGGGCGGCGAGGCGACGGTGATTGGCTCCGTGATCCTCTGGTTGCCCTACGATTGGAGAGCAGGGATCAAGGGATCAGCATGGATCCACGGTGATTCACGGCGACGAAGCACGACATCGACTTACCCGGAGACGGCGCCGGCTGGTTTTTCTCTTGGGCTTTCTCTTGGGCGAAAGGAACAGGAAGATGAAACAGAGGCAGCGCTGCTGTTTTGCTTGAACGATGGAAGGAATAGGAGAAGTTTCCATAGAAAGGGGACACGCTCTAATGAGGAATTAATACAATTGATTAGCGGCAATGAAGAATATGGCAGTTTTGCCATATATTGTTTCACGGCCTGCATACCAGAAAGAAGGAAAGAAACGGTTGGAATTTTGTGGCCTGCCTATATGTCCATCGTACACGAACTGCTAGCGAGTTTAAATTCTTTTTGCCACACAAATGCGAGCAAACAACATGATGCACGTTGGACTTAGACAAATTTTAGTTACCAAAATATGGATTGTATTGATATTTGAATTAAGTTAAATTATTTGAAAATCTGGGTGTTACACGATTCTATAGTGACATGTTATTTTATCTTCACTATTTAACTGATAATAGTGATAGAAAATAATATCATCACTAAGCACCATAATAGTGACAACTCTCTTTGACTAGGTAGCATATTGTCACTATTTTATTTATAATTAGTGACAAAATATTATGTCATCATTTTCTCTATACTAGTAAAAATGTACGTGGGACACGCACGCGGAAGACAAACTGTCTAAATATAATTACCGAATTGGGTAGGGGCTGAAATTACAGCAAATGCCTAATGAGTTGATGGATCATTGCAAAAAATAACTACACCATCATAATGTAAATGAATGCACGAGACAGAGAACATGTTTTTGAAAATTGAAAAAAAAATTCAACATGGACAACTCTCCTGACACCGTCAGGTGGGGCCCACATGGCAGTTGTTCTTGGTCCCCGACAGGTGGGGCAGCCTGAGCATCTCAACAGTTATCTAAAAAAACAGTCCCTAAATGCTGATTTAGGGAGTTTTCAAAAAGATATTAGGAGTAAAAAAAATTAGCCTCCTCCAACAGTTCCCAACTTTAAGTTTCCAAATATTTTTAAAATTGACACATCAGCTCTTGGTGTGGGCCGAGATCGTCGCGAACACGGCGGCGGACGCAACTCTGGGCGTTCGCGTTTTTGGCGTTGACGATTTGCTTTGCACAAGGCGTGCGGCAGCTGTACACTTGGGCGATCTGACTAGACGGCGACGACACGCTTGCGATTTCTTTCTCTCACGGTACATACGCCCTCTCGTAACGTTATTGCACGAGCCTAGTTCCGTGGTTCGTTTTGCTCAAAGGGAAAAAAAAACGCGCCTAGTTGGTGATCTGGAAAAGCGGCGGTTGCCCAGCTGAGCAAATTACAGCGCCACAACGCCGGCTGCCCACGCCTCGCCGACCTGACGCTCCAGGCCGCCGATGTCTGTAGGGGACTCAGGCGCGCTCACCGTCCTGGAGCTCTTTTCGGGGAGGCCACCGTTCATGCTACTTTAGAGTTTAGAGTTTAGATCCATCACATCAAATAGAATCTTATTATTTAAGAGTACTAAATAAAATTTAATCATAAAACCTTTTTACAGATAGGTAGTACATCTTAACGAGACGAATCTAACGAGCTTAATTAATCTATGTTTTGTTATAGTGATGCTACAGTAATGCTACAGTCGTCTCGCGATTTAGACCGGGGTTCTACAATTAGTTTTGTAATTAAACTTTATTTAATACTCTTAAATAATAAAATTCTTCCCCCTAAAATTTAGACCTACGCAAAGAACACCTCTAGGACCGGGAGTTACACGTGATCTGCGACCGGGAGCCCGTCACGTGGATGCTGAAAGTGGGAAGGGAAAATCCCGTCCCGTCTCGCTGCCGTTTCCGTATTATAAAAGCGGGAACGGGACGGGAGCCGGTATGACTCGTGCAGGATCGGGAGCGAAAACGGTGGGGCTAATATCCCGTCGGTTTTCGTTTTTCACGGGATTAACCGGGATAATCCCGCACAACATCCCGTCAGCCCAATACGCCAACATGGCCCAAAGCCACATCCTTTGCATGTGCCATCTGCAGGTTGGCTCATCACGAGTGGATGTGAGTACCAGTGGCGGATCCAGCGAAAAATTTTAGGTATGGCGGAGCAGAGAGATTATTTTTTTTTTCACGCCAACGCATGGCATGAATCTTGATTATATTCATGGATCAAGAAGGCTTCTTTTCAGAAATTGATGAATTTGTTTGGAATTAGTACCTTGTTAAGTAACTCAATCTTTTGACATAGAACATGTAATAGCAAAAAATTCTATAAATAACTAGATTGCGCAGCATTAAATTTGATGAATTTTTTCAGATTTTTAGGGTTAAAACAAATGTTTGAAAAATTCAAGCAATTTAACCACATAGCCACTTTTCAGTATTTTTATTTTAATCTCTACAGCAGCTTTCTGAGTGATTCCAATCAAAATGGGTTGTTTGTTATCTGTTCTATGGTTCCTCAAATCGGCATGATAATTGAATCTGTTAAGAGCTTCTTTTGAATTTTTTAAAGAGGAAGGAAATAATGAATTTTGATGCAAAATTGCTCTTCTGTACTCTCTCTCGCGCTGGCAGCTGCAAGCGCGAGCTTGGAGCTGCATCGGAGGCTGCTGCCGCGGAGAGGGCGATGCATCTGGCTATATGGGCCTGTTGTCTGTTGGTACCAGGTCATCAACAAATAAAGCCCATGAAGCCCCATACCCCTTCGGCAGTTGCTCTGCTGATTTTCTTCTTCCTTTCGCAGCGGACGTTCTGCTCAACTCCATCAACAATGGCGTCGAAATCGATCTGAAACAGAACTTGAGATGGAAGGGAAGGAGGTTTCAGCGCCGGCGCTTAGGTACGGCGGCCGCCATACTTTGCCATATTGGTGGGTCCGCCTCTGGTGAGTACACGGGAGCATCATCCCATACATATAAATTATTGTTTTGAAAATTTCCGATTAACCGAATATGTCCGGATTGTTTTCGTTCCCCGCTCTCCCGTTTCCGTTTCCGTCCGGCCAATAATAAAATGTGAAAGTGATGGTTTTCCGGACTGTTCCCGTCCGTTTTCACCCCTACACGTGGAGGCTGCGAGAGTTCGTGGAGGCTGTGAGAGTTCGTGGCCGCGTGCTTGCCTGCACAACAAGGATCCCACGCGGCGTGCCAGAGTGCCGCATCTGCTAGGCACCCTTTCGTCATAGCGCGACGTCCAGGCATGCATCCAGCCGCGCGTCGCACCACCTCATCCTGGAGAACCTGTAGCTAGGCTGTACTGTACGTAGGAGCAGAGGACGTAGACAAGCGGCACGCTTCCATGGAGCTGTACGTACTTTGTAGGCTGTAGTCTGTACTCTTGGCATCAACTCTTTTTTTTGTTCCTCCCCTGCTTAATGTGTAACTTGTTCATCCAAATTGGGTGCGAGTTTTTTGCTCGTAATAACTAAGCTGCATTCCCTTCCGAATTGGTTTTTGAGTTCTTTGTGCAGCAACATGTTCATATATATTCTAGCGAGAGAATTATGAATTATATATATACGGAAGACTTGTATCTCTCTCAACAGAGAATCTACCAGGAAACATCAATTATCTTGAAGCATGTATACGTTTAGTAAAGCTTTGCATATAGTAAAAAGGCGAAAGAATAGTAAAGCTTTGCATATAGTTGAAACAGAATTGCACATTGAGGTCACAGACCACAGTCATCATTGAATTATTGACGTAGAAATTAATCACCGCGACCTCCTTCAAACTTTGTATTATACAGTGTATCAGTCGAATTAATCACAAAGCGTGATTGCTTTCCTTTTATCTTGACTCATGCATGTGGAAAATTCCAGAAAATTTATATTTGGTTTAGGATTTTTCTTATGCATACATTGAAACACATACCATGATATTTTTTTTTTGTGAGTAATACCATGATTATTTGCCTAGACAACTGAAATTATTTATAATATTATCTCTTTTTTTCGTCCATTTTTATTGAGTCAGGAATTTGACTACTTTTGTGGCAAGTCACACTAGCATATATAGGGCTAGTTTTCTCAGAATAAGCCATGAACAAGCATGCCCTATGTTGTCGCAAAAAAAAAAAAAAATGCCCTATGTCTCCACAAGCCTTTTCTTTTGAGGGCAATATGTCTCCACAAGCTTGAACACAACAATGGGAAAGTAACACACAATACACGATGCTCGATACGTTTGATTTCGTTCTTGCGCCAACACACAATACAGCAGGTGAGGTGACTCCTCACATGAAGAGTCATCTCCTCACAAATCACCATAGGCTCTCTTGGAGGGAACCAACTATGTTGTCAGACTATGCATCTCCAAACCGTCGAAAGGCAACTCGGCATCTTGCCCCTCTTGACCAAAACATTTGTGATTTCACTATTTCAGCCATCACCAAACACAAGCTTTGTTAGAATGAGATCAATTAATAATTTGGAACATGGCAATTCTTGATATTTCTCAATTGTTTCTCTTACATTATGTTTCACTTATTTTATTTTATTTTAAGTTCTCTATCACTTAAGTTTACACCAACAAACGATTACTTTTTAACATACTTATATTTTCTTTATTATGTTTTATTGACACTTTACCTTCCTCAATGATTACCTTTTATTTACTTATACAATTGTGTGCAAATAAAAAAATCATTTTCTCATTGCTTCGTGGATGGTGCTCTCTCCAACTTCCTGTGACGGATGGTAAAATCACCGATGGCGTGATGAGCCACCTCATCATGTTCATCATTTGCAGCGCCTCCACTCAAAGTTGTTCATGCATACTGTATTTGTTTATTAAGAGATTTCCTTATTTACCATCCAAAGTTACACTCGTTTCTTATTTACCATCGAAATTTTAAAATTTATTTATATGCCATCCAATCCAAAAGTGATTCCTTTTGCACCATTATTGTTGTTAGCTTGAGGAATAGAAAAGACGCAATTTCCCTTGAACCTGAAGTAACAATTTTTATGACTTCCCTTAATAACACATGAAGAAAGTACTACTCTCATCTTGTCCTTTTTTTTCTCCTCGCGTGTGGCATTCAGAACAGAGAGGATTAGGCAGAGAAGACCAAGGCTCCCAATCCCATCTTGCGGAGTTAGCAAGTCCTATATAGTGCGTTTTTTTTTTTTGAAAGACTAAAAGGTGAAGAGCAGGGGTATCTTTGCCATTATCAGATTAAATTGGCCAGCAATGCTACAAGGATGGTACGAAAGGAGTCATTTTCAGATTGGATGGCAGATAAGAAAATTTTAAAATTTTGATGGTAAATAAGGAATGAGTGTAATTTTGGATGGTAAGTAAGGAAATCTCTTTTGTTTATTGCACGTTGGATCTCTCGCCACCCCCGATACTCATCCGTGGACTGATTTCCACGCTTGTAAGAAGGCCGTCAAACTCCATATGAGATGTGTGTATGATGACGTACTAGAATTCTACTAGCTTTGTGGCCCATTCGAATTCTTGGAACAGTGTTCGACAACATATTCATCCTGTTACAAAATACTCTATTATTAACTTGTAGTTCACTTACATATTCTCGAAATGATTTTTGTTTGCAACTTTGAGGTGTGGCATTTGTTTCTATTCAACCTTGAACTTCCAACCTTTGGATCTAAAATTTTGAATAAATACATTTTTGCATTAGCTACTGATATGCCATTTTTAAGAATTTTATTTTGATTTTTTGCACTTTTTAAAACACTAAAAATATTTTCTCCATAAAATTTAGAGTAAAGTTCATCAGATGTCCTTAAACTTGTCATGAGGTGTCATCTAAGTCCCTGGACTCTCAAAATGCATATTCATGTCCGTAAACTTTTTAAATTGTGTCATTTAGGCCTAAAGTACCAAAAATACCCTTATAACTGCTGATGAGCTAGTAATTCAAAATGATTTTTCGTACTCTTTCTCTCCTCAAATTATTATTGCCATTACAATTCACACTAAGGGACATAATTATCATTATGGATGCTGATGGACAACTATTTGAACATAATTCTTTATTTTCTTTCTTTTCCCAATTTATTATTTTTATTACAATTTACGCTAAAGGACAAAAATAGACTACATGATGGAATAATTATAGATAAAAAGATGACAAACTATGGTTATATGGAGCCACATTAGCAACAAGAGTGGTAATTTCGAATGTTGAACCCAAATGACACACTTTCCTACGTTGAAGGACCCGAATATGCATTTTTAGAGTTTAAGGACCTAGATGACACCCATGACAAGTTTAAGGACTGGCCATGCATTTTACTCTCTAAAATTTAAAAGAAAATTCATTTAAAAAATCCATGCTCGATCGTGGTCAATCTAGAATATGAATGAAGATTTTTTTTTGCTTTGAATTGTTGTTTGATACTATAGTAAATGCTTGTCTGCTTGCAATTTTGGCGGTTACTTCAAATAGCATGCACAATGTGCATCTTGGCATGTCCATGCCCTTTGAACTGTGTCCAGTATAGTGAAGAACTTTGCTTTGCATTGTGGTTTTGATGTCCAGCTGCACACATAGACCGTTCAGTGAAGATTGTTGCTTTTGCATTGTGATTTCAGGGCATGAGCATCATATGGGTGTCGCTGCACACGAAGACCGTTCTGACAGAGGTCTTCCTCCGCACCACCGCCAGGGACGCCCGCGCCGTCGCCACCATTGATCAGCAGCACCGAACCTCCAGCGCTGACCTTTATCTACGGCGCACTGATCCAAAGCTTACGAGGCTAGTTTCTATGTGCAACACTAATATGTTGCTCATACGAGGCTAGTACTCTACTATTAACTTGTAGTTTACAATAAATTACTGTTCAGCATTGACTCAGATGCAAATAAACTTCACATGGTCTTAGCAGCATCTTCTAGCTTAAGTTGAAGCAAAGTATGTAGTGCTAGAACTAATCATGAAAGAAAAGTCATGATTAACTTATTTGACACATGGAAAGGAACACAATTTTTTGTTTCAGTTTTGTTCATAACTGTTGGCTCACTAATAATCCCTCCATTGCATATATAAGCATTTGAAGCATTCAAAAGTTTTCCCATAATGTAAGCATTCCTACAGATATGAAAAAATATGGTGGGTTGGTGGGTGGGTGAATAGTTGATGAGTTTTTTGTAGACGAAATAGTTGATAAGTTGTGTTAAAAGGATTGGTATATATGACTTTTCCCTACTTGACTAATTTTGCATTAGCATTCTAGGAATGTTTATATTGTGCAATGGAGGGAGTAGATAGATAATAGGGAAAATACAAGTTATTATAATACAAGTTCTATGCCCTTCCGTGTGCTATTCTTGTGAACACCTGATGCCGTAATTATTAAGATGTTGCAGCGTAGCCATTCAAGCACCTTTTGCAAATCGCATAATATCGGATCTAGACTATTCATACAAGATATTTCTACCATGCCAAAGATTTGGCCGCGGATTGCATGCTATACTTCACATTGAGGTGGGGATATTTGATCTTCTAAAAACACCTATAAAAATAGGTCAATTACATATTCTCGAAATGATTTTGGTTTGCAACTTTGAGGTGTGGCATCTCTTTTCTATTAAACCTTGGACTTGCAAACCTTTTTTTTTTGCGAGGGAAAAACGAGATTTGATTAAGTCATAACAGGGTTACAATCAGCATCATATAGATGAGATGCTATATCCTGAAATAAGTCTGCCCGGGACGAATGCACTCTGATTCTCTGAAACTAGCTCATGAAGGAAAGGTCGCAGCCCGTTAACAAGGCCTTTAGAGACCACCTTGTACAACTAGCTCATGAAGGAAAGGTCGCAGCCGGTTAACAAGGCCTTTAGAGACCACCTTGTACAACACATTACACAGACTAATTGGGCGAAAGTCCTTGAGCAGCTCAGGTTGATTAATCTTCGGAATCAGTACAATTTTGGTTTGCAACTTTGAGGTGTGGCATCTGTTTTCTATTCAACCTTGGGCTTGTAATCTTTGGATCTAAAATTTGGAATAAACACACAAAAATTTAAAATATGGCATAAATATACATATTTGCATAAGCTATTGATATGCCACTTCTAAGAATTTAATTTCAATTGTTTGCACTTTTTTTTAAAAAACAATATTTTCTCCAATAAAATTTAATAGAACAATTATAAAAAATTTATAAAAGAGTGCATGTGTGGGAAATGCAATAATGTATCATTGTGCAAAAATTCAATTTATAATGTACTATATGCATTGAGGCCCAAAAAGTTGATTCATTGCAAAAAAAAATATCTAGAAAAAGTTGATAATAGCTTTCTCCCATGCTCTAAAACTAACCGCAACAACATACTCTAAAGCTTCTCCACCCTTAAATTTAGGGTGTGTTTGGTTGTGCTGTGGCTGTGAGAAAAAGCTGCTGTTGGCTGTGGCTGTGAAAAAAGCTGCTGTGGGCTGTGAGCTGTGAAAAAAGCTGAAGCCCGTTTGGTAAAACTGCTGTGGCTGCGGAAACTCTGTTGAAATGTCTGTAATGCCCCTAAATGGTTTGTGAAACTATGTATATGGAAATCGATCGTAAAAGAGTGTACTATTCGGAGATTAACATGTAAATAGTCATTTGAGAAAGGAAATATTAATTTTTTAAACTGTTGCATCCACCATTAACATTTGGTGCACATAAATACAACAATAGCATTATACAAAAGATATCTTGATCACAGTGGTCTACGTGAACATAATTATCTTCCTCTCGCACTAAACAAAGCATCAGCTATCCTAGTACGAATGGTATTCATGGTCTCCTCGTTCTCCCCCTCTGCATTCTCATCTCCTTGTGCCTGTGCTTGTGTCGCGTCACGTGCCACACGTGGTAGATACTCCTCATCTGCATCACATCTCTCAAACTCCTTATCCTTTAAGTTGCTGTCACGAATGAAATTATGCAATGCCATACATGCTAGGATGATATTTTTCTGAGTACGAAGAGGGAATTTTGGTATGCCCTTCTTCAAAATACGCCACTTCTGCTTCAAGACTCCAAAAGCCCGCTCAATGACATTTCGAAGGGATGAATGCAAGTAATTGAACATTTCATACTTCCCTTGAGGAGGACGGCCAGAACGAGCCTGAAATTCTGGTATATGATATGTGCTTCCTTTGAAAGGGGCAAGATATCCAATTCGGTTTGGATAACCGGAGTCAACAAGATAAAACATTCCTATAAAAACAAATCAACAATATTAATTCTGTAACCATGTATTGACAATTCAGTTTTCAGTATTCACAAGGATGGAATCATGTATACCTTTAGGAGGCTCCGGAAAATCTGGAAAATTTGTTCTTGCATGATTCAAGATTCGAGTGTCATGTGCCGAACCCGGCCAACCAGCAACCGCATAGATAAACCTCATGTCAAAGTCACATATTGCTAGCACGTTCTGAGTTGTATTGCCATGTCGATTAATGTGGTTAACAACTTGTTCTGGTTCCACTTCAACTAGAACATGTGTACCATCTATCGCTCCAACAGCACCTTTGAAAAATGGCCAGAACCGGTCCTCTTTCACCCTTTCATGCTCACTAGAGAAAGTTGTAGCTCTTGGCTTGATATTCTCAACTGCCAACTTACGCACACATTTCAACACTTCGTAAAACTTGGTATGAATTGTCCATGTTGATCGTGTAAACCGATTCTCAACTTGTGAAAATGATTGGGGTCCTCCAATAATATACAAGAACATCGCCAATGACTCAACTGATGATACATTTTTACTTGATGTGAGACCATAGTTAGAAACTAGCAAATCATGAAGCTCCCAGAAAACTTCCGGACTCATCCGAAACTGCTTATAGAAGTACCTTGGTAGGCCTAGGCACCTCATAACCCATTGAAGTCCAGTTTCTGGTGTCTGTCTATATTTTCCCTTCTGCAAATACCGCTCAGTATATTGATTCCCCATTTCACCAAGAATGGCAGCATGCTGTGACAATTCAGCTAGAAGTTGTAGTCCCTTTTGAGCTTCTTTGGCTACATCTGAAATATTGGGATCCATCTACAAAGCATAGAATGAACACAATTAATATATGGAGACAATATATGAACATAGCAGACATCGCATGAAACAAGAAATATATGGACAGCAATTACACAATATATAGATATAAGCAACTAGAATGGTTCTCATTGCACATAAGTAAATAATGTCTTACATCCCAAGCAACTACAATGGTTCAGAAATAACACATGCAAATTATTGTTTTACAACACAAGCAACTAGGATGGTTCTCTAATAATAGATGCAGCAAGAATTAAAAGCTTGGTGTGACTCTAGTTGCGCTTCAACTCCTCCTTTTGATGCTCTCTCTCAAGCAAATCAAGCCTGCCTTCATTTGTTACCAAGGTACTGAAAGCCTCTCTGAATTCTGGCTTCACTATCAAGAAAGTTGCTGTGTGCATGAGAGGAGTTGCCTCTTGAACACCACAATCTTTGACCATCTGCATGGCCTCTTTAATGGTAGGCACTTGGTTTGCTGGAGGAGCTGATGATGCTGAAACACTTGTGGAAATCTTGTCTGCTGCAGTTTCTATCCTCTTACATGTGTTCTTGTACAGACGAAAGAAGGGGCTCTTCTCATCCTTCTCTTCAGTAGCGGTCGAGTTGTCCTTGCGTTTCTTTTTTCCTGGTTTTGCTTTCTTCAGTTCAGCAAGCTTCATATCATCACTTTCTGGAGTTTTTTGTACTTCAGCCACATCATCATCACTTGATTCATCAGAGGAAATATTTCCAGGACAAGATGCACTAGCCCCGGTAACATGCACTTTCTCAAACAATATATGGAGATCATCAAGGTGCTTCGGTCCTTGCTTCCTGAACTTCACATGGTTGCATTTGATGCCTTTCTCAGGATTGTTGCATTTCTGAAATTAAATGAAAAAGTTAGCAAATCAGCATATATGAAAGCATGGAAAATGAGTAATGAACAATGAGAATATGATCCTTACAGCAAGGTGCTCGTTCCACCAATCATTTGAGCACTCAACAGTTTGCTTGGCCTCATTCCAACCAAGCCCAGTGTCAGAATTCTTCAACTCCATAAACCATGTATATTCCTTTTTCATATAGTCCAACTTGTTCTTCAATTGTTTCTTTGTTTGATTGAGGCCTGTTTTCTCATGATACTTAACGACAAGATTTTTCCAACCAGTTGATGTCCACTTACCCATTGGCCTGTTGCCAGCATCTATCTCTCCTTTAACGATTTCAAAAAATATTTTCAAATTGCTGTCACACCAATCTGCCTTGTCACCCATGCTTCATTGCAGAAAAAAAGAGCAATTTAATTTGATTCAGTTAGCACTTCAAAATGACTAACAATCTTTTTGTTTCATCTAGATATGGTCAATCATTAACAAGAATAACGTCAATTTAATTTGATTCAGTAAGCACTACAAAATAACTCAATTTTTTTTTTGTTTGATCCATATATCGTCAATCATTAACAAGAACAAGCATAATGTCAACATATATAGCAGCAGATGTCCTAGTATGTTGGAACAAAAATTTTCAGTATGTTGGAACAAAAAATTTTCAGACCACATAGTGCCAGCACAAACCAAAAATTATAGCTAAGTGATACCAAATGTAGCTTAGTTGTCAGCAAACAATCATTGAGTGAACAATAAACAATTGCCGTTTTCCTGCCTCCAGGATTCCAGTACTATAGTGGTCCAATCAAATTCAACGTGAGCACATGAGAGAAAAATTAAAAAAAGAGCAAAGCACATGACTGTTTGGATTCGGACTGACCTGGCCTTCAGATCCGTTTGCGAGGGCACGAGCCTGCTATGCCTCGAGCAGCAGATGCGCGGGGCGCCCTTGTGCTGTGCCTCAACCTGGAGACGTCTGCCGGCCTTGTTCTCCGCGTCGAGCTTGACTCGTGCGGCGACCTTGTCCTGTGTGGGGCGCGAGCAGGAGCGGCAGCAGCAGCTGCTGAGCAAGTGCGGCAAGAAAAAGGAGAGCGAGGGCGCCGGGGTGAGGGCCAAGTAGGGCCGCGGGACCAGGACGACCAGCGGCGGCGGCCAACCTAACCCTAGCGTCGCCGTTTCTCCATGGATGCGCCAGCAGCTTGGGAGGATGGGGTGGGGAATCGAGTGGGGAAAGAAAAGAAGGAAGCGGTACGACCACATAACTAGTGGCAAGGCGGGTAATTTTCACCCAACTCTCCATCTCTCAGCCGGAAGAAGCAGGTCACGGGCTGCTGAAAAAATTGCATTGGCTGAAAGCTGCTTTTTTCTCCAGCACCCAGTTGTAAGCAGATGCCTTTGGTTGGACTACTGACTTTTTCTAGTAGCAAAAGCAGCAAAAAGCTATACCAAACACAGCCTTAGAGGGAGATGAGAAAAAACAACCCGCAACAATATCCTCTAAAAAGACCTCTAAATATATAGGAAACTCACTTCTCCCCTAAATGTGGGGGAGTTTGGATTCTCCTCTATTCTTAGAAGATAGTATAGAGGACACTGCTGCAGCGCTTTTTTGTTTAGAGGATGAAACTTTATTTAGAGATCCTTTAAATATTACTTTAGGGCATGAAATTTAGAAGATACTGTTGCGGATAGTCTAAGGTCAATAAAGAGACGGGCCCAGTTCCCACTTCCATGGACTGCGCCTCGACAAGAACGGACTCCACTTCATTTTGACTGGATCAATTGAATGTGCAGAGCAGCACCATGACTTGCTCTGTTTTACCCATCTAAAGGCGGCGAAAAACGCCAAGTGGGACGGCGCGGCGCACTGACACATCGATTATTTACTGCAGGAGCCTCGGCATCGTGTCGGCGGAAGAGCACTCGTCGAACACAGAGACACCGACAGTGACGACGACCAACTGAGGCACGCCCTCAAGAATCTGCCAAGCAAAGAGAACCTGCGCATCATCCACAACCCAGTCGACGGCACCTTCAGCACGAGGGGTGGTTACTTGCCAACTTGCCAGCACCATGAGCCTAGTGACCAAGAACACCACCGGCCTGAAGCACGTAGCATGCACGCGCATCTGTGAAACTTCCATGGTGCCGTATCCATCTATCTATGGAGCTTTATGTACGCGGTCTCTGAAACTTCCATGTTGCCGTATCTTTGGAACTTTATGTACGCATCTGTGAAACTTCCAATTTTGACGTAACCTGTGTTAATATAATCTCAAAAATAATGAAGCCCTGGGCGGCCTGCTTAGGCTGGCTGGGCCGTTGTTGGGCCGGCCTACTACTTCACCCAACGCTCTACTAACAGTGGCCTCAGAAGAAATGGCCTCATTTCCTAAAAAAAGAAGAAGAAGAAGAAGAAATGGCCTCAGACGGTTGGTTGAAGACGTGCAGTAGACTGTTCAGACGGTTCAGTGGGAGCGAACGCGTCGCTTCCCTCGCGTCTGTTTCCCTCTTCCGAAAGTTCCTCTCTCGTCGTCTTCTCGTGTATATATTTCCTCGGTGTTTTGTTCGTTTCGCTTCCGTTGCACACTTTTGCTTCCCTCCTCCTTCGCCTGGTAAGTTTCTCTCTCGTCTTCTCGTGTATGTTTATTTCCGCCTTGTATTGTTCGCAGAGTCGTGTTTTTGGCATGAGTTCCTGTCTTCAAAATCTGTTCCAGTTTTCATGGTGGATTCGTGCTGTCTCTAGATTTGTGTTTTTAGGTTTGAGTTCCTGTTAAACAACAACACCCACACCGATGGTTTTTCAGATCACACTAATCAGCGGCTTTTTAAACAATAAACACAACGTGACTACAAAAGACCAGTGAAACATGTTTTCAGAGCGTCTGCTTAATTAGTCGTCACTTAATGAGTCGATAATTGCTCACCTACATCCGATGAGGCACAATGATGCGATTTATTCGCTCAAACACTTTTAGTCATCCGGCTGATCATCGCTTAAGAGCAACTACTCAGTCTGTTTAGTCGACTATTTTGGCATGCTCTGTTTCATCCCATCAGGTGAAGATGTATGTTCATCTCAAAAAAAAAAAAAAAAAAAAACGGTGAAGATGTATGTTTATGCCAAGTATATTAGCAAAACTGCCTGTCCTCCTCCATCATACTCCTTCCCATGCCCGCTACTCCGTCAACCTGAACAGGAGGAGAACACTGAAACTTATTTCTGTGCAGTAGTGCAGTCTGGGACATTTGCTTTTAGATTCTAGTTTATGACTTCATATGTTGTGTGGTTGAGAACCGAGAGTTTCAAACTGGTTTAATAGTATAATCATGTGTTGCTAATTACTTACTTTTGCTTGTTCTTAAACTTACACTGCTACCTGACTGTTGCTATAGTGCTATTTATCATTTTAGCCCTTTTTTTAGTGTGTTGTCCACTGCGACGCCACCATTCATCAAGATGACGAGGAAGTCCTCCGCTATTGGCAGTGGGAGCACTCCCCCGTCGAAGAAAAGGAGCCGAAACCTCAACAAAGACTCGGAATGGGACAACCAATGCTTTGTTTGCAAAGATGGCGGCAACCTACTACTATGCGAGTTTGGGTATTTGAATTTATCTCATTTCTCTTTCTGATATGCATAGCAACTATGTTTTATTTTAGGATTTAATCCCCAGGAACTGCCGAAAGTCTTACCACTTTCACTGTGTGGGAGTAGATCGTAGCATTGCCAACTCAGGAGAAAAATGGTTCTGTCAAGACCATGAAGGTATGAAGTACATTGCTGCATTTTTCATTTTTTTTTTCATTCACGAACATATTGTATAGGCCTGCATGGTTCTACAAGGATCTTCTTGAATTTCCCCATCAGCCGCCTGTTCAAATTGTCATTGTTTTTGTCGTCGGCTTTATATATGAGGTTAAAATCCCCCACCAAGAGCCACTCGCTTTGTACTCTTTGTCCTGATCTCCTCCAGAAAAGCAACCTTCTGTGTTGTTTCAGACTGTGGACCACTCTTGACCATCGTTCAGCATTTGGATTTACCGGTGTATTAATTTATTTGAAATGAACTTCAGTTATGTTCAACAAATTATGCGAACGTGAGTATTAATTTACCGGTGTATTTCATATTTTGTGCCATTGTGTGCATCAATTGTAGTTCTGGCAGGTTTTATAGTTCTGGCAGGTCGATAATGGCGATGGTCTTCGCCTAAAAAAGATAGAGAAGATAATGGCAATGGTCTAAGGCGCAGCCCAAGAAAGAGCCCCAAAATGTTATATGTATCAGCCGGCGTGCTCACCATGCCGGATTCGCCCAGCCTTGCAGCACACCACGCGCTGAGCTCACGGAAAAATCACGGCCAATTTCTTGCGCTACTTGAGCGAGGGAGCTAGCCGTCGTTGGCCGACACACAACACACGTCTCTCAAGATGTGACGAGTATGATAGCTTCACCCCGAAGTCACAATTTTGGAACCTTTGGAAACAGGAATTCGAGTCTGATTCGCCGCCGGGTCTGTATCTGTGGTCTGTATAAGCGGCCATCCAAAAAAGCCCGTGACTTTGCCCTATAAAGAGGGCGCGCAATCGCTTGAAATCTGAGGGCGACACTTCAGATCATTGGATCTCTATCGTACGTCTGTGGTCTGTATCTGTGTTTTGTCTCTGTTTTTGTTTCCGGTCCCGCGTCTATACCAGATAAACAAGACATCGGACTACAGGTGCTACAAAATGGAGCCCAATGAACAAAACCGACAGAAAACGGGCTTCTATATCCAAAGACAACCAAGCCCATTTCAGGGTAAAACCGAAAATGCCATTAACTCACTTTGAAAGAAATATACTCTTACCGCAGGAACCAAGAAAGAAACAGCCGTGTACCATCAAATCGATATACATTTGATAAAAAAAAGGGGGGCAACAAAAATTAGAGAGAAGGAAGAAGATAGGAGATGAAGAACAAAGATGAACATGATTCAGGTGCCAAAAAGGTTACATTGGATTGGATAAACCTAATCTGGAATACTTACTATGCCAATGGGGAGGCCCCACATGCAACAAAAGAACAAGGCTCATTCTGGTGGAAAGATATATTAAGACTATATTAAGACTGTGTTGCCTTAGATGTGTTGCCTCTGCACGTTTGGGGATGGCATCACAGTCCTCTTTTGGCTAGATGTTTGGAATGGACAACTTCTCCATCAAAAATTCCCCAGGCTCTTCTCATATGCAAAAAACAAGAATCTCTGTGGCCCAATTTCTTTTGCTCTTCTCATATGCGGGGTTTGCTCTTTGAACAACACAATTGAAGAACAGTTTCTTTTGCCCTTGTCAGAGCAGGCACATCAAGAATACATATACAAAAGATGCATGGAAATACATTTGGGGGTCAGGCGCCTATATAGCATCAAAGTTCTACAACTACCCTTATAGAAATATTCAGCCACCACCACCCTTTCTGTGGATATGGAAGTCAAAATGCTGCAACAAGTTGAGAGTGTTCTCGTGGCTGCTACTCATGGATCGACTAAATACAAGGAACATCCTAAAGAGGAAGAAACACAAGCTACAAGACAACAACTATAACTAG
>RWGY01000003.1:0-193243 GCA_007726485.1 Eragrostis curvula
CGGCCGCTGCAGGGTCTGGCTGCGCGGCCACGTCGCCAACGTTGCGGCGACTACCTCCGCCGGCTTCCACCATCATGCACTCGCGCGAAGGATGGTGACTGCCGGCGTCGGAGTCGTAGTCGAGGAGGTCATCCTCGTCGCTGTCGTAGTCGTACTCCACCATACCCACGAGCTCCGCGCCCGCGGGCGTGTCGGTGTTAAGAAACCGGCCGACAAGTAAATTTGTAACTACGGCGCCTAACAATCTTCTATGATGGCGAGGGTTTTGCGAGAGAGGCGAGGTTTATACTGGTTCAGGCAATCGATGCCCTACGTCCAGTTCGTGGGTAGTTCGTGTTTCGACTTGCAGAGGGGAGCTACAAGTGTTGGCGAGGGAGGAGAAAGACTCCAAGCCTCTTCGTGTGTATCCCTATGTCTGTGTGCGTTGTATCTCTGGATCCCCCCTCCTCATGCACCAAGCTCTCCTTTTATAGTCAAGGAGTGAGCGGGTTTACAAATGAGAACGGGGTTTCGAGTTGTGGACAGCGCGGCTACGCGCCGCACTAGTCTGATCCCTATCCGCTACTGTGGCTCTAGTCAGGCGGCGTCCTGTCAGCCTGGTCGCCGGGCAGGTGGTCGAGATGTCAACCCAGACTGTCGCGACCGTCTTGTCGCCGGTCCGGTCTTCGTCCCTGTTCAGGGTGATGATGATGCCGTAGCCATCCCGCTGCTGTACTCGAGGTGTCAGGCGGCGCTGTGAGATGGGACGGATGTCACTGTGCAGGTCAGATCGCGTGCCTGCAAGTAGATGACTGGGTAGAGTTAAGGCTCCCCAGCTACTCGTCGTAAATGCCTGTCCTCCTTGCCAGAGGGAAATCTTCTCGACGAAGTCTCCCAACTCGGGGTCGGGCGAAGCGCGGCTTGTGGGCCCGCCCGACTGGGAGTCGGGCGAGGCGGAGTTCGGGGCCCGCCTGACTGGGGGTCGGGCGAGGCGGAGTCTGTGGACCCCACCCGACTCGGGGTCGGGCGGGGCGGAAGTCGTGGGCCCCGGACGACTCGGGGTCGGACGAGGCGGAACTTGTATGTGCCCTCGGGGTCGGCCGTGGGCCCCTCAAGCGCTCTGTTGTCGTGTGCCTGCTCCTTTGGGCCCTACACAATTAAGCTGAGACGGTTAGCAGAATTAAGCATCCTAGATCAGGATACCCTGATTTGGGTATCCGTCAGAATACCACTCCGACAATGTTGAGCATTTTTGCTTGGGTACACCTACAATTAGCTATAGATTATTACTAGTAAATTAAGCAACTAGTAAGAAAGATTGTGGGTATGAAATATTTATTAAAATTGAAGAAGAAAGTTGGATTTTATGTAGTCACTCCTTTATTCGGGGGTAACCACTTCCACCGGTGCTGCTACTCTAACGAACACAACATTATCATATTTCCAGTGTTAAAATATTTCAATAACTGATGCGAGATTAGTGTTTCTTAATTTTTATCAACAAATGCAGTTAATGTATAATGAGATTTTGTATGCACAGTTTGAGAATGAGATTGGATGACAATATTTGTTTGCTTCTTTAGTGTACTAAAATATGAGAGAGGTGACATCAGCAGCAAATCATGTAGAAAGGCATTGCGATTGGAGGAGATTTTTGTTTGGCTGTGTCGGCGACGGTTGTTGCCCGCTACTCTCATGGCTACAGTGCCAATAGCGCTTTACAGCCACAACTGTTGTTTTGATCACTGCTAGGATTGACTTATGATAATATGGATTCCATCACAATGATAAGAACAATCGGGTCAATAAATTACCTTTTGAGTTTGTATAAAGCAAGACATAAATTATGTATAAGTTCGTGCTTTGGTTCTCTTATTTTTCTAACAATAATTGTCACAGTCACGTTAGTCATTGTGTTTTTTTCTAAAATTTGTACTATTGGTTAAAAATGTTTAATCATTTGGGAATAAAATAACTTCATTGTGATCTTGTTGGGAACATCTAATCTGGTAGATGTGCAAGCATGGATGGGTTGTGGTATCTGGTTATACAATTAAGAATTGTTTTAAATAAAAAATCAGAAAGTATTCTTTATATATTGCAATTCTTTGAATTTTGATATATGAATTCCGGTGGGTGGCATTGTTGTATCAGTGGACGTTTTGGTCTGTGCCAAAATTATTGGGGATAATAAGTATCGGAGTAACAAATGTGACTTCCTTGATTTTTGTTTGTGATGACGATGATGAGCCATGCAAGCACTCTTGCCTGGACTCCGGACCCTGTTGTTGCGAAGTATGCTGCGGCGCAGGAAGTTAAAATTTACACCATTCCATCAAACGCAATCGCAGTTTTACTGACGAACGTGGACCGAATAGAGCCAGCGGCCGAGAGTTGCCTGCCGGTCTCCCGATCGGCAGTTGATGGCACGTGGTCGCCCATATGCTGATACAAGTAACTAATTCAAGCAAAGGTACAGCATCCAAATCGAACGCGGCCTAGTTAGACGTTCGTTGCTCTGCTTTCGAAGCTGCGAGCGCGGCGCTATGCTTGCAAAGGTGCTCGGCTCGATCAGTCGATCCACGTCTGAAGCGCGCACAGCCATGGCCATTTCAGGGCGTGCGGAATGCGGACGCGAGCTGGACGGTGACGCACACTGACGACGTGAATGCAGGTGTAGATCCGCACGCACGCACAATGACGCCACGCCCATGCGCAGGTGCTAGCTGCTGCTCCGTGCGAGCTGCCAATGGGCGTGATTGGTTTCTAGGATCTTCGTGGCCTGCATGGTGCTGCAGAGCCAGGCCGCAACGAGCCTGGTTACTCACATGCATCATTCTCTTTATTCATCGTGTTTGGTTGAGTGGATGTTTTGATACAGACTGTGCCAACACTTTGATTGGTATCCTGCATCAAATGACAGGCCTACCTTGCATTAGGGGCTTGGTAGAATTACCACCCGTCCTGAGTTTCTCCAAGTGCGTAGGGCCCAAAACTAGAAGCAGGTGAGTTTAACCTTAGGCTGTGGCCGGGGTCTGTAAACGGACCACGTGCTCTTCTGTCCGACTCGCCGCAGCCTGGCTCCAGAGAAACGAAATCGTTTTTCGTTTCCCGTGGTGCAGGCAGAGCATTGCTTTTTGCATCTCTCGGGCCTGGCCGCGAGAGCCGTGCAGGCTACCAATCACGGAAAAATTTAAAGATGATGCATCGGGTCATGCAATGCAGGCAACGCCCAAGCAACCAATCGCCCCTCAATTGTACTCGCTCTGTTCAAGGCGGTGCCAGTATGTGCTGCACCACACCAGTTATGTGACGAGTCCGCGCCGTGCGATCTAGAGGTGTAAATAGATGACTCTTAAGATAACCTTCGACCCTCTTTAGTTTATTCAAATGAATTAATTTTTCAAAATAAGACTTATTTTAGAAAACTAGTTCATTTGGTTGAACTAAAGAGGGTCGAAACCGACCCTAAACGTCACCAATTTTCACCCCTAGTGCGATCGATCCATCGATCTGCAGGGCACAGGACAGGAGCTTGCGTTGTTTCGTTCGTCTGCAACCCATATGTGAAAAAGGCAACTGATCGACCGGACGGCCATGACACACGCACGGATCCGTCGCACACGTTAATTCGCCAGTCGCGCCGCCTGTGACACGGCAACATAGCCTGCCACGAACTCGCCTTCGTATGGCTAGCATCCAGGGTCACGAGGTTTTGCTGCTGGAACAGAGAGTAGCTGCTGTTGCAGGCTTGCGGCCGTCCAACCGCCACTGACCGGGATGAGAAACAGGTACCTGAAACTATCCAATACTAGCATTCGAATCCGCCTTAACATCTACGGAATGCTAAATAATACTCCACTAGCATTCGAAATGAACAACTATCACATATATTGTACAGTACTTATATACGGACGCATGGAGGAGATTTCGCGCGTCGTGTCTCGCTGCAAGAAGAGCAAAGATATCCGTTGCTGCACTGTAGCGGATACGGCCCGTTTACTCGGCTACAGTAGTGCGTGACAAACCACAAGACATAAAAATTGTGCGTCTACAGAGTGCTTCAGAGAAGCAGAGGCATAGAATACGCCGGTGATAGATGACCGGATCGGCAAGATGATCAAAGACATGATGGGGCGGCGACCAAATATGACGCCGCCCGGTTGCTTTCATCATGTTAGCATTGGAACGTGCGACGTGAACGCGACCGTATCATACGCTGGTGGGACACCTGCTTCTCCTGTGTCTCGCAATCTTGTTCAGTGTTCACCATTCATTTACAACAGGGGAACTTTTTTTTTATGCTCTGTGACTCTTTCGAAATAACTGAGGTGAATTTGTGCGGTCTCGTTTCTCCAAGTAGAAATAAACAAGAGCAGAGCAAGAAATTTAACTCTTCCCGAGTCTTCCCCTCGTCTACAGTAACCCGAGGTGAAACAGGGCGAGCGCCTTCTCCGGCGTCGATCCCGTTGGATCTCGCCTTCCGGTGGCCGTTTCGGCGCCGGATGAGAGCGGGATCCGGCGGATCGACTGCCGGCCCCTCTGTATATAGTAGGTGTAGCCTTTAGGGCTACTTTGGTTCAGACCCTGGGAAAAGTGCCTGGCCAGGCAGCTCACTCAGGCCGTCGATTTTCTCTGTCTGGGGCTGTGATTCAGCTGCCTGGCAGGCAGCACGTCCCCAGGCTGAAACCAAACACGCCCTAGTGCTTGGTAGGTTCCCGTTGGCGTTTTGATGGCGTCGGCGGTGATTTTGGTTCCCTGCTGATTCTCCAGCTTGTTGACTGGAGGTCCGGCAGGTGTTCTCTTCCCTCGGCAGCGATGAGCCGATGGGACCTGTCTTCCCCATGGCGGAGCTGATCTAGGTGACGTCTTGCCTGGGGCGCGCTGAGAGTTTGGTTCTTGTGCTGCTACGGAGGCTGGGCATGCGGGTGTCGACGGACCGCGCGGTGGCGGTGGCTTGCCCGGAGCGGGCGAGTGACGCTGGCACTTGGTGCTGGTGGACGGTGCTGCGCTGTGGCCGACCTCGTTGCCGGAGGTGTGGTCGTCGCATCCTGAAGGTCTGCGTGCGTGATCCCACTGCTGCTGCTCTTCGTCGTCGCTAGGGGTTTGACCGGCAATTCTGCTGGCCGCCGCGGCTCCGAGGTAACCCGGAGAGGCGGTTCGAGGTGTGGTTGTGCGGTGGTCGTGTGCGCGGTGCCTGGTCGAGGTGGTGGCATAGACCTGGCTTCTCGTTCAGCTTTGCCGATTGGGTGGATGTTTTTGCCCGCTGGCGTTGTGGCTGGCTGTGGATGATGCTTTTGTCCGAGGCACGTCGGAGAGGTGGCGGCGACGATGTGTCTTTGGAATAACGTCTCCCGGGCTTCCGCTGTATCGACGGCGTTCTGCTTTCCATCGCTGTCGGTGAGCTTGTGGAGATGGGTTCTTTCGGGAGCCGTTTAGGAGAGCTTGTCCGAGATTGCAGGAGTTTAGTTGGTGGTCAAGCTTCGGTGTTCAGCGACGCGCCGGGCGACGTCGGAGCTGTGTCGGTTGGCGGCGCGATATGGCGACGGCAATGGCGGTCAGCGGCGTGTCGGGTGACGGCGGCTTTGGCGATTGGAGGCGCGTCTGCTGCGCCGGAGCTGTGGGGCTCTTAGGGGTCCCATTGGTTATTGCTGGCTTTCTTCTGTAATCTGTCTGGACTTAAGTCTTCTGATACCTCTCACGCCGCGAGGTGACAGTCGTGCATCGGTTGTTTCCGATAATATCTCAATGGACGCGGTTGTTTCTCTGGGTATACGTGTAGGGGAGTTTGTGTGTGTTTGAGTGAGTCGTGTCGAGTCTCCTCGAATGTACATGAACAGATACTACATTTATATTCAGACGTGAGAGGTTCAAAAAAAAAGTAGAAATAAACAAGACCCATTTGGACAGAAAGTAACATTTTCAGAAACAAATTGAATGGGAAGCACGTCAAGCAGGGCAATCCCGTGAGTATTAGTAGCAGTGACCGGGGGACACCAATGATTCAGTGTAAGGCTGAAAGGCCACAAGCAGATACACTTGTCTCCGAGGAGATGTTCAGTGCAGTGAAAAGCTGTGGTACGAGTACTTACCAAGCGTCCAAACGCTTGACCGGAACTGTTGTAAAGCGAGAAAGGAAGGCGACATGCAGTGCAGGGAATAAAGCTTGGGTATAGCGTGGCATGGACTCACTCGATGATAGATCCACCGCCGCAGCGCTCGGGAGTGAGAACGCGCCATGCTCGTGCAGGGAGCTTTGGAGTAGCTAGCTCCAGTCCAGGCCATGGCAGGCAGCAGGTCAAGTCCCGGAGAAGATGCCTCGCTTGGAGCCAAAGTTTCTAATCATGAGCAAATAGGGTGATGCTAGCAACATTTTTTCTTCTACTACTTCTTAATTTGATAATTTCACTGAGCCAGTTTTATTTGTTGAGTTCTTAAAAGAAAATTTGACACTGATTTTTGCCATTTCACGGAAAGAAAGGTGAGGTGGATCAACAGTTTAAGGACACACGATCTCTCCTCCATGTGCCGGCTATTAAAGATCGTGCTCCTTGCGTGCATAGATAGATTTAGAGTATGACCAGCAGATTAGTTCAAAAAAAATATTACCTGCAGAGAAGAAAATAAATATTTCTTTTTTCTCTCTTGTACTAGCCTTTTTTTTGTTCACACTACATTCTGCCCGTGTCTTTGGCTTTTGCAGAGCATCACGCATGCATGCTTATTACTCCAGCTTTTGGATCTGTAGGTGGATACTTTGGGAGAGTTGAAACGGATAAACAGCACCACCATGGGCTAGACAAGGTAGCAGACATGCATGCCCAGATGTCAGACATCCACAGATTACAAAAGTACGGTTGACCATGCAGGGAAAAAGAAACGCCCAAATAAATTTGCAACTAGTACTATCACACCGCGCAGAACAGCACGAGATATTCATTATTTCGTTGGCTCAGATCCAAAATGGTACGGTGGTTAATTCGCCAAACCAATTTGTCATTAATGTACCATTCGTGCAGTATTGATTTGGTCCCGTCCAGGCACGTACTGCGAATTATGCCAGATAAAGGAGCGTAATTTTGGACATACAAGGACAGTGATCTTTTGCTAGCACTTCCAGCTAGCCGGGCCCTATATCTTCACACGGAAACAAAGCGCCATGTGAACGTACAAGATAGTTTAAATACTCTGATGATGATGTTCAAGAAAAGAAGCTCATGAAGAAGAAAAAAAAAAACAGAGAAGAAAAGGCAGTAATATGTAGCTAAGATTTTGATATGCATATACAAGCATCACATGAACATCATGTCGATTGATGACAACGCACGCCTAATTGACTACTTAATTACTCGCCAGGAAACCTTTAACTCCACACCCTTTTGTACCTTTCCAAAATTAACGACACTCATTTCTTTCCCTTTCCTTGAGCAAGCAAACACACTCTGCTCACGGCATGAAGAGCTTGTTGCCGCACTTGCAGCGCCACACTTCCGGGTAGTACTCCCACTGGGGCCCCACCCCCGGCTGGATAGCCACGCGGGCAGGCCGGCACGGCTTGCACCGCCCGCACCGCGCGCGGCACGTCGGCGGCGAGGAACCCGGCCCGATCAGCCACCGCCGGCGAGGTACGGCGCCGCCATCGTCTGTCCACGAGCTCACGGCCACCGGCGTCGACGAGTCTATTCTCCTCCTGGCGAGCGCCGCTGCTGGTAGACGGATTGGCCTCCCCGTGGTGACAACTAGAGAGAATTCACCACCGTCAAAATGCATGATTAGAACATGATACAAGGCAACTATACAGAACTGTGTTAAGAAATTTGAGTATGTGTTGGCGTGCTATTTTGAGATGAGAGGTCCAATTTCGATGAAAAAGCGAAAAGTCCATGTGCTCTAAAAAAGCCTACATATCGGGTGCTATTTAGCAATGGTTAGTGAGATTGTACAAGCACATGATACATCATGCAGTGACTGACAAGATTGCTACTAGGTGATGATTGTGTTTTGTGGTTAGGGTCTAATACGCTGTTGCTGTAGGGAGCATATGGTTGGTGTCCTAGACGTCAAGGGAGTGAGACCAAAACGTGGTACTAGTGGAGTATTATTTGCGTCCGATTGTCACGTACTATACGCACGTATTGCCATCGCCAGCCATGGATCGGAGATTCTCTGGCATACTAAAGTGTGTGTCGTGTACGTGTGAGTGAGTGAGCAATGAATTCAATTCAATCAGATCGTGTGTGCTTTTCTGGACCAGACTGCACTGGGCGTGCCAGAGTGGGGGCACCAGGACTGCAGGAGAAAGCCTTGCTGGGTTGGTGAAGACCAGATGAACGGGAGTGAATATGAGAGAGAGAGAGAGAGAGAGAGAGAGAGAGAGAGAGAGAGAGAGATGTTATTTTTAAGGGGACATCTACATGTGTTACCTCATCAAAATGGGGTGTTAGTCAAGTTCAAAGTGAATTAAATAAGCAAAAGAAGGGGAAAACATTTTTAATTGTTGCTGAGTCCTTTCACCGAACAGAATCATGGAGAGAGCCAGGTTGTGTTTGACAAGACCTTTTCTTTTCCAAAATTGATTGATAATGCACATGATTGGAGAATGGAACTTGCAAGATAATGAGAAAAAGTTACAAGGGAGATTGGATTTCGGCAAGAAAAAGAATAGTAGAAAGGCCAGACTTTGCATCCAGAGTAAAGAGTAGAAACCATTTCAACGAAATAATTTACTCACAAATTTAGTTTCCTTGGAGGAATTTGACAAGAAGTAAATATGTGGCTCGATCTAGCTGCTCATTTCTACTCATCCAAAAATTAGCGTGGCAGTATAAGAACAAATGATTTGTTTGTTGCATTAAAGTAAGGTGAAACCAAGTGTTACTAAAAGTGAGCTAGTGAGAGTATTTTAACTTTTTAAGTGAGGGAGCGCTACACCTCGGGGCTGCATGCATGCTAATTGCAACGCAAGAACATCACATATTTAATCAGGTTCTTTGAGAGAGAGAAATGTAGAGGGGCGCAAAGAGAGCGCCTAGCTAATGCTAGTGGAAAGTAGAACAGGCCATGGTCGAGCTAGTTAACCTCGATGAACCGTATTAAACACCCCCTTTAACCAAGATCGAGAAGGCGTGACGGCGAAAGAAAGCCGTAAAAAAGGGTAGTAGAAAAAGAGAGCAAGCGAAGAAACCGAAGATTTTACTCGAAAGCCTACGATATGCTCGCATCGCATCAAAAGAAGATCTAAAGAGATGAGCAGCACAAGATGTGTGGCTTTGGCGTGAGCTTTACTTACCCGTGGCCGCGGCGAAGAGGACGACAGCGAGGAGGGCGGCGGCGAGGCTGCGCCGGCGGACGCCCACCATCGCCGCGGAAGAAGAGGGTGCGGTGCCGCGGGCGCGCAGAGCTAGCTTCTCCTCGACAGAACGCCGCCGAGCACTACTGCACCACGGCGCGACGGCCCCTGCTGCTGCTGCTAGAAACGCAGCTCGCTGGCCGGCAATGGCGGCAAGCAAAGGAAGCGAGGAAGCAGCCGATCGATCTGCTGGTCCGCAACAACGCTCCAAGCAAGCAGCGCGAGGGTGTGCGTGCGTGCGCGCCAGGTAGTAGTAGTAGCCGGAGTCAGAGGAGCCAGTCACAGGGCGCACAGGCAAGCACACACGCTTTTCAGAGAGAGAGAGAGGAGAGAGATTGGGATTTGGGAAGAAGAGGAGAGAGAGGGTTATGTAGGAGGAGTACAGCTCGAGGCACGGCCCCGTGCGCGGGCGTCACTGTGGGAGAGAGAGAGAGGGACTTCGATGACACTGGATCACTGTTCAGGGGAACAGGGCAATGTGTAGGCATGCGCGCGGCAGCAGTGTATACACAGCGCAACAACGTGACTCGTGGTTGTGTCCGTCCGGCACCTGCCTGCTCACCCGGTCCCGCCGCCGGCCGTGGCCGGCTTGACCAAGAGGGAAGGGAGAAGGGAGGGAGCGCACGCCACGATGACGCGTTCTCGCCGTTGAAGTTCCATGCATGTGAAACAACAGCAGATGCTAAGCTACAGTACACGGGACTGGTGAATTATGCTGGCTGGAAATGCGCTCGCTCGGCTTTGATTTGGCATGCATCGCCGCTCCGTCGTCCAACACGAACTCTGAAACAAACTTGACACTGTAGATAGGACTACCTCGTTTCCAAAGGTAAAGAACTGAGCAAATTTATAGCACTTATTAGGCTCGGAGTGCATGGGAGGGCTGCTCCTGCTTTGGCTCCTTGCTAGCACTCCAATATTACACTGAGCAGTGACCGTGTGGCTCCTAGTTCATTTTAGGAGAACGAAGAAAGAAGCTCCTTGCTGCAGTGCTTGTTACAGTACCAGTGAACCGGTGATGCCGGACCTGACGCTTGAAAGAGGGCCGTTAGTCATTTCGTCCGCTTCTCTCTTGTGGATTATTTACTCAGATTTTTGTATCCTGTAGTGCTCAAATGTCGATCATATCATCCACATATATTAATTGCTGGATCGATGTTGCCCGCAAATTTTTTGGCCTAATGGTACCCTCGAAACTTCTTCTGCCTATCCAGAAGAACGGTTCAGCCAATTGATCTTCCCTTGTTCCGATGCGAGTTCCAACACGACAGTATCTCCAAATCCTGCCGCGCAGCAATGACTAAACGGTAACGACGCTCTTTGTCCAGCTTCATTCGCACCTTACATCAGCTGACACGCTGAAGAGATGTCTCACCTTATTTTCTGTGAACCCCTTGCACATCATGTAGGGTGTTAGTACTCCTTAACAGCCTAGCTACACGTACGTCTACTAGCTTGTTAGAGCCTAGAGCAAGCACCGCCACTCCCTAGCACGTTGGTTCATGGCGATCGAGTAGGTGATGAGTCGCTTTCCAGCCGCATGTCGCGTGGGCTGCGGCGCCGAGGGGCATATGATTTGTCCACTACATATATATGTATAGAGATATATAGTTGTAGATAGATATGTGTATACGTATCAACAAACCACGCATGTTGACCATTTGGTATCTGTATACGTTTCAACGTTTGCAGCTGAACAACCAAATACTTTTGCCGTGAACAAGGCCATAGAAGCGGAGCCGGTCGCTCTACGATTAAAGCCTCAGATGCACCATCTGCTGATCTGAGTTATCTCTGAGCTACTTGCTATTTGTCATCGTATAGGCTGATTCATGCGTTTTGTGTTGAGTTGGGGTCTTGCATGATGTGAATGATGGATGATGCGAGTGGACGCTTATGGACAGGCAACGGCGCGAAAGGCGCGCGCGCATGCATGCGGTCTTCGCTGCTTTCTTGGCTTGTGAAGATGCTAGCGTCATTTCTGGCTTTACATCGGCTCCAAGTATCCACATACTAGATCTTTGCAATCATTTGTCCCACCCTACGTCTGTAGTCGTCACAGTGATGTCAAAACTCAAATATACTCCTAAGCTCTGCAATGTTTATTGTTGGAAATTTTGAACTCGAACGCACATATATTCTTTTGCTCACAATAATTTAACAAATAAACTAAGAAAAGGAACGTAGTAGTATATATATGTATCCTGCTGGTACAGTACAGTACTGCACCACGAGAGCCATTTTTGTGGAGGCGTGCAGCTTCCCCTGCTCCTTCCCTCGTCTACACGCACACTGCCGTTGCCTCTCGTGCTCCAAACACATGGGGGCCATGCATGAGCCACACTGACTGATTGTGCCTAGCTACGGTCTAAGGCGAGAAAACAAAGCGGGGAATCTAGATTCTTTCATGGTCACGGCAACCCAGCTTTGTTCATCCCTTTGGTTTCTTTTTTCCTCACCGCAGAGGGCCCTGCCACATGGGTGCGTGGTGCGTGTAGGGAGGGCTGGCTTCTTCCCTCGATATGATCAGTTGTTCTTCTCGGTCTCCCTAAGCTAGCTGCAGTGTTTGTTCACTGATCAAGTTTTTCTCAGAAAAGAAATTTGTTCACTGTTCAATCTAGGACCCGTGTGCAAGCTTGCTCGCATGGAGAGGACGGCATAGTCGTGGTGGTTGGCCAACAGCCCAACACATTGCCTCGGTGATGATCTATGGATAGGCTCACTCACTATAACAAAAAAGGCTTGTAGTGACGGGCCAAAAACGCCTGTAGCGACGGTCTAAACGCCCCGCCGCTGTGCTTCCGTAGCTACAAAGATTGGTTTGTAACGGCGAGCCTAATAAACCGCCGCTACAGGCACATTTGTAGCGGCGGGCACTGCTGCCGCCCGCCGCTACTACTGAATTCCCAAAATAAAAAAAGGTCCGCTGCTGGTGAAGCAGGCTGCGTCCCTGCCGCAGGTAAGGCAGGCCGCCGCCCCGCTGCGTGTAGCCGCCTGCACATCGATGTTGTCACAGCCCGCGTGTGTCTGCCGTCTCCGTCGTTGCAGCCGCCGGGCGTGGCCGTTGGCGTGGCCGTCGTTGTCGCCGCCCGCGTGTGGCCGTCTCGTCGGCGCCGCGCGTGGCCTTCGCCGTCGTCGTCGCCGTGCCCAAGCCATCATCACCGTGCTCGAGCCGTCATCGCCCACCCGAGCAGCCGCCCCTCGCACATGGCGGTCGTCGCCCCCGCGTGTGGCCGTCGCTGTGCCCGCCCTTAGCCGCCATCGTCGCCCGCCTGAGCAGTCGATGCCGCGTGTGGCCGTTGCTGCGCCCACCCTTGGCCACCGTTGTCGCCGTGCCCGAGCTGTTGTCGCACGCCCGAGCAGCTCGCCCTTTGCTGCTGCCGACGACCTTGGCTGCCGCGTGCCCGAGCCGTTGCCGCCTGCCCGTGCCCCGTATGCACCATGGCCAGTGGAGAGAGAGGAAGAGCCGTCGTGGACTCGTGGGTCAAAGGAAGAGAGAGATGAAGTGCGGTGAGAGAGAGCAGTGAGAAAAGATAATGGCGTGAGAAGAAACCACAATCTGTGTCCTCACCATTCATTGGTTGAGAGAATGAGTTCGGATCGGTGACGTGGCAGAGAGAGGAAGAGAGTAAGAAACAGCTCTTGTAGCGGCATACAACGAAGGTGACCGCCGTTAAAAATCAACTCGGTGATATCATCAACTTCTGTAGAGGCGGACTACTTTATGGACCACCGCTACAAATACTTTTAGCGGCGGATCATCTTAAGACTCGTCGTTACAAATGTTAAACCATTTGTAGCGGCGGATTTCTTTTGAACCGTCGCTACTGTAAAATATTTTCCGTCGCTACAAATCATTTTTGTTATAGTGACTGTTGCAGGCAACTGTGGACACTGTGGTTAATAGTACTAGTAGTAGTACCAGCTTGATGTAAGAGCTCGCCGGTGATCCATTGCTCGATCGACCGACCGATATGGACTCCGGAGTGGTGATGAGGTAGGTTCTACTAGGCTTTTGCTGGCAGCTTGTTGGTTGGTGCGTTTTTGTTGGCACTTGGGAAATGTTGATGAGGTTTAGACATTGCGTGGTGAAAAGGAGGTTACTCAGGAACAGACTGAGGCTAGCTGGTTGTAGCGCGTTTGTAACCGGAAGTTTAGAAATTTTGATTTGCAGAGGACATGCATGAAGCCTGACATGCATATGCATATAGTAGGAGTACGATTTGCTCGTGGTGTAGATATACATTGATGCAGCTGGATGGATGTGATAGCTGTGGACCGTGAGTGATCTATGTGAGGTACGTACATGTACTCTACTCCATACTACCACTCCATATATGGGAGTGGTACTCGTAAGTGAAGACGACCTGAACCTTATTTTTCTTTATTTATTTATCATCGTGCGCTGATAGAGAGAGGTCTCGAATTCGTCAAGGCATTTGTCTCAGGGATCCGTACGTACGTACACATACATACACGTGTTGCTCCAGTCAGCCTCCTGGCTCTTGTACACAGAAGATGTACGTCCAGCACGGAAAAAGGAAGACGCTCGTTTCTTCTCAAACCATGGTTTTATCAGCCGGTACGTGTACTAGTACTACCCGGCCCCGGCCGTGCCGCCCGTGCGTCAATAATGGAAAAGGTACTGACTGGACCGGACCGGACGTTTCAGACGGGCGACCGGTCCAGGCTGGTAATAACTGCGGCGCGTACTGCCCGCTCACCTGCTCCACCCGCTCGTGCGCGCGGCTGCAGGCTTTTGCATCCCCTGCCACTGCTCATCTGATGACCATGCTGCTTGTGTCTCCGACCATGCCCGGTGCGGCGTGGCTGCCCCCGTTCTGCGCAGCTGCACGGCGCCAGAAACCGGCGTGGAGAGCATATGAAGGTTCTGCAGCGTTGAACTACATCAATTTGGGCCATTTCATTTTGCAGATGAACGACTCAAATAAGTCCTCATCTTAAGTGCTTTTCAAGATGGATTTAGGGCATGTTTGGCGTATGTCATAGACGTACGCGCCGCTAAGGGCAGCCGATGGCTCGCGCCGTCTCGGTGCCCTGTCGTACACCCTCACGTACAGTTGAGCCCCGCTCGACAATAACTAGTCTCACTATGGTCGTCCTTCACCGCACGCCGCCACCTTGCACAACTATGGTAGCCGACGGCTCATGCCATCTCATCGCGCTGCCTCCCAACCATCGTCCAATCCCACCTGCCGCTAACTTGTCTCGCTACTATGCCCCACCCTTGGGCAGATGGCGGCTTGCCGCATCGCCACCTGTCGTCATTCCTCCTTTCCTCAAATTTCTATATCTGGCGGGAGAGGAGAAGCTCCTGAGTACAAACCCACGGAGCCAACAAATTTTACCATCATTGGTGATGGGCAACTATGGGCACAAGGAAGATGACACCAACAAAGGCTTGGGCGATCTCGATATATTCTCGCGCATAGTGGACCGTCTCTGCGGTGTTGGTGGGGGAGACGTGGGGAGCCAGCAGTGGAGACGTGGATGTGCTAAAAAAAAAAAGAGCAGTGGAGACGTGGAAGTCTCTCGCTATGCGCGAGATATAAATCATTCCCGTCTTACATTTGTTTTTTTGGAAAGACATTCGCGACTTACATGGGCCCACCTTTCGTTACGTGGACAGACCGAGCTGGCATCGTGGGCTTTGGACGCAATCAATGGCCCAACGAGCGCTCGTGGGGGAAAAAATAGGCTACCACAACGATGGCCTGCATCGTACCGGGCCGCCCGCAGAGAACGGCGGCGGCATTCCAGCTTTTTGGGCCTTCGGGTCACTAGCCCACTCTCACGATGCGCGGAGACGGAGAGCGAGGAGGAAGGAGCCCACCCACGAACGCGGATCGTAGCTAGCTCCGCCCGCTCCCTTCCGCGCCGCCGCCAACCTCCTCGCTGCGCTCACAAGTCCCCCGGCCGCCGCCGCGTTTCCCCGTCGCCGCCGATGCGGGCCCTCGCGCGCGCAGCCTCGCTCCTCCGCCGCGTGGCGGCTGGCGCGCCCCAGACTCCTGGCGCCGGAACGCCCCTCTCCAAGGTCTGACCTTTAATCTCCCTCTCTTCCTCCTCTCCCGCCCCCGCCGCCTCCGTTACTCCGTCGTCGCGCTGCGGATTCTGTTGTGCTTTCGGTACCTCCTTCCGGCCTGTTTCAGCTTCCTAAGCTGGCTGGATCGTGGGGCGACGCCGTACCGGGCTGCTGCGGCTTCACGACTGATTCTGTGAGCCGTTTAGGAACGAGGGTTAGGAACTGCTTCCCTTGCATTTTTTTATGCGAGGCCGCTTGGGGAATGGGAAATGGACGTGCGACTTGCTGTTTTGGTGATAGCTTTACGCCCCTGCTTTGTCTCAATCCTGATCCAAAAACAAAAGTGTCCTGATTGGCAGAAAAAAAAAATCTGATGCGCCTTGTGGTCGCTCGATTCCAGTAGCATCTGGTTTTGTGCTGGCCTTTGCTGCTTGACATGTTGAATGACTGCCACAAGGCCCACAACGTTACAAATTGTTTGTTAGGGTGGACAGTGCTTAAATCTGTTCCTTTCAGCAATCAATGGAAGGGGAGTAGGAAGTGTTCTTGGCTTTGAAACGGTTCAGAGTAGTGGGTGAAACAGATTCCACATTTAGAGGAGGGCAACCCAATTAGTAGCTATCTTTGGCTAGTGAAAACTGTCAGTCTCGTTTATGAAACTCTGAACTATATTTTCTGAGAAATATCCAGCTGCATTGTAGTAGCTGTGCTGATTCAGTTGAGCCTTTAGGTTTTTCTGTCCATTCAACTGGTTCTCTTGATCTGTAGATCTGCTCGCCTAGAATGCACTAGTTACTGCTTGACAAGGTTATACATTGTATATGGATAAGGGGTATTTATTCTGCGAGTGTATTGTATTTTTTTGGGCATTTGAATAAAATAATTGCATCTGATTGGAATTGGAATACAAAGGACGGTTTTCCTAACCCGTCACCCTCGGCTTGACATTTTCCAATGTATGCGCTGCAAACACCACGTCTACGTGTGTTCCAATCTTCTGTAGCATTTTTATTTGACTCGGGATGCATCTATTGTCAGTAGTTGATTATTGTTTTTCTCTATTAAATATATCATGGAGAGTAGCATCCTAAGATGCGTCCTGTTTAGCACTTTGGGGTGCCAAGATTGAAACAAAGAAAATTCTTTTGTTGTTGCTAAGATCTTGCTGATTACATCTACTCTAATAATCATCTGTTTAGAAACAATTTTCTGTATCTTGCTATCTGAAAATGTAATTTGGTATGTTTGATTAAATGTGATTTTAGCTTTCAATATGTTGTAACCACTTGTGTCATTTTGCAGAATTTTCCAGCTCTCTGTTTCAATGGGTATTCAACTCTTCTGGCTCCAGCAAACGAAGTGGTGATTCCACCAGAACTTCTGTCCAGCAGGACTGTTTGGACACCAGACCGGGAACTTGGTATCTTCCTATATTGATTTACTTTCTCCCCTTATTTCCCAGTTGCATGGCACCGTTTTGGTGCCATTTCTGTCGAAAATAATCTTTTCACTCTTTTTATGTACATTGACCTGTTACATGACTTCTTACCTTATCTGTAGTGAACTTAAAACTTTTCCAGTTGTTTACTTAATCGTTCCAAAATTTGACATGAATGGAGCGTCAATTAATTTCTGAATTGTTTTAAAGCTGGTTTGTAATTGGCTGACAAAAATAAAACTTATGATTTTGAATGTGTTGATGCTTTTACTCAGAATCTGCTGGATATAGATTGTTCTGACATATAGCAATATTGCAGGGCAGTACGAAGATCTGGTAGCGAGGGTGACAAACTTCCATAATGAGGACAAGGGCTTCATGGTTTTGGATGGTGATGTTTTCGATGTTCCAATCAGGAAGGATATTGTTCATCGGGTAGTAAGATGGCAACTTGCTAAAAGGCAGCAGGTGCACCCATAAGATCTCTCATCCTCTTATTTGGCTGTGATTTATGAATCTCGATTTGTGGAGATATATTGTGTACTTTTGTCGCATCTTTTGCCGAGTGCGGTGATAAGAGTCTGGTTGCCTTATTTGTTCATGTCGATAATAACTTTTCAGAACATTTATGCTTATGCGTTCTGCTTAATAATGCGCCTTTGCATTTTCAGGGGACACATTCCACAAAAACTATCAGTGAAGTTAGTGGCACAGGTAGAAAGCCTTACAAACAAAAAGGAACCGGAAGGGCACGGCATGGAACACTGCGTGGTCCTCAGGTTATATTACTATAACTCATGATAGATCAGTCCTATAAAAGTTGTGAGACATCCCATCCAGTTTGGAGTCCGGCCCACTAAACAAATACTGTAACAGTTTCGCGGTGGTGCAACCATGCATGGGCCAAAACCACGAAGCCATGCTATCAAGCTGCAAAAGAAAGTACGACGTCTGGGACTTAAGATAGCATTGTCTGCTCGAACTGCTGAGGGGAAGGTATTCCCGCCTTACAAATCTCTATATTCTCTTTGTTTCTATCTTCTGCCTGCTGTAGGCTTTTCAGTCTACAAATTACTTGTATTGCATCCTGGCTACGCACTGCTTCAGGAAGAAAATTGTTTATTATTTGCTACTGTATCATATATCTCAAGATTATCATGATTGCAGATCTATTTCACCATGTCTTGACCTTTTCAGATCCTCACTTGAATTTAAGATTTGAACCATTAGTTATTAATGAAGTGTATAAGCTACCTGTGGTATTGATAGCATATTGTATGCTGCCCTCTGTCCTTATAGCAGCTTTAGTATGCTGTTCTAACTTCCTAAGAGACTATCAAATTAACGACATTGGCATGTAGCTAAATAGTGCTAGGAACTTGTTGACACAAAATTTTGAATTATCAATTGCCACATTAACGATGAATTGAGCTTGTTGGCATGTCTTGCTGACAATCTGAATTTTATTGAATAATATGAGAATATGTGTGTGCTTGGAGCAATATTTCTGATGTGGCTCGTATGAGACGTGCAAACATGCAAGAAAATCTTTGGATGTGCATGCAAAACCTTATAACAAAACGTCTGGACGTTGAGCATATGAGTTCATTTCTCTGCTATGAAAAATGTATGCATTGATGTTTTATTTTCTACCTTTGTTATGTAGCTCTTGGTCTTTGAGGACTTAGATGTCCCTAGCCACAAAACGAAGAACATTGTGCAGTACATAAGCCAGATGGATGATACAAAGAAGGTTCTGTTGGTGGACGGAGGAGACATTGATAAGAAGTTAAAACTGGCTACCCAAAATCTTCACTATGTGAATATCCTTCCTTCCATTGTAAGTCTCCAAATCACAGCTGTTTTGTGAAGCAGTCATAATAAACTTGCTGAATTTTAAATGTCTTGAAATGCAGGGCCTCAATGTTTACAGTATCCTCCAGCATGACACGCTTGTAATGACTCGAGCTGCTATCAACAGAATCGTGGAGCGGATGCACACCCCAATCAACCGCTAGGTAGGATGGGTCAAGTCCGAGACTACTGTTTGAAGCAAGTGGCAGTTGATAACCCTGAAGCTACAAAGTCAGTTCTCTGTTGGTAGAAGGCAGCAGCGGCAACACCAGTTTTTTTTACCCCTTCTTGGAATGATCTGCTCATTACACATTCACGAAATGATATTCTAACATGAGCTCGTTATTTCAATGACCCGAAGTTGTATGTTTTGATGCATCCCGTGCAGGGCTCCTAGGATTTTCAATAAGTTTAATGCTGACAATTCCGGATCCATTGCCAAGGTTTGTAATTGATTGCGAGCTTGTTTGTTATTCTATTATACTGTTTGTGTTCTAGTGGAAGCCGTGGGAGACATGAATGGATGCAAGGCATGCAAGCGACAGCATATCTGTTATTTTGGATCCCTTCTGACCACAAAAAAAAGCTTCTTCGTGGTTGAATTTACACTGGAAACTTCACTCTCCAACACGACAGGTGAGCTTGTCGTCGATTAAAAACACGTGAATGTGTATCAGTTTGTGGCCTCGTGACCAACGTAGAATAGAGCCACTGGATCATAAGAAACATACATGTCACTTTCGTGAGGACAGCAAATTAATTAATATTGGTAGAATTAGATCACCATTACGTGGATTGTTGGAGATCACCATTACTTTCACACAGCAAATTAATAAGAAACATACATGTTGAAAGTATACTGCAGGATAAATATATGATAAAACCACAACATGGATAATCTTGTCCTAACGTCATCGTTAATGTTTACGATATGGCTGCCTTAGACATGGTCCTCTTTTTTTATTTCTGAGAAACATGGTAGCCTTTTTTTTTGTCAAACAATTGGTTAAATCATGAGTCAATGAAACGTCAGAGTTTTAGATGGTACGACAATTGGTTAAATCATCTGTCTGGTGTATGGCCAGTCTAGATTGCTGGATGCGCCTATCCTCTTAACATAGCAATTGTTCATTCTGTTGTATTGTTTGTGTTATAGCAGTGGAACCCACGAGAGACAAGGCATGCAAGCGACATATTAGTAGAATCAGATCACCAGTGTTGAAAGTACCATCCATCGCTCTAGGATAAATAAATTTGATAAAGTCAGATCATGGATTAGCTAGTGCACTCCTATCATTATCGTTACTATATTGAAAATATTGCCGCCCATAGAGGTACGTATGGTCATTTTTCTTTCCTGGGAACCATGGTACTTTTGGTTAGCTCATCTGTCAATCAAACGTAGTTTTGGCAAACATGACAAATCGAGATGAAGAATCATCTGGTTTACCAGTGTATGTCTGGTCTAGATTGCTAGCTAGCCGTGGGCGTGGCCCATATCGCCTTTGATTGCTAGTTGGTTAATGATAATAATCAATTTAGCACCTTCTCTTTTGAGCTAAGTTTATTCCAAATATATTCCATTAGCTAAGTTTTTATTTTCGGTTGCATTGAGAAACTTGGCCTTTTGAACAGAAGATAGACAATCCCTTAGCTAAGTTGTTATTCCATTATATTGAGTCACTTACATATATAATGTGGCATGCTACAACACATCCACCTTGTAATAACTACAGAAGGGAGAGCTTCATATATTTTAGAATTTCTGATGCGATGACAAGGTGTTTACAAGCATTTCATTGAAGGCTCAGCACGAGGGATTGGGTGCAAAACTAGCTCAGCCTTCCTCTTAACAGCAAGCCCAGGTGACTCTGTCATATCTATGTCCTCTGGCTTAATTCCAGCTGGCAGCTCCCAGTCGAAATGGTAAAGGAGGCTAGCCAAAGCAATCTCAATATTCGCTTGGGAGAAGACTATCCCGGGGCAAATTCGGCGCCCAGCTCCAAATGGTATGAACTCAAAGTCCGACCCTAGGAAGTTGAAAGCGTGCTCACTCTCAAACCTTTCTGGAACGAACTTATCAGGATCATCCCAGTACTTTGGGTCCCTAGAGATGGCCCATACGTTCGTGAGAACTATGGTCCCTTTGGGCACATCGTATCCTTGGATCTTGCGATCTTCGCCACAAACCCTTGGGACGAGTGGAATCGGAGGGTGCAGTCTTATGGTCTCCTTGATTACTGCTTTGACGTAGGTCAGGTCGCTTAGGAACGCTTCGTGCACTTGGTCTTGCCCTGCGAGGACACGGCGGATCTCTGACTGTGCCTTCTCCATCACCCTTGGGTTCGCCATGAGCTCGGCCATGGCCCATCGAAGTGTACTTGTTGTAGCTTCAATGGCCGCAACAAACACGTCCTGCAAGCATGACACATGAACGCAGTACACTAGTGATAGTGTGTTTTTTATCCATTGAATTTTTGTGACTTCAAAACCAGCATGAGGTTTCGATCTGATAATCTGATGAGTATGAGAGTAGAGATTGCGTACCACTAACATAGCCATGATGACTCCGTGGGTGAGGGAATCTCCCATGGCGCCTTCCTTCTGGATCCTGAGCAGCACATCGACCATGCTCTGCTCGTCGTCGTCTCCGTCACCGGCGGCCTTCCTCCTCTCCTCGTGGTGCCTGAGTATGTCGTCCATGAGCCGGACCGCCTCGCACCGGTTCCGCTCCGCCTTGCGGCTCCGCGGCAGCATCCTCACGAGCCGCGACGACGGGAAGAGGTCGCGGAGGTCGAACACCGCCGAGAAGTCCAGCGCGTGGTCCATCATCTTCAGGAACGCGGCGCGGTCGGGCAGCGTGTCGCCGGCGATGGCGCGCACCGCCGAGTCGGCGACGAACTCCGCGAGCCGCGCGTCGACGTTGACCGGCGAGGACGAAGGCGAAGGCGCGGCGAAGAAGAAGGACGAGGCGAGCCGGGCAGCCTCGCCCTCGCGGACGCGGCGGAACGCGTCGACGCGGCGCGCGCCGAGGAGCTCGGCGACGAGGACGCGGCGGAGGAGGCGCCAGTGCTCGCCGTAGGGCGCGAAGACGATGCCCATGCCGTGCCGCGCGTACAGCTCGTCCACGCCGGGGCTGCCCGGCCGCTGCTCGAAGGCGGCGGGGTCGTCATCGCGGCGGTGGAAGACCTCCCGCGCCGCGTCGGCGGAGGAGACGACGATGGCGGTGCGCTCGCAGAGGCGGAGCAGCATGAGCGGCCAGCCGTGGCGCCGCGAGAGGTCGCGCATGGTGTGGTGCGGGAGCGCGCCGCTCAGGCTTATCAGGTGGTGGATGTTGCCGACGAGCGGCAGCTGCCACGGTCCCGGAGGCAGCCTCGGCTTCTTATTGCCGGCGGCGGCCGACGTGGCGCGGAGGACGACATGGACGACGAGAGCGAGGACGACGCAGAAGCCACCGTAGTAGTAGTATGGCTGGAGAAACGACTCCATGGCATTCTCTTGGAAATGCAAAGTGACACTGATGTGATATATAGAGATTGATAGGGAAGTGTTGAGTCACCTCCGGCGTTCGTATGCGTGGCGCTGTCCACCATGCATTAATAATCGGATGGCGACCAAATGATGGGTCTCAGCCATTCGTGTCACACCAGCACCTACTAACCAGTAACCACCTCACAGCCCAGCTAGCCCACAGTTGACATGGACGCTTTCCCTGTCAAAGTGGCGCTCTAGCGTACTGTCCTGCTTCCGGTTTCTCTTACTGCACGACACTGAGCATTACCGACAGCCGCCCGGCTCCTGAAGATCGGAGACGACGACGGCGGGAGGGTTGTTGTGGTCAGGGGCAGTCAACAACTTTCAAGACAGCCAGGCGGGGGAGTTAGACCCCAAAGCCGACACCGGCCGGGTCGAGATTGAGAGGATGCATGGTTACCATATATTATCGTGTGCCCGTGTAGGCATTTGTAAACGTACCATGTAAGTCAAGGCTTCTCAAATGCCCAAAGCATATAAACTATTCTTGAAATGAGAGGACAACCGGCATGATTGTAACCTGTTTCCTGGAATGTCCAAGCAATGCATGCAGTTTAACATGTTTCCTGGAAGAAGGCATTCCAACGATGCAGCCAACAATTCTCATATGCAGTGCAACAGGTACGTATACGTACGAGTTTACAATACTGCTTTTATAGAGATGAAGGAAATGTACGTACTTTGCAAAAAAAATTCCCTTTATTATCAGGACCCCACAAAAAGTAAAACGTCATTGCAAGTTTGAGCTCATCCTGGTAATGCGAGGCATTTTCACCCCGGTTTTACAAGTCTGTCTGGAACACATCCGGAACGCCAAAGCTTACAGAAATTAAGAGTTGCTCTACGAAGAGAATAAACGTCCAGAAACTAAAATGGAAAGCCAAACAAACAGATAACTGCTCTCCACAAACTTTCGATTTCTCCCTTCACCTTCAAAAGGCTCTCCCCCATTAGCTTGATGTAAGTTCTTACATGAGGCATCATTTGCAAATTTGACACCAAGAATCCAATCACCTAACACGAGATTCTGCATCCAACAGTATAAAAGCTTCCACAGGTGACAAAAGTCCAGTCCGAGATTTTGGTCCCATTAATCTTTAAATGCCAAGATCAAATACATGACGAAAGCAGTCAGGAATACATCTTTCCACCCCTGCACAAACAACCACATGGGGAGAGAATCTTGAAAATTTGCTTAAACAGACAAGAGGAAAAAATATGATAGTTTGATGCACATGCACATAAGAGGGAGGGAGAGGTGTACCATCGAAGTAGAAATCACTTGCCAAGCAGAAATCAGTTCACAGATTACTCTGTACCAAGTGATTTTGCACGCAGCAAAAATGGCTCTGGTTGCATGTTGCCAAGAAGAGTTCTGCTCAACAGTTGTGATAACATCAGTCACTTCTAGTTCAGGAACGTTCTTGACTCTGTCCCAGTAATCTCCTCCAGGTTTGCATTTTCTTGCCAGTGCAGGACACCGGTCGACACTGAAAGTTTCTAGGTTGGGGAGCATCTGTTGTAGTCCTTCAGGTAAATCTTCAAGCTGAGGACAATTAGTGATATCCAGGGACTTGAGTGCTATCATCCCTTGAGGCAATGATGATAAGCTGTAACAGTCTAACAATTCTAGCCTTCTTAGGTTCAAAGGACATTGCATGTTAGGTAAAGACTCCAGAACAAAACACCCAAAAATAGTTAGAAATTGTAGACTGGGGAGGCATGTTGGAAATGCCACTAAGCTGGGGCACCAAAGAATCTGCAAGTCTACCAAATTATGCAGGCCTTCATAGGGCTCCATAGAGAGGGGATCAGGTGACAATCCCGTGAAATTTTCACACACCTCAATATTCAGTTGTATTAGTGAACTCAAGCTCCGAAATTCATTGTTCGGCCAAAATGTGAGACCATTGCAACCAGAAAGGATCAAACACTTCAAAGAGGTGAAGCAAGCCCAAAACCAGTTGTCTGATTGGAGAAAGAAATCGCAACAACTGAGAGACAGCACCTCAATTTTTGTTGGCTGATGGTTTTTGTTCTCTTCAGCAAATGGTGTTACAGCACTGAATCCTTCGAGATACAATTCAGTAAGAGGTCCCTGCAGATCGACCATGACACTGTTTAACCCTTGAGAACTTGTGTCCCTTGCAGAAAGCGAGAGTGTTGACAACGTGGTTAGACCTGCTGCTAGATCAATCAGTGTTCTGTTTCCTTCCACAATCAAGGATTTGAGTACTGGGACATGAGGAAAAGATGCCAACTTAGGGCAGTCAATAATTTCCAACGCATCAAGCAATGGAAGGGTGACTGATGAGGCTTCACAGATATCAGTTTGGTCCCACATCTCCAAGAGTTCCATCTCTTTTAGTGACAGAAATTTCAGTTTGGGAAAAATCATTGGAGAGTGCTTTAATTTTTCTCCATCAATAGTGTTGCTGGTGCACAAGTACCTCATTTTTTTCATCTGTTTCAGCTTGAGAACTTCTAGACATGGAAGCCTGCACACCAAGGGCAATTGTGTACAGCTGAAGCAATAATTAAGTGAAAGCTCAACTAGGCTGTACACAGTAATGTTGTCTGTCATCCATCTTGGAAATCGAGACCCAGCATAATGCTTTACCTTCAAGACTTTCAAACCATTGTGGGGTTTAAGAGCTTCCAATACTTTTTCAGAAATATCTACTTGGAATTCAAAATGGGAATCAGAGTATTCAGGTGAAATCCACGACAATTTCAGCTGTTCAATACGTATTTTTGACTCAATATCAGCTTCTTTTGCTTCCAAGGGATTATTAACTTTTATTAAATCACATATCTGTAGCTTACCTCCTAGTTTCAAGTTCCTTAGCTCCTTGATCCCACGACCCGGCTCATTGCTAACCTTATACATTGTTAGTGTCCATAAACTACTGAGCTGACCAAGATCAGCAGGCATGCACTTCAAATTCCGGCATCCATCAAGATATACATGGCGTAAACTTACCATGTATTTCATGCCTTCAGGTAGATAATTCAGACAACTGCAGTAATTTAGATTCAGTGCCTCTAAGTTATATAACATACTTAACCCTTCAGGTAACACTTCTATAAGGCTGCGAGAAAGATCAAGGTATCTTAAATGCTTCATGAATGCTGGTTCAAAAGAAAACTCTTTAATTCCGAATATGTGAAGGCCGAGGATACGCAAAGTGGGATTTGTGATATCAAGACATGTGACAGGTTTCTGATCCTTGTGCACAGAAAATATACTACGGATAGTTGGACAACGCTGCATTATGGATCCAATCTTGTGAGGATGAGGACAAGACAGATGACAGACATCCTGCTGTATTTGTTTAATTTCAGAAAGTTTGTGGAGACAAAAACAGTCGTTACCACTTATATCTACAGCCAGATCATGCACAAGAGCATGAATTTTGCAAGTTGTCACATCACGGTACCCATACTTTCCCATACCCCAGGAAGATTTTGTCTGAACATCTTGGAAAAATGACCTCCAAACTAGCTGTGAAAAGATGTCATTACCGATTGCTTCCGGCTCAGATGCCATTCCAGATGGAATAAATCCACTTGCTATCCAACAATGCACCAGATCAAACTTATCAATTTCGTAGTCCTTGGGGAATACAGCACAGAATGCAAAACATCGTTTCATATAAGATGGCAAATGTTTATAGCTCACCATTAATGCTGGAAGTATTTTGGTTTCCTCAGTCCAGATACTACTTTCAAGGATATTCAACCAATCTCTTATCCCCTGTTTTGTACTCATCAAGGACCCCATGCTCTTAACAGCTAATGGAACACCATGACATTTGGACATAATTTTCTTACCGATGTTAACAAGATCAGGAGACTCACAGATACCAGCGTTGAATGCTCTTCTTCTGAATAGTGTCCAAGAATCATCTGGACTGAGCTGTTCCAAATGAAATGTCTCGATTGCCCCCATAACTGATGCAACTTCCATATCTCGTGTGGTCACAACTAATGCACTGCCAACTCCACATGAACCGAACAATGTTCTCAGAGCATCCCATTTTTCTGCATCTTTATTCCATACATCATCTAATACAAGAAGGCACCTCTGTCTTCTCAATTCTTTCCGAAGCCTCTGCTGCAGCAACTCCATATTATCATTTTTAAACCCAGGATCATAACCATTTGCTGAAACAATAATCTTCTTAGCAATGTCTGCAACGTTGAATTCCTCAGACACACAAACCCACATATGCTTTTGAAAACCATTTTTAATCTTTGCATTGTTGAAGACCAATTGTGCCAGAGTAGTCTTGCCTAATCCTCCAATCCCAACAATAGAAAAGACAGAAATTTTATCACTCTGAGCACCAAGAAGTGCGTGCACAATTTTCTTTTTGTCGCCCTCTCTTCCAATAACATCTTGCTCATCAACATAGGAGTGTGTGAGCATCCTCTCATCTATTGGCATGGACTGATCTTTCATGAACCCAAACTGATCCATATGGCGAACAAGGTCACCAAGATGCTCCACAATCTCTTCGAGCCTCTTCCCTATCTTGTATTTGAACAGTAAAGGATTATAGTGAGGAGAGAAAAAGGCCCTTACACCACTATTGATCTTGTGCCCAGAGAGAAGTGCCTCACTGCGGAGTGCTTCATAATGCAACTCATCAAGGACGTCTTCAGCGTCACAGGCAGCCAATTTCAGCTTTGCAAGCCAGGACTTCACAACAGGTTTCTTGTAAGCCTGTTCCTCAGCATCAGTGATCACTTGGTTAATGCTGAGCAGCAAAGTATGCAACTTTTCTCGTCTTGGTTCAATGCCCCACATAAAACTGAATTCTGTGGAAAGAGACTCGCCGGCTTTATTTAGGAGGTCGGGCAAAAGTGCAGAGAGAGCCATGGATACTTGTTCTTTTCTGAAAATATATGTAAAGCTATGTCAATATAATCATGACAAACATAAGGTCACTGTGTGGACAGTAAGAACAACAAACAAGCAACACAGAACAGACCACATATGAGGATCAACATTACAATTTTTTTTAATGCACTCACGATGTAGTTTGAGTGTTACTAGATGCCTAGTAACAGGAGACCAAGTTTGACAATTTTTACTTTTATTTTTAATATATTTTCAATGTGGGGATTGACTAGTTACCAATTTCATCATGACATGCATAACTTCACCGTGTGGATAGTAAGAATAACAAAACATGTAAGACAGAAAAAACCATAAAGGAGAATCAGGAGTAGAAAAACCTCAAGGCACAAGAGACACAACAGTTCAAGCTCAGCGTTATTCTATATATATTTTTTTAAAATATGTTGGGGGTGTGGATATAAAGAGTTACTAAACAAGAAACATAGATAATCGAATGGGAAGATCAGTAGTAGCACAAAATGGTGACTAATTTATGAAACAACTGTTTGACACATATTATGAGACAACATGAGCAAGTTCTTATTTCATGCAGAAATGAGGACATCATGAGCATATTTTTATTATGCAACCATTAAATCGAGGCCACCAGAAATGGAAAGCTATTGCAACATATTATGAGATCACAGAGTTTTGACAGAGGTAATAGGGAAGAAGGGTTATGCCCTGCAAATCTGGCATTGCGGCGTATCTTAACCATACAGAATTGGATAGCATGATGAAAAGAGAGATTCAACAGTCACCTTTAGGCAACAATTGCTGCTAGCCACCGGACCACCTGTCAGGCCGTGCAACACAATACGAGGACAGCAGATCTGAAAATGCTCAGGATGAAACTATATTTCCGTATACCCTGCATATATCATCCATGGATTAGAACTGCTATGACAAACACACCATAGTGAAGTATGCCGATGTGCAACAGAGAGGAGACGTGTTTCAAAATACCTGGTGATCGATGGAAACAGGATGAACAAAAGGGGAGGAGATGGATTCCAAAATTATTGAGTGCAACACCCCTATTTTCCCAAAATCCAGCGCGCAGCATCCATGGATGGAGAAGAATTGCTGCTACCAATTGCCAGAAAAAACAAGCACGAAGGAATTCCCCACTTGTTCTTGCAAGAAACCTAACGATCACACCGGTGAACGGGGAACAGATCTGAGAGCGGTTAGCACGCAAGAGCCCCAATCTCCGTATGCCCTGCACTCCTGCTCCTGCATGTATCATCGATGGATCAAGAACTGCTCCAAAAACACCCCTTAGTAAAGGAAAGGTCCCCCCTTACCTGGTGATCGATGGAAGCAGGGTGGACAGAAGGGGAGGAGATCCCCGGATCAAAAATTATGGTGTGCGAGAGCCCTAATCTCCCCGTATCTAGTGCGCAACTTCCATGGATTCAAGCAGAGACGGAAGGGATTCCCCACCCTTTCCTGCAAGAACCCTAACGATCAAACCAGTGACTGGTGTGGAATTAAAGCAGATCGATGGAGGAAGAAAAGGCTGATTAGGGAAGACCAGTCCACGGTTCCACCGGCGAGAGCACAGCCACTTTTCGCCGCACACTACGGCGAGCCGCCGCCACACCACTGCTCTCACTCCAAGTAGCGGCGGAGTCGTGCTATAGCTTGGAAAGGAGGGCTTGGCGATGGAAGACGCGCTCTTCCTTGAGTCTAGACGGCAGCATGCTGTGCGTGCATGAGGCTTCCAGCGGCGACGCTCGAGTGGACTGCTTTCAAAGGCATGCTAAGCAGGAAAACAGTGGGTATTCGGTCAAAGTAGGAAAACTGTGGGCAGCTAGTGGGCCTAGTATTCTCACTCACTCCATGTGTTCTTAAAAACAAGGATACAGCTCTGCTGACATCAGCAAGGCAATTGTCTTCTCTTGGTGCATTCTGATGGATTCTTTGGGCTGGCTCGTAAATGATCATTAGTTTGGTGGAATCCAATCAAATAGCCATATAGTTTCATTCAATTTCCCACCTACCTCACAATAAAAAAATGGCGAAAAGAACCGGAGGCATCCACATTAATTATGGGTAAATCCTGGAAATTCTAAAAAAACAAAACATCTAGCAATTAATGTGATGAATCTAAGCAAAGAGACATTAAATTTGGTCTAAACAATTTGAGACTCTTTTTTATGACTCCACATTAATTATAGGCAATCCTAAAATTTCTAAAAAAAAGCTAATCAAATAACCAATAAATTTGTCCACCTTTGCCATTATAAAATGGTCTAAAGAATTGGAGACTCATGTTGATGCCTCTACATTAATTATAGTTAAATCCTAGAGATTTTCCAAAATAAGAATGAGCCATCAATATAGTAAAATTTAACCAAACGCCATTAAATATTTCTTTAAATTTCCCACCTTTACCATTATCAAAATGGTATAAGGAATCAAAGGATCCTTTTGAGGCTTCTACATTAATTATAGGTAATCCAAGAAATTCTCCAAGAAAGGAAAATATTAGGTCATTATTTTCATGAAATATAATAAAATTACCATTCAATTGTTATTATATTTAGGAACCAAAGGCTCCTTTTGAGGCCTCCACATCAATTATAGGTAAATCATAAATTCCAAAAGAATCAGAAAATTTGTCTATAAATGTGGTGAAACTAATCCAATGGCCATTAAATTTCCCTGACCACCTTTACCACTGTAGAACAGGGTCTATGGTACCCATATAAGTGTTGCTTCTAATTTACCCACATATGCATCATTTTTTTTTAAATTTCAGTGCACTTCAAAATACCGACCCAAGACAAAATTGCGGAAAATTGGTTGTTTTTTGTTCAAATTTCTTTAAATTGCTAGTTAAAATTTTACCAAATTTAACTAAGTTAGCCACAATTTACCAAAACCTCTTGTAACAAGCAAAAGTTTGGCCCAAAAAACTAATTTCAGCTGACTTTTCTCACTCGATGACATTACAAAAAAGTATCCTAAAGATATACTTTTGCTCCTGCACAATGGTGAACTCATGCAACACCTCCACATGTTGCCGCATCAATGCAATGTGGGGTGGTGACTTGATCATGTCTATGAATACAACCACGACACTCGCGGCAATGTGGCCAAGGTACATTTGTGTGACAGAAATCAGAAGCTCTACACAAGTTCACGGTTTCTAATTATATTTCTGGTCAAGGAGAAACACCAGATTCCTCTAGTCATTCGCTTCTAGGAAAGTGTGTGTGAGCCCGTGTACTCTGTGTGCAGCTGTCACTGTCAGGTGGCGTGGCATGATGATGTCAGCAATGGTCTCCAACTAGAAAAAATGTGTATTAGATTGCAAACCATGCACCCAAATAGGAAACCGATCTATATAAGAGTCATTCGGATAAGATGAGATATAAGATTATGTCACATGTTCCTACTATGTATTTCTCTGATCGTAGATTTTTCATGTCTACCAATTGAGTGTAAAAAAAAAGTTACAAATACAAAGACTTCTGTGATTGAGGATAATGATGTGATGGGTGGGTGGGGTTGTTTTTTTCTCTTGCTTCTGCCTGACTTTCAGGCCTTCAATGGACACGGCTTTCATGCTCTGTAATCAGCTAATGCTGATCACTTTAAACTAATATAAGGTGGGGATCCAGAAATGCTCAAAATAACATTAACAATTGATAAAATAGTTACTACTTTTACCATTACTATATCTACTCTATTTTCGTCTAAAACATATCAATACGATCGCCAACGTAGGTCTGTACCCATTAACTTTTTTATTGAAAATAAATCCATTTGAAATTATGTTTATGACGAAATTACTGTTACAAATTTCTTCTGATAGCGTTTAGCGATATCCCTGAAGAAAACAAATGTATATTGGATAATTCGAAAGCTAGCTAGCTCCTCAACTAATACCATACTCTTCCATGCTAATTTATTTCTTTTTTCTCTAGAATTTTTCCAAGCACCCGGCCAGCATGCATGGGCCGTCAATTTTATGCTCATATATAGCTGATTTACACTTAACTATATTGTTTGCTTCCCTGGACCCATGTCGGATCAAACGCTTCGTGTCCATTTTAACGCTTCCCTGAACCCATGGATGCCTTGACAGCCTGACTGCCTTAGGCCAAGACACAGGATTCGTCTTGGACTCTGTTTACGTACAGAAACAACATCCATCAGGACAGACTTCCAGCTCCATCATGGCCAGATGACCTTATGCAAGCTGCCGAAGTCAAACAATACTAAGGAATAAATACTTGAGGCATAAAACAATTACGCAGGTTGAATACATGCCAGGTGACTCTCATTTTTGGTCAGGCCTTATGAAGGTAAAAAAGGAGTTTTTGAGACTGGGCAAATTCAATTTGGGTGATGGTAGTCAAGTAAGATTCTGGGAGGATGCTTGGCTAGATAGTGTGCCTTTCAAGGATCAATTTCCTAGTTTATTTAATATAGTTAGAAAGAAAAGTGCAACGGTTGCAACGGTGCTCAGTTCTGATCCTCTAAATGTAGCATTCAGAAGATCTCTAGTTGGAAATAACCTAATAGCGTGGCATCAGCTGGTAGCTAAAGTTATGAATGTCCAACTTTTAGATAAAAAAGATACATTTAGATGGACTTTGAAACAGGATGGGAAGTTTACAGTACAATCCATGTATAGAGCACTAGCAGCACCAAATGTTATACCGCACAATCATGTTCTATGGAAACTAAAGCTGCCCCTTAAAATAAAAAATTTTATGTGGTACTTAATCAAAGGTATAGCTCTTACTAAGGATAATCTAGCGAAAAGACAATGGAAAGGAAGTATAAAATGTTGTTTTTGTAATCTGAATGAATCAATTCAACATCTATTCTTTGATTGTCAAGTTGCTAGATTAATTTGGAGAATGGTACATGTTTCTTTTAATATCGCACCCCCTATAAGTATAAATCACATGTTTGATGACTGGTTACTTGGGGTAGATAAGAAACTAAAGTACAAAATTTGGGTAGGAGCTTGTACTCTTTGTTGGGCGCTTTGGTTATGCAGAAATGATGTGATTTTTAACAATACAAGAGCTTTTACTCCTATGCAGGTTGTCTACAGAGGCACATACTGGATACGTTTCTGGGCTTTGCTGCAGAAGGAGGAGGAGCGCTCCCAAGTAACATGGGGGTGTCGTGTGCTTGAAACTTCCATCATGGAGATTTTCACTAGAAATGGCTGGTGTTTTATCAATAGGATTGAGAATGTTTAATGTCATGACTACTCTTTTTGAGTCTTTTCCTTTTTATCCGTTTGTAATAATGAACAGCTACATGCATTGGTCGATGCAGAGGCTGGAATATTGAAATATATTCCCTTTTCTAAAAAAAAATGCAAGCTGCCTAAGTACATAGAATTAAAGGATCGGAGGTTGTTCGGTGGGATCGGTACATGTCAATATTTTCTGACCACGTTGAGAGGGACATTTTTTTTTTCAGATGGATCACGTGGAAAGAGGGACATCAAGGGCCAAATTTATTTTAAACAGATTGTGCGTTATACAAATGAAAGTTGAAAGTGAAGGCAGTGCTCATAGTATATATTGCACCGCATACAACTACTTCCAATATTTTACAGCTATATCACGTAACGCAGTATTTTTAAGAATTAGTCAATGCTCGCAAGACCTTTTCAATCGGTTGATTCTTGCCCCTTATATTTGTATTGTTGTTTTAGCTATATATCACGTCAAGCGTGGCTCATGTATGACTGCAATACTTAGGCCAACCTCAATGCTGGTTCCATCGGCAATTATTAAGACACCACATCAAATAAAAAGCTGACATGGCAAAGAATTTACTAGGAGAGAGCAGATGCGTTTCATCCCAACAAAACACCTCAGACACCATTTCCAAGCAGATGAAACCTGAATGAAACGGCATCGAGGGCCTCCAGTGTCGCCCCCAACCAAAATTCCTAATCCTGGTTTGCAAAAAAAAAAAACCCTGATCCCGTGCGCCTATCCCTTTTTCTCCCGCTTCACCTGTGCGCAACTCCCGCCTCTCTCCCTCCCCGTCCTGCCTCTTTCCGTCATGGGGCCAATGAATCTGGCGGATCACTCTCACCGGGGCGCGGCTCCGTTGGTGGGGCGTGATTGGCACGGCACGGCTCTGGCGGTGGTGGGAAGGTCCAAAATGATTTCACACACTGGAACCATGCCTCCATGGATCAACGGGAAAATCTTCACTCATCATCCCCACCAGGCTACAGTTCGTGGACGCTGGCGCCGTCACTGCCACAGCAAGCCATTGGTCTATGGCTCGGCTCTGGCTCTTCTGTTGATGGAGAATCTGGCATGTCCGAAATGATATTGTGCATAACCAGAAGCTCAACCAGATATCGTCATCGGTGAGTTTCCTGCTGAATTACGATGAGCTCCTGTTGTGGATCCGACAATCTCAGTGGGAAGGGAAAGGAAAAGTGCAAGCTGTGGTCCATAATGGGCGAACGAACAGACGACCCATCATCAAGAAACCTGACAAATGGGAACCCCCTCCCGTGGGATGGGTCACGATTAATGTGGATGGCACCTACTCTGCTAACGATGGCCGAGCGGGGATTGGTGTGGTGATCCGAGATAGCAATGGCAAGATGCTGCTTTCCTCCTGGTGGGTTATTTTTGATGCAATATCTGCAGAAGAAGTGGAGTCCTGGGCATGTAAAGAAGGCATCAGTTTGGCAGCTGAATGAATCCGGTGCCGTGTCATAGTTGAATCAGACTGCTCGTCAGTTATACAGGAGTTACTGAATAAAGGACCTTACATGTCGGCTCTTTGTTTTCTTTTTAGTTGCATTAGAGAGGAGTGTGCTTTGTTGCCGGAATTTAAGTTCCAGGCTGTTAGGAGAGAACGAAACCGTGCTGCTCATGAGCTCGCGCAATTGGCGAAACGCACTATGCACACTGCGATGTGGCGTGCGCAGGTTCCCCGTTGCATAGATCAATTGATTGCCAAGAATGTTATCCGTCTGTTGGGTGATCAATAAAGTTCTCTCTTATTCGCAAAAAATAAGGATCCACACACAACCCTAAGTGGGAAACCATCGTCGGGCAGAACATAAGAAGCAACACAACAAATAAACAAACAGAATCGGTTTCTTATAAGCTCGTCAGGGATAATTAAGCTTTGCAGACACTGCACATGCACACAGTGACATGTCTGTAACGTGCACACATCCATGGTAGTGATGTTCGCTTGCCCCTGGCAAGAGAAGACTTTACAGTAGACCCAAATGAATGCCCACCATCCATTTTCTCTATTCGATGGTTAATGATACATGTTGATCTACCGGTGTCATAGGTATTATAGTGAGGTATCATGGATATCTTATGGATATCATTGAAAAAGTTACTTAACATAGAGGCAAACTACGGTGTTACCTATTTAAATGGATGGTCACATTTCATCCACGATACCTTTTGTCTACTGGTACCACGGTCTACCCTTAGCCATGACCTTTCATGCCCGATGATGGCAATGGCGACTGTGGACGTCATTAGCAAACTTGACGCATACATTTGCATGTACATTTTCATGCCCTGAACGATCACTAGATCACAGTCTCCCTGGGAGTCTGCTACTTCACGCTCTGCAGTTCTGCAACCATTTATTTGCCATAGATTTTGTCCTACAATGCAAGTAACATTAGGAACGTAATAGTACATATAATTTTGTTAACTTGTTTAGTGACGATTATTATGTCTTACTAGTATTCCCCCCGTTATTAAAAATATATTGTTTAGAACAAACACCCTTAAAAGTATAATGTTTAGAACAGAAACCCTGAGTTGTATATGTCTATGATAGAAAACTATGAGAAAGACAACATCTCCCTACTTCCTGTATCTTGTTTACTTTGTGTTCCTGTGATTGTTCATCGTCATAGGCAATTCGATGCTATTCAAAATCTCTATCTAGTTTAACAATAAGTATAATCAACAAGATTCTACCCAATAGATTTCAGAAAAAAAAATACCTTTGCTGTAATCTATGCAGTAGAGAGAGCACTGCTGTATGATATACCTTTGCGATAATCTACAATAAATCCATTTTTTCCCATCATATAATTGGGCAATGTGAAAAAGGGAGCTTGAAACTTATGGGCCGGATAGAACAAACATGTGAAAGTAGGTGAACTTGATGGTGTCACTTGATCTGTAATAAGATTCCTGAGGGTTAGAGGAGATATATAATATTATGTTACATGTTCCTCTAGTGCATTTCTCTCATTGTAGGTCTTTCACGTCTGCCAATTGAGTGTTAAATAAAAGCAGTTACAAAATACAAAGAATTCTACGATCTAAATAATGATGTGGATAGGTGGGTGGGGTGAAAACAAGTATTACAGTCATCCATAAACCACGTAATATAGCTAAAACAACATTACAAATGTGAGCACCAAGGATTATTCTACCATTTAAAAAGGTCTTGCGACCGTTGACTAATTCTTAAAAATACTATGTTACATGATATAGCTAAAACAACATTACAAGTTGTTGTCTGTGGTGCAACATACTAGGAGCACCGAGCATTGTCTTAAGTTTCAACTTTCATTGTGTATAACTCACAATCTGTTAAAAAGAAATCTGGCCCTTGATGTCCCTCTCACGTGATTCCTCTAAAACAAATGTCCCACTCAACGTGGTTAGCAAAAAACTGAAATGTACCGATCCCAACAAACTACCTCCTTCAGTTCTATGTCGTACTTAGGCAGTTTGCATGATGCCATGATGGAGCTGGATGCCTGGCCTGATGGATGTTTTTTTCCTATAAAAGGTTTCGGATAACGATTCTTCACTTTCAAGTAACTGATGTCATGTGCCTAGGAACTGTGACAACGCATGAGCCGGCAACCAGCTCTCCTTGAGTGTGCTCCACGAGAGGGATCTATTATGACATTTACTAATATTTGGTAGAGATATTAAGCCACCACGTTCTCTACAGAAATTACCACATCAATTGGAAGAATAGCCTAAAATAATAAACTTACACATATATTCTATTATATTACCTACAAATGGCATTATAGAGAGATAGCTAAAAAATAAAACTTCACATGTTATCAATTACACACAATCACCATTAGAAAATAAATAGTGTATAAAACCTTATATTATTTATTATATTAATATTTGGCTAAGAAAATAAGCCATCGCAATTCTCTCAAGGGATGGAAATTACCAAATTAATTTGAGAAAAAATACTCATTAATGCCATTACAAAAAATTAGAAAATACACAAGTTTTCTAAATTACCCACCATTATCATTACGATAAATAAGTCTAAAGTACACCAGATATATATTTATAATTTTCTTCATTATTGCCTTAGCTTAATGAATACAATCAATAAAAATAATAGTGTAGAAAAGTAACAATGATAAAGTAAAGAACATAATAAACCTGTCAATATGATACTAATCGGATTGTTGATCCTAACAGCACACTACACGCGAAAGGGCCTGTAGACTAGTGGTTACAATAGCCTCAGTAGCACCTAAGGTCCTGGGTTCGACTCCCGGTGGCAAGGAATTTTCTAGTACTTAACGGCGTTGTGCTTTCAGCGGTAGGCGACGTGGCTGTCGACAGCGAGGCACCAGTGGTGACTTCGTCAATTTCGAGGATTTGCCGACTCAGTCTTCGAAGATGCTCATAGGGGTAGGGTTTGCGTATGTGCGTTCATAAGGATGAGTGTGCGTGCGTTGAGTGTCTGAGTTATAAGGTCTAATCGCCAAAAAAGAAAAAAAAAACGGTGCAGTTCACGAGCCACCCTACTAGTTCTGTATAAATGCAAACCAGCTCTCCTGAGGTGCACTTAGGAAAATAACCTCTGTATACTAGTACACTATGGAGGTTTTTGGCCTGCTATACTACCACTACGGCGTGATCCTATGCCTTGCACTCATCTTCCATGCCATCGTCACCAAGCTCGCCGCCAACAAGAAGTTCTGCCCAAGGCGGCTGCCTCCCGGACCGTGGCAGCTACCAATCATCGGCAGCCTCCACCACCTTCTACGCGGTCTGCCCCACCACACCATGCGCGACCTCTCTGCACGCCACGGACCCATGATGCAGCTCAGGATCTGCGAGCACGCGGTGGTGGTGGTCTCCTCCGCGGAGGCCGCGCGGGAGATCTTCCAGGGTCACGACGCCGCCTTCGAGCAGCGTGCGAGCAGCCCGGGCATCGACGACGTGTACGCCGGCCACAACAAGATGGGCGTCCTCTTCTCGCCGTACGGCGAGCACTGGAGGCTGCTGCGCCGGGTCCTCGTCACCGAGCTGCTCAGCGCTCGCCGCGTCCAGGCGTTTCGGCGCCTCCGGCAGGAGGAGGCCGCGCGCCTCGTCTCGTCGGTGGTGTCCACGCCGCCGGGCCAGCTCGTCAACGTCGACAAGGCGCTCGCGGAGTTCGTCGCTGAGTCGGCGGTGCGCGCCATCTTCGGGGACATGCTGCCGGACAGAGCCGCGTTCCTGAGGATGATGAGGCATGGGACGGCCATCTCGTCGCTGTTCGACCTCCGCGACCTGTTCCCGTCGTCGCGGCTCGTGCGGATGCTGCCGCGAAGCCAGAGGATGAGATGGCACCGGCAGGAGGTGACCCGGCTCATCGACGACATCCTCCGGCACCATGAGGAGAGGAAGAAGGCAGAGGACGCCGAAGGCGAGCAGGAGCAGGAGCATGATATGATTGACGTGCTCTTGAGGATCCAAAACGACAGCTGCACGCGTCTCTCACTCACCCCTGGAGTCATCAATTCTCTTGCGATGGTATTGAATCTCACCTCTGAAATAGTGCAACATTCATATATTCGTCTATTCGATAAACAATCCAACGTTCCACAGCCCTTCATTGGCCTGCAGACATATGTTTTTTTTTTTAGCATCGCCTCCAGGCATATGTGGTGATGGGCGCCCGGGCATGAAAAGGCATGGCTCATTAAATTTGGGCCATCACGACACGCTATTTTTATCGAGCCGTGCCGTGCCGTGCCAGCCCAGCATGCTTAGGCTTTTTCGTGCTGTGCCAGCCAACTAGGCTCGCAAGCCCTATCGCGCTTTTCAGCCCAATAGTGATGAAAATGATGGAAACGTAGCAACCCCGGGCATTGCCTCGGGCTGTCAAATTAACATAAAAGTGGATGATAACACCATTTTCTTAGTGAAAACAACATAGCTGTAAACATATAGCATTAAATTGATCAGCAGCAAGGTTTACATTATCGTTGCTACCGTTCCAACTGGCCCTCACCGGTTACCGCGGTAACCGGTCGGAAACCGAGCAAAAATTCAAAAATCAAAATTTGAATTCAAAAACTCGGTTACCGACCGGTTTCGTCGGTAACCGACCGGTTTGTTGATGAAACCGACCGGTTTCGTCGGTTTCGCCGGTTTGACTGGAAATTGTGAAAAGAAGCATAAAATGTTGGAATTTTTGGCATGACCTTTGCTAAAATATTCTAAAAATGGTTAATCAGACATTGACAACATATAATTCATAAAAGATTGCACCAATCAACCTCATACAACATACCACAATTCATACGAAGTCCAACATAAATTGTCCGATACATAGTTCTTGACGAAATTTAACATATAACATAGTTTTGAACATAATACACGTAGTTTTGTGCACATCAACATACAACAATGGATACAAACATACATCTCAAGACCATATGACGTCGGATTGCGGATTGTTCATGACGTCGGTCCGTTCAAACCACCGCGCCCTACCGCTGCCTGGGTTCTCTCGGTTACCGACGTCAACCGGTCGGTAACCGAGTCCAAATCGCGATTTCGCCGCGCGGCTCGTCGATTTCACGGCTCCGGCGACCGGTTCTCGACGGCGAACGGCGGCCCTGGCAGCGATTGGCTGCGGGCAGCGTAGGGGACCGGAGGGGGAGGAGGGGACCGAGTAGCGCAGCGGGGAACGGACGCGGAGGCAGCGATTGGCGGCGGGCGGCGTCCAACGGCGGCTCCGGCAGGCTCCTCCTCGACGGCGACGAAGCGGATCGAGGCGTGGTGGTTTGAACGGACGCGGAGGCAGCAGCGATGTGGTCACGGGCGCTCCAGGTTGGGGATAAGGGCGCTCCAGGTTGGGGATAAGGTAAAAGGATAAGGTAATTTTTTTTTCTTTTTCTTTTCACTCAGAAATGTTCCCGCAATTATTTGACCCATCAAACGATCTAGTTTTTGTGAACCGTTTCCACCAATGTGTTGCAAATTCCTTCTAGTTTATTTACATATTTTTTGTTTTCAAAAAATTTCAAAATTCAAAATTCAAAACCGGGCTACCGGACTAACCGGACCGGACCGGTTAGTCCGGTAACCGCGGTTACCGCTCGGTAACCGTCGGTAATGAAAACCTTGATCAGCAGAGAAGCTTTAGGAACTTTGAATCCAACATACTCAAAAGAACATATTGATCAGGTTAATAAATGACAATTCCTGTCCATAAGTAATAAAGTTACACCTTAGGCTTGGTTCAAAAGGGTACCAGGCATAGATCCATAACCACAATCTAAGCAACCGAGTTGTGATTATGTTACTTATCCACAGTTGAACTAAAAGCCCAATGTATGCATTTTATACTTCTATGGTTCATCAGGCAAGTTAGGTAAAATGGCAAGAGCAATCTTGACCCACGCCAAGACAACACATGTCGTTTTCTACATCAAACCCATGCCTGATCTGTGGACAGCAAGTACGATGTTCTAATATAGCCGGAACAACAGCGTTTGAGTCCATCAATTAAGTTTGAAAAACAGCGCATAAACCTGGCTTTTCAACCCTTCATCAGTGGGACGCCTTGGATTATGCTTAGTTCCACCATTTTCAGTCAGGTAGGTTGAGCTGCAAAATCGCCACACAAACTAAGCTTTTGATCTTCGTATGTACTGAAACATGAGTCAGCTGATACTCGCTCCGAGACATACGACATGGAACAAACAAACTATTAAAACAAATCTCGGTGCACTTTAAATGAACTTGTCATCATTTTTCTTATGGATGTTACATTTGGTAGATTGATTATCTTGGATGTTACATTTGGTAGGCTGATTATCCATTTAGATAAGGTGAACCTAATAAGCAAGAATGAATTATGTAATGATATGGTAATAAAATTGTATCAGAAAAAAAGTCATTCAAGATTAAATTTATAGAGAAATAGAAGTAGGTAAGCATTTCTTTAAACAAAATGATAATACTACTGCAAGGACATATCTTGTGCACGCTCCATCGGGATAGTTCTGAAGCTCCCCTAATTGATCAGAAAATAGCTGGTATAGGCACTCAATTTTGATCACATTGAGTCTTTCATCGTGTTACAACTCCATGGAAGCAATAGAAGTACTTCTCTGTGAGTTAGATTGCAGCTAAATTATGTGCACAAAATCAATCAAACTTGAGGCACATAAACTAAATGGAGATATCATGAATAACAGAGTCATACATGTGTTATAAATAGTGAGTCAAATTGCAAGCGAAATTATTTGTGAAAAGAAATTAATGATTTCAATGGCAGTAACCAAGTGGCATGTACATCTTGCGTGCTTAACTGAAACATCATTTCTATATCTGAATAATTAGTGAAAAATTGAAGCCTTTAAGCCACGCTCCCACAGCCATGGCAACAAAAATGAAGGATATGGAAACACTTTGCTGTATAACAGTTTCTAAGAAAAGAAAACAGAGGTTCAGCATACCATATCTTGATTGAGCAAGCAAACTTGAGCGCCGATCAGACAACGACGTCCAGATCTTCACCAGAGCAGTACGGCCGTATGTACAGGCCATGGGAGCAGCTGGGCACCACACAATATCGAAGGTAATGGCACGGAGCTCATCAGCTGCCGGGACAAATCAGCAGAAGGGGACGCCCCCAAACCTGAGATCACAGCCGCACCGCGCAACATTCCCAAATCAATATATGAGTGCGGTGGAATCTAGCAAGCTGTAGGCTCACCTCGCAGAACGAACGCATTTGCCTGCTCCGAGTGGTCGAGGCCACCTCAACCCCCAATCGGTGATGGCGGAGCGGGATCCCAGGAGGAGTAATCAGAAGGATGGTGGGGACGTACGCTGTGGTGAGGAATCGGTGGAGAAGGCCATCCATCACTGCTGGCCGTGAGCAGCGCGAGTCGTGAGGCGAACTGATGGCAGCGGTCGGTGCCCAAGGCGGCAAGGGAGGCGGCGGGAGAGGACACCGTAGTGATCTTTTCGGAGGAGGATTTGGCATTCGAGGGTGGGAGACGGGGAAGACGGACGGCTCGCCTGAACCTTCGCGAAGGCACGATCTGCGGGGGGAAATTGAAACAATAGCAAGCCTAAATGCTGGCTTTCAAATAATAGCATTAGTAAACGTCGGGTAAAAAAACGCCACTCATTTGTACCTTTTTCTAAACCTCTAAAGAATCAGTTGTGAGAAAAATCAGTTGTACCCTGCCAGCCTATCTACCCTGTTATCTGAACCGTCCTGCCATATCGTGGGCCTAAAATCCAACGCACAAAATACTTCCATCAAATCCCGGGCGTAACGCTCCCCTCCTCTCTTCTAACGGTAACGTTAATTTTTTGGAAATGTTGCGTTACCGTAACGCTCTAAAAAAATTCTTTTCTCACCCCCATCGCCAGCCCCCGTACCCCTTCTATTGGAAGGATTTTTGTAGCCTTCCATAAACGCCAGGTGCAATGCAGTGAGAGGTTTTATCTGTTTCGTAGCCTTCCATAAACGTAACCAGCAATTCCCATACTAGGTTGACGTGAATAATTCAAACGTACCAGCAATTTCCATACTAGGTTGACGTGAAACTAGCAACAATTGATGACGCGATTTGGTGTAGGTTTGGAAGGCGTCGCCATCATCACCGTTCGAGGACCTTGTTGCCGTTGGTGCGATCCTGCGCTCTCCGACGCCGTTCGAGTACGTCGGATCCCTTTCGCCGTTCGAAGCCCTCGTCGTCCGCGAGGCCGTCCGAGGCCCTGCTCGCCCAGTGATTTGCTTGTCGAGATCTGCATGCTCAATCCCAAGTCGCTGCGCCATAACGCGCCGCCCGCCGTTCTCACCTCGTGCCGCGCTGCTGTTGGTGGCCTGATCGCCGCTGGTGGAACGCCGTGCTGGTCCTCCGCTGCGGCCCCAATTTATTTGCCAACCTGGGCCTCTCTCTCCAGGACACGCTGCCCGGGTCGTCCGCACCCTTTGCCTCCACCGCCGCCTCCTCCTCTCACGACGCCGACGACAGGAGAACGAGCATGGAAACGGGGGCCGGACAAGCTGGAGCTACGGGCGCACGCCACGCACACGCGCCACCACTATTTCAAACTGCACCTCCGGATTCATCATCCATCACTGCATCCTCAAGAACCTCTAGGTAAGATGCCCTTTTTTCTTATTTTCTCAAGAAGTAGTAACGCATCATATGTTGATTGATGGCCGGCATACTGATACATGTTGTTCCCGTTGTCATGGCAACGTAGCACCAATTACTACGGACTGATTGAGTGGTTGGTTTGTGAGGTTGAAATTAAACAAAAATTGCAGCAGTTTTGTTTTTTCTACTGATGACCTGAGATAGGAATCATAGCTTGTATGCAATAAAAAGAGTACACTGAGTGGTTGCACTATGAGACTGAAATTAAAACCTTCCAGAATTACTGATGACCTGAGATATGACTCGTAGCTTGTTTACAATTGGATTTTTCAGATGTTGGTGAGTAAACTTGAAAAGAATGCAATAGCTTGCTAGAATGGAATATGAAATGTATACATAGTAACCATGAATGATGGCCCAGGCAGGTATGCTCCTAATAGTTTGGGGAAAATGCTCCTAACAATTTTGTTAGCACGCAGCAACATAACAATTTTGTTCTTTTCCATTGGAATTTTTGTAGTGTTGTGCTTCTAATTACTAGCAGTTTGGTTGATTCTTCAGTTTATATTTCACTTCAGCTCATTTCCTTTGTGATTAAACGGAGTAATCACATTGGGCAATCAAATTATTTAGCTTTGTCAACTTTGCTGACTATACAACTTTTATCATTGTCCAGCAGAAGGTGTGGGATAGTTAATGGTGGCTTGGAGCAGTATTTACTGGTGCAAGTGACAGATTTCTTTTCCAGTGTTTCACATGACAGGTTTGCTCAGGGAATCACCATCAGTAGGATGTTTTTATTTTCTTTAGCAAGCTCAGTCATGTTTAAATATCAACTCCTTCCAGCCTTCATGTTCTCCCTGTGATGAACAAGTTTATTAAAAAATGTTTGCAGCATATTCAATTTGAAGATGGAGCACAGACAAGGAACAAGTGGAAGAGAGAGCTGCAGATTAGGAGCGGTAGGACCGGTTGATTCTACTGATGTACGTTTTGTAGGTGTAACCCAAATCATCTTCCAGTTTTTGAGAAAAACACAAATCATCTTCCATGCCATTGATAGAAAGGAAAATCGTGTTGGTGCTTCGACAATGCATTGATCTACCTCTTCCAATTTGGTGTTGCATCTTCCTATGCTGTTCTGTATGGTTACCTGAAACTCCGCCTTTCTTTCTTTATTTGAAAGTGTTTTCTATTGTCACATAGATAAGTACCATTGATTTGTGTTAGTGCTGCTTAATAGAATGCCATTTTACAGGGTTGCATTGGGAATGAGGCTTGACATTAGCGTTCTGGACCTGTTACACACAAGAAGGAATCAAGTGAACACTGACCATCTAATTATTTTTGTTGCATTTCAGTTAGTTGTTCCCACAAAAATGAATTGTACTATGGATTGCTAAACTAGCTATTTGTTTTGTAGTGGCAATACCCAATTAGTTGAGTCCAGCTATACCTTGTGATAGATAAGCTGGATGAAATCACATTGCTGCAATTAGTAATTTCTTTTATGCCTGGCTGCATTTATTTTTGGTTATGCTATATTGCCTTTTTTTATGAACCTCGTGATATGTAAAACAGGCTGATGCAGCAACAAAGTTATTGATGTCCTTTATTTATGAAAAAGATTAATGTCCTTTTATTTGTGAAAGCAGTTATTTATCTCTCTGGCCACGTATATATAGTAATGTTGATTTAGGTAATTTTAATTCCTTGGCTATGATGGAATTTCCAAGTGTGACCCATGTTCCGGTTTGTGGACTGTAGATTTAGGGTCATATTGTGAAGTGTAGGAAGAAATTCTGGTCTATTATTAGGAATTTTAGCTTAGTTTTGTGGCCTGCAAAATGCTATTTCTAAATTCAAAATTGGGTGATGGTGACAAAATTAGCGGAGGTTTTGATATTAATGTCTTACCATACGAAAGGTGTGCAAATAATAAGTATATTTTAGCATCTTTTGAAATTGCTAGCAACACATTAAATTTCTTTCAAATTTAGATATTTTGACTATCGTCACCGCATACAGTCACATCATCTTCCATCCACAATAAGCAGAAATTTTTAGATAGTATAGGCTGGTATACATGATTCTTTCATGTGAAGTTGCTCATCTAAACCTCTAAAGAACCAGTTGTGAGAAAAATCAGTTGTACCCTGCCAGCCTATCTACCCTGCTATCTGAACCGTCCTGCCATATCGTGGGCCTAAAATCCAACGCACAAAATACTTCCATCAAATCCCGGGCGTAACGCTCCCCTCCTCTCTTCTAACGGTAACGTTAATTTTTTGGAAATGTTGCGTTACCGTAACGCTCTAAAAAAATTCTTTTCTCACCCCCATCGCCAGCCCCCGTACCCCTTCTATTGGAAGGATTTTTGTAGCCTTCCATAAACGCCAGGTGCAATGCAGTGAGAGGTTTTATCTGTTTCGTAGCCTTCCATAAACGTAACCAGCAATTCCCATACTAGGTTGACGTGAATAATTCAAACGTACCAGCAATTTCCATACTAGGTTGACGTGAAACTAGCAACAATTGATGACGCGATTTGGTGTAGGTTTGGAAGGCGTCGCCATCATCACCGTTCGAGGACCTTGTTGCCGTTGGTGCGATCCTGCGCTCTCCGACGCCGTTCGAGTACGTCGGATCCCTTTCGCCGTTCGAAGCCCTCGTCGTCCGCGAGGCCGTCCGAGGCCCTGCTCGCCCAGTGATTTGCTTGTCGAGATCTGCATGCTCAATCCCAAGTCGCTGCGCCATAACGCGCCGCCCGCCGTTCTCACCTCGTGCCGCGCTGCTGTTGGTGGCCTGATCGCCGCTGGTGGAACGCCGTGCTGGTCCTCCGCTGCGGCCCCAATTTATTTGCCAACCTGGGCCTCTCTCTCCAGGACACGCTGCCCGGGTCGCCCGCACCCTTTGCCTCCACCGCCGCCTCCTCCTCTCACGACGCCGACGACAGGAGAACGAGCATGGAAACGGGGGCCGGACAAGCTGGAGCTACGGGCGCACGCCACGCACACGCGCCACCACTATTTCAAACTGCACCTCCGGATTCATCATCCATCACTGCATCCTCAAGAACCTCTAGGTAAGATGCCCTTTTTTCTTATTTTCTCAAGAAGTAGTAACGCATCATATGTTGATTGATGGCCGGCATACTGATACATGTTGTTCCCGTTGTCATGGCAACGTAGCACCAATTACTACGGACTGATTGAGTGGTTGGTTTGTGAGGTTGAAATTAAACAAAAATTGCAGCAGTTTTGTTTTTTCTACTGATGACCTGAGATAGGAATCATAGCTTGTATGCAATAAAAAGAGTACACTGAGTGGTTGCACTATGAGACTGAAATTAAAACCTTCCAGAATTACTGATGACCTGAGATATGACTCGTAGCTTGTTTACAATTGGATTTTTCAGATGTTGGTGAGTAAACTTGAAAAGAATGCAATAGCTTGCTAGAATGGAATATGAAATGTATACATAGTAACCATGAATGATGGCCCAGGCAGGTATGCTCCTAATAGTTTGGGGAAAATGCTCCTAACAATTTTGTTAGCACGCAGCAACATAACAATTTTGTTCTTTTCCATTGGAATTTTTGTAGTGTTGTGCTTCTAATTACTAGCAGTTTGGTTGATTCTTCAGTTTATATTTCACTTCAGCTCATTTCCTTTGTGATTAAACGGAGTAATCACATTGGGCAATCAAATTATTTAGCTTTGTCAACTTTGCTGACTATACAACTTTTATCATTGTCCAGCAGAAGGTGTGGGATAGTTAATGGTGGCTTGGAGCAGTATTTACTGGTGCAAGTGACAGATTTCTTTTCCAGTGTTTCACATGACAGGTTTGCTCAGGGAATCACCATCAGTAGGATGTTTTTATTTTCTTTAGCAAGCTCAGTCATGTTTAAATATCAACTCCTTCCAGCCTTCATGTTCTCCCTGTGATGAACAAGTTTATTAAAAAATGTTTGCAGCATATTCAATTTGAAGATGGAGCACAGACAAGGAACAAGTGGAAGAGAGAGCTGCAGATTAGGAGCGGTAGGACCGGTTGATTCTACTGATGTACGTTTTGTAGGTGTAACCCAAATCATCTTCCAGTTTTTGAGAAAAACACAAATCATCTTCCATGCCATTGATAGAAAGGAAAATCGTGTTGGTGCTTCGACAATGCATTGATCTACCTCTTCCAATTTGGTGTTGCATCTTCCTATGCTGTTCTGTATGGTTACCTGAAACTCCGCCTTTCTTTCTTTATTTGAAAGTGTTTTCTATTGTCACATAGATAAGTACCATTGATTTGTGTTAGTGCTGCTTAATAGAATGCCATTTTGCAGGGTTGCATTGGGAATGAGGCTTGACATTAGCGTTCTGGACCTGTTACACACAAGAAGGAATCAAGTGAACACTGACCATCTAATTATTTTTGTTGCATTTCAGTTAGTTGTTCCCACAAAAATGAATTGTACTATGGATTGCTAAACTAGCTATTTGTTTTGTAGTGGCAATACCCAATTAGTTGAGTCCAGCTATACCTTGTGATAGATAAGCTGGATGAAATCACATTGCTGCAATTAGTAATTTCTTTTATGCCTGGCTGCATTTATTTTTGGTTATGCTATATTGCCTTTTTTTTATGAACCTCGTGATATGTAAAACAGGCTGATGCAGCAACAAAGTTATTGATGTCCTTTATTTATGAAAAAGATTAATGTCCTTTTATTTGTGAAAGCAGTTATTTATCTCTCTGGCCACGTATATATAGTAATGTTGATTTAGGTAATTTTAATTCCTTGGCTATGATGGAATTTCCAAGTGTGACCCATGTTCCGGTTTGTGGACTGTAGATTTAGGGTCATATTGTGAAGTGTAGGAAGAAATTCTGGTCTATTATTAGGAATTTTAGCTTAGTTTTGTGGCCTGCAAAATGCTATTTCTAAATTCAAAATTGGGTGATGGTGACAAAATTAGCGGAGGTTTTGATATTAATGTCTTACCATACGAAAGGTGTGCAAATAATAAGTATATTTTAGCATCTTTTGAAATTGCTAGCAACACATTAAATTTCTTTCAAATTTAGATATTTTGACTATCGTCACCGCATACAGTCACATCATCTTCCATCCACAATAAGCAGAAATTTTTAGATAGTATAGGCTGGTATACATGATTCTTTCATGTGAAGTTGCTCATCTAAACCTCTAAAGAACCAGTTGTGAGAAAAATCAGTTGTACCCTGCCAGCCTATCTACCCTGCTATCTGAACCGTCCTGCCATATCGTGGGCCTAAAATCCAACGCACAAAATACTTCCATCAAATCCCGGGCGTAACGCTCCCCTCCTCTCTTCTAACGGTAACGTTAATTTTTTGGAAATGTTGCGTTACCGTAACGCTCTAAAAAAATTCTTTTCTCACCCCCATCGCCAGCCCCCGTACCCCTTCTATTGGAAGGATTTTTGTAGCCTTCCATAAACGCCAGGTGCAATGCAGTGAGAGGTTTTATCTGTTTCGTAGCCTTCCATAAACGTAACCAGCAATTCCCATACTAGGTTGACGTGAATAATTCAAACGTACCAGCAATTTCCATACTAGGTTGACGTGAAACTAGCAACAATTGATGACGCGATTTGGTGTAGGTTTGGAAGGCGTCGCCATCATCACCGTTCGAGGACCTTGTTGCCGTTGGTGCGATCCTGCGCTCTCCGACGCCGTTCGAGTACGTCGGATCCCTTTCGCCGTTCGAAGCCCTCGTCGTTCGCGAGGCCGTCCGAGGCCCTGCTCGCCCAGTGATTTGCTTGTCGAGATCTGCATGCTCAATCCCAAGTCGCTGCGCCATAACGCGCCGCCCGCCGTTCTCACCTCGTGCCGCGCTGCTGTTGGTGGCCTGATCGCCGCTGGTGGAACGCCGTGCTGGTCCTCCGCTGCGGCCCCAATTTATTTGCCAACCTGGGCCTCTCTCTCCAGGACACGCTGCCCGGGTCGCCCGCACCCTTTGCCTCCACCGCCGCCTCCTCCTCTCACGACGCCGACGACAGGAGAACGAGCATGGAAACGGGGGCCGGACAAGCTGGAGCTACGGGCGCACGCCACGCACACGCGCCACCACTATTTCAAACTGCACCTCCGGATTCATCATCCATCACTGCATCCTCAAGAACCTCTAGGTAAGATGCCCTTTTTTCTTATTTTCTCAAGAAGTAGTAACGCATCATATGTTGATTGATGGCCGGCATACTGATACATGTTGTTCCCGTTGTCATGGCAACGTAGCACCAATTACTACGGACTGATTGAGTGGTTGGTTTGTGAGGTTGAAATTAAACAAAAATTGCAGCAGTTTTGTTTTTTCTACTGATGACCTGAGATAGGAATCATAGCTTGTATGCAATAAAAAGAGTACACTGAGTGGTTGCACTATGAGACTGAAATTAAAACCTTCCAGAATTACTGATGACCTGAGATATGACTCGTAGCTTGTTTACAATTGGATTTTTCAGATGTTGGTGAGTAAACTTGAAAAGAATGCAATAGCTTGCTAGAATGGAATATGAAATGTATACATAGTAACCATGAATGATGGCCCAGGCAGGTATGCTCCTAATAGTTTGGGGAAAATGCTCCTAACAATTTTGTTAGCACGCAGCAACATAACAATTTTGTTCTTTTCCATTGGAATTTTTGTAGTGTTGTGCTTCTAATTACTAGCAGTTTGGTTGATTCTTCAGTTTATATTTCACTTCAGCTCATTTCCTTTGTGATTAAACGGAGTAATCACATTGGGCAATCAAATTATTTAGCTTTGTCAACTTTGCTGACTATACAACTTTTATCATTGTCCAGCAGAAGGTGTGGGATAGTTAATGGTGGCTTGGAGCAGTATTTACTGGTGCAAGTGACAGATTTCTTTTCCAGTGTTTCACATGACAGGTTTGCTCAGGGAATCACCATCAGTAGGATGTTTTTATTTTCTTTAGCAAGCTCAGTCATGTTTAAATATCAACTCCTTCCAGCCTTCATGTTCTCCCTGTGATGAACAAGTTTATTAAAAAATGTTTGCAGCATATTCAATTTGAAGATGGAGCACAGACAAGGAACAAGTGGAAGAGAGAGCTGCAGATTAGGAGCGGTAGGACCGGTTGATTCTACTGATGTACGTTTTGTAGGTGTAACCCAAATCATCTTCCAGTTTTTGAGAAAAACACAAATCATCTTCCATGCCATTGATAGAAAGGAAAATCGTGTTGGTGCTTCGACAATGCATTGATCTACCTCTTCCAATTTGGTGTTGCATCTTCCTATGCTGTTCTGTATGGTTACCTGAAACTCCGCCTTTCTTTCTTTATTTGAAAGTGTTTTCTATTGTCACATAGATAAGTACCATTGATTTGTGTTAGTGCTGCTTAATAGAATGCCATTTTGCAGGGTTGCATTGGGAATGAGGCTTGACATTAGCGTTCTGTACCTGTTACACACAAGAAGGAATCAAGTGAACACTGACCATCTAATTATTTTTGTTGCATTTCAGTTAGTTGTTCCCACAAAAATGAATTGTACTATGGATTGCTAAACTAGCTATTTGTTTTGTAGTGGCAATACCCAATTAGTTGAGTCCAGCTATACCTTGTGATAGATAAGCTGGATGAAATCACATTGCTGCAAATAGTAATTTCTTTTATGCCTGGCTGCATTTATTTTTGGTTATGCTATATTGCCTTTTTTTTTATGAACCTCGTGATATGTAAAACAGGCTGATGCAGCAACAAAGTTATTGATGTCCTTTATTTATGAAAAAGATTAATGTCCTTTTATTTGTGAAATCAGTTATTTATCTCTCTGGCCACGTATATATAGTAATGTTGATTTAGGTAATTTTAATTCCTTGGCTATGATGGAATTTCCAAGTGTGACCCATGTTCCGGTTTGTGGACTGTAGATTTAGGGTCATATTGTGAAGTGTAGGAAGAAATTCTGGTCTATTATTAGGAATTTTAGCTTAGTTTTGTGGCCTGCAAAATGCTATTTCTAAATTCAAAATTGGGTGATGGTGACAAAATTAGCGGAGGTTTTGATATTAATGTCTTACCATACGAAAGGTGTGCAAATAATAAGTATATTTTAGCATCTTTTGAAATTGCTAGCAACACATTAAATTTCTTTCAAATTTAGATATTTTGACTATCGTCACCGCATACAGTCACATCATCTTCCATCCACAATAAGCAGAAATTTTTAGATAGTTTAGGCTGGTATACATGATTCTTTCATGTGAAGTTGCTCATAATTTTAATGATCCAGTGAAGTGATGTAATTTTTAGACACGTGCGTGGCGCACGTGCATTTTTACTAGTAATTTTAATGATCCAGTGAAGTGATGTAATTTTTAGACACGTGCGTGGCGCACGTGCATTTTTACTAGTGCAACACAGCATAGCACTACCCCTTCAAACATACTTTCCTGGACAGTTTTACCCCTGAGCTCGCACGCCGCAGACGCCCGCAGCTCGCATGGCGCCTCCAGCTCCCAGCCCGCCGCGCGCCGCCAGCAGCCGGCCCGCGCGCCGCCCGCAGCCCGCCGCGCACCCGCCGGCTGCGCGCCGCCGCGCACCGCGCACGCAGCGCCGCCGCGCGCCCGCCCGCTGCGCACCGCGCTCGCCGCGCGCACGCAGCGCCGCCGCGCGCCCGCCCGCCTGCTGCGCTGCGCGCCCTCCCGCCGCGCCCGCCCGCTGCGCGCCCGCCCGCCGCGCGCACTCAACGCCGCCGCGCAGCGCCGCGGCTAGGGTTACGGCTCGTCGGGGCAACGGCTGGGGGGAACGCGATTTCGATTTCGATTTCCCCCGATTCGATCCAGCAGCTCTGTGTTGATTTCGGGTCAGGGGCAAAAGGGTCAGCGGAAATGTCATGTAGCTGCGAAAAAAAAGAAAAAAATAGATAATGCTATGTTGTGTTGCAAAGGGATGCAAATGAGTGGCGTTTTTTGGACCCGGCGTTTACTAATGCTATTCTTTGGAAGCCAGCCTTTAGGCATGCTATTGTTTCAATTTCCCCGATCTGCGGCGATAGGATAACGAGCGTTGATTTAAATCCAACGACGCTGAACAGCTGCTACAGGGTAACAGTAAAACAGTAACTTTGTAGGGCCCGCCTGCAAAAACTATATACTCCCTCCGTCCTTTTTTATAGGGCTTTTTAAGAGTTTGAATTTTTCTCTAAATGTAGTTAGTTTTGAGGATAAGACAAACTTTGTGGTAGGTGGGAGGGTTGGTAGAGTGATGGGTTGAGGTAAAAATGAAGAGTATAGTAATCTTTTAACACATTGACTATTTCTGTATTTGAATGCTAAAAGACCCTACATTTAGGGACGGAGGGAGTATCTATTATGATGAGAGCAAAAACAAGACAAGTTAGGGGGTTTGAACCAACGACCTACTGATTTGAAGGTAAGAGCCTAACAACAAGACCACTTCATCGTTCATGAAATTTACCGTGGCTGTGCGATGCTTGGGCAGGGCCAAAACATTTGTTGCTTCGTGTCCGCCTGCTTGGCCCAACCCATTTGGTCATTTTGGGCCATATGCTTCTCTTATTCTCCTAAACATAATACCCTGTCTGTCACCTGCCGACTTCCGAAATCACCCGCGCCACCTTGCTGCTTTGTTCAGAACCCGCATCCTCCACTAGACCAGCCTCCTTACTGTGGTCAACCGTGCCTCCCCTAGTGCGCGCGTTGTCTGAAAAGAATGATTTTGGGAGACTGTATTCTAGGAGGCATTCACTATAGAAGTAGTCTACATTTTCCAAGTTTCTTCATTTCAATTTGCCAAGTAGACCAGCCTCCTTACTGCAGAAATTGCGTCCTCCACTAGACCAGCCTCCTTACCGCGGTCAACCGTGCCTCCCCTAGTGCGCGCGTTGTCTGAAAAGAATGATTTTGGGAGACTGTATTCTAGGAGGCATTCACTATAGAAGTAGTCTACATTTTTTGAGTTTCTTCATTTCAATTTGCCAAGTAGTCCACGATTTCCGAGTGTCTTCATTTCAATTTTCGGACAATTTCTTTCTAATTTTTTATTGAAAAATGTTTATCAGTGATTATTATGTATACATAATATTTCAAAATCTAAATGGTTTGCGCGTGTGCTGCCGCACTGCACAGGAAGTGTTTGGTGCAGCAGTGGACACATCAATAAGCGCTCTACAATGGGCCATGACTGAGCTAGTAACGAATCCCAACGCTATGGAGAAGGCACAGCTTGAGATTCGCTGCGTCCTGGCAGGGCAACAGAATGTACAAGAGGAATCTCTAGGAGAGATGCACTACCTGAAAGCAGTAATAAGAGAAACCTTACGATTGCACAGTCCAGGTCCCTTCGTTCCAAGGGTTTGTCTGAACGACCAAAAGATTCAAGGATATGACATGCCCCAAGGTACCCTAATTCTCATAAATGCATGGGCCATATCTAGGGACCAAAAATACTGGGAAGACCCTGAGACCTTCATGCCCGAAAGGTTTGATGGTGAACGTGCACTGGCTTCAGAGGATCAGATTTTGAGTTCACGCCATTTGGAGCTGGTAGGAGAATGTGCCCAGGGATAGCTTTCGCACAAGCAAACATTGAGATTGCTTTGGCTAGCCTGTTGCACCATTTTGATTGGGAGCTACCAGCCGGAGTTAAAAGAGAGGAAATTGATATGACCGAGGCGTTTGGGCTAACAGTTAAGAGGAATTCTGAGCTTCTTTTACGCCCTATTCCTCGTATTCCCCTTGCATATGAGTAGTACTGTTGAAAGAATGGCAGGCGCTTTCTTGTCGCAAATATGTATCTGGTGTGTACCTGTGCTATACAAAGCTTGTGTATTTGATAATCTTATCTGTTGTGATTTGTACTTATGTTTAATTATTCGGAATTGGAATAAATATCGTACATGACATTTATCATGTTTTATTCTGGAGTATGCGTTGCACTATTGTTGGATTCACCAATCTTCAACATCGACCTGATTCATACCAACTTGGAGAATGCACAAATTGTTTAAGAAAAGGGAATATATTGATTAATATCCCACCATAGTATCGATGCATGTATCTGTTCCTTATTAACAAAATTCCACAAAAGACAAGTGACCATGGTATTACGAAAATAAAATTTTGATCCATCGATCGAAACACCTCAAAGAGAACCATAAAAGTCTATAAATAAAGTATATTGATCAACCGCCACCCTTTATTTTATAAAATTACCATCACTGCAGTTTCAATCACACTACACACAATCTTCAATGCAAGACGATTTTTCTCCTTCTGTAACAAGGACCAGAACCGAGTCCAACATGTCCCTCTAAATATGAGCTGCATGAATGAAGTATAGTTTTTTTTTTGTTATATACAACATCATTTTGACAGAAGCTTTATTTTGCCCAACAAATGGCACACGTTCCACGCCAGATTAATTTCTCTTAATTATGGCCTGCAAAAACGCGCTTTTGTGGAAAATTATTTGAAGTCCTGATAATTGTTCAAATGCACATAGGATAAGTTTTAGGTTTTTGGCTTCTTCTAGATTATGATCCAATAGGATAACAGTATCATTCGCTTATAGAGTATGGACAAACCATCATCCACGGAATGCAGGACCACACCTTTAATTTGTCTGTTTGACTTCGCATGCTCTATTAAAATGGATAGGAAGTCCACCGCCCAGATTAAACAACAAGGGCGATAGAGAATGCACAATTCAGATTCCTCAAGGATTCAGCCATGACCTTCTTTTTAGATCGCTAAACGATGAACCATGCGTACAAGCAAGGGGAAAGAAGGAACGATGCATGAAGAGGACCAGTTGAGTACTTCTTAAAATATTACGCTACATGATGTACCTAAAGCTACATTACAAGTTTCTTTTTGCTGCGACATACTATGAACGTTCAACTTTTTTAGAAAACAACCTTGCTATTGATGTCCCTTTCCACGTGGGTAGCCAAAACCCCCATGTCCCCATCGGATCACCGTTCTACCTCCTTTGTATTCTGCCGCCATTCTATCCTCAGATTCGAATCATCCTATTTTCGATGTATAGCAGGAAGGACACGACATTAAGGAGCCAGAGGTGATGGATGTATTCTGTACGTAAGCAACATGCAGGTGCCTTAGCCCTAGGCAGTCAGGCTGGCAAAGCATCCCTGCAGTGCCGCGGCCACGAGCTTCGCGAGCGACATCCTGACTCGATCTGGAGACACCGTCCACGGCCAAGGTCGGCAAGTAGGCAGCTAGCTCGATCGGCGACGCAGAGGCCCATCCTTCAATTTTCGCACGCGGCAGAGAATTCCCCCACGAGATAGTAATTAAGCAGCCGGCGTCACGTGAGAACGTGGTATAGAACGAGGTGCGGGCTGTCGACCATTTGCTTTGTAGCACAAGCCGTGGTCGTCCTTTTGTGAGACGACAGAAAGCCTCACTTCCTCATTAATTGCTTTGTAGCTAAAGTTCGGTTTGTGATGACATATCCAGTGACGGAGCACAGGCTCAAATTTAGGTGGGGCAAACATTGCTAGAGTTGGCGGCCACATCAAAATTCGGGAAAAAAAAGACACATCATTGCCAATCTGCCAATGCCCAATTTTGAATTTGTTGATTCAGTCAAACATTATTTGCTAATGAACTGCTGCTAGTGCTTTTTAAGAATTACGACATTTCCTCTAGTTGCCCTTCTCTTCTTTTCAGTGATTGGATAACAGACCCAACGAATGCTGGCCTTTGATAATGCGGCTAGGTTCTCTCCATTCTTTGAATTCGTTTGTAGGCATTTCATCAAACAGGTTGCGGGCGCCCATGCTGTAACCCCTGCGGTTCTTGAGCTACAGATCAGACACACATCTCATGTTTGACTCCCACACCCCTCCAGATAAGAGTTAAAAAAATTCAAGGATTCGAATGGCTTTGAGTACTAATTATTAGCAAATTGGTCACTCTACCACCATGAACAAGAAAATCTGAACTCAACTTAGCTCAACAGCCGCCCCCCAGGTGATAGAAGTGTTTACGGCAGCCACATTGTTGTATCCTGGCAACGGCTTAGTCCATTGATGATCTCAAGACTCAAACAAATCAAAGCTGCTTCGTTGGTCTTCCAGGCAGCATCAGACGCAACACGCAAGGCCATGGAGCGCGGCTGCCGGCTGCCGGGACGCAGTGAGAATTGAACCGGGCCAGTGGACATATCACTAATGATAAACTATACATGTAGTGGTGATTAAATATCTTTGGTGCGAACTGAGCGTAGATTGGCTAGGTTCCTTGTGATGAAAACAAGCCACTCGGGTTCAAGTTTCAACGTGAGTGTTGCATTTATGTCCTCGTTGATTGCCACTTGATGGTGACTTCTTGAATCTCAATATCAACCGGTTCAGTCTCTTGTTGTCGTTGGCTCTCATAGGGATTTGCTACCCTTGCTTGTGTTCATAGCGGTAAGTATTCGCGTCGCGTGTATGTAAGTGTCAACATCTATACTGTTTTTCACAAAACAAAAAAGAGTGGAATGCATCACGGGTCCTCACTATGGGAAATCGGCTCTTTGCCGAGTGTCCGTTTATTTACCGAGTGTATTATATTAGGCACTCGACAAAGAGCCTCTTTACCGAGTGTTTTTTACAAACACTCAGCGAAAAAAAAAAACACTTGGCAAAAATAGTCTTTCCCGAGTGCAAAAAAAAAAAGCACTCGGCAAAGGGAAATTCAAATCATTTTTTTGAAGCCCTAAATGAATTCAAATTAAAAAATATTTAACTACAACGTTTTATATCTTTTCAAGGTCTACAACTCTTGTTTGGAGAATTTCTCGATTAAACAAAGTGATTGTAAATTTGTTTACAAAACCAACCTCTCTTTTTTAAATTTCTTGGAACTAGAAGGGAGATCTATAAGATTTGTGAACAATGTGACTATCACTATGTCGGATGTATGAATGACCAAAATAAAAGTTGTAGATCCTCAGACGTTATGAAACTTTGTAGTTCAAAACTTTTTAATTTGAATTAAATTTGCTTACCAAATAGAGGTTTGAATGATAGATAAATTTAAAATTTGAATTTTTCAAATGACCTTGGATGGAGAAACAGTCAAAATAAGACTTGTAGATCACAATAAGTTATGAAACATTGTAGTTGACATCTCTTTGATTTGAAATCATCTTGTCAATGAAAACTAAGTTTGAAAGAGTTCAAATTTGAAATTCAAATTTTGTAAACGACCTCAGATGGACAAACGACCAAAATGAAAGATGAAGATCTTGATATGTCATGAAACTTTGTAGTAAACAACTTTTAATTTGAATTTGTTTAGGGTCTCAAACAATCCATTGACACTTGGTTTAGTTTAATATGAGGGGAATCAAAATGGGATATGGGCACTTGTGATGCTGTGGTAGAAGTAGTCCTACGTGAAAGAGAGGTTGGCCGCAAAGTGTGCAAATATTACACAAAAAATGCTACAGAGTTGGGGGACTTGTGGCTGGTTGGTGGGCCTCCCCTCTTTTAAAAAAACTTTGCCAAGTGCCCCAAAAAAAACACTCGACAAAGAGCTTTTTGCCAATTAAAATATGCCGTGGGCTCTTTGCCGAGTGCAACACTCGACAAAGCCTTTGCCGAGTGCATTTGCGGCTTTGCCAAGTGTCCTTGGCACTCGGAAAACAAGGGATCTCCCGTAGTGCCTTAAACTATTTGAGAATTCTCATCTAGGTACATAAACTCTCAAATCGTCCATCTAAGTCCAAGATCTATTTATGTTGCTAACCTCAGGTCCATACCCCTCCACATGGCAATGACATGATGTAATTTTACAGCGAGCCCCTCGAGCTCTCTCTCAGTCTCATTTTTCTGATGACGTCACCCTTCGCCTAGCCAAGCGCCTAGGTGTCGGCTTCTCCCGCCGCCGTTCTAGTCTGCTGGCCATATGAGTGTTGTGCCCGTCATCATCTCGGCTTCGCTCTAGCCTCCCTTCTCTCTTATTAATGTTCAAGATGTTGCCCAATCTCGATGATATGCCACCGCCACCGACCATGTGGAAAAGGTGTTGCGACTTCAACGGCTCGGTGTGCAACAGCATACCTGTCAGTGCACCTTGCCACCATTCGATGACGGCGGGAACTGTACTCACATGGGCACGACTCCAAGAGCGCCCGTCCAAGGCACCTAGATGCTTGGCCAGGAGATGGGTGTCGTGGTTAGGGACATCTGGGGTGCAAGACAGGAGAATGAGAGAGTTCGAGGGTCTGTTTGTAAAATATACCACGTCGTCATTCCCACATCAGCACAACTTAACTACCTGGAGGGGGTATGGACCTAAGGTTAGCAACTTAAATGGATCATAGACCTAGATGGACGAATTGAGAGTTGATGGACCTGGATGAGAATCCTCAAATAATTTAAGGACCCATGGTGCGTTTCACTCAAAAATATATCTTTGGAGACTTTGTTAGCTTGCCTTTGATCAAGTGGAGAAGATGTCAATATATACAAATGCACAAGGAAACTAATTAACACTACGGTTCTCAATGGAGAAGTTTGGCCTGGCAAACGACTTCTACTACGCCTTGTGCATCTTCGTTGCTCCTGTCATCCTCCGGGCCAAGCTTGGCGCTCGCAGGAAACCCCGACCGAAGCTGCCTCCAGGACCATGGCGGCTGCCTCCAGGACCATGTAGCGTGGGCTCCCACACCACACGATCCGCGACCTCTCCCTGCGCCATGGGCCGGTCATTCTCCTCCGCGTCTGTGAGCGCGTAGCCGAGGCCACGCGAGAGGTCTTCACCGGCCACGGCACCGCATTCGAGCACCGTCCGAGCAGCCCCGGCATAGAGGAATTTTTGAGGGACGGCATGGGCGTCATCTTCGCGCCCTACGGCGAGCAATGGCGGCAGCTCCGCCGCATCATCGTCACGGAGCTGCCCAGTGTGCGGCATGTTGACGAGTTCCGGCACATCCACGAGGACGAGGCGGCGAGGCTCGCGGCATCGCTGGCTTTGTCGTCTGGGTGACTCGTCAACGTCGAAGAGCTGCTCGCAGCGTTCATCGCTGACTCATCGGTGCACGCCATCTTCAGCGACCGGCTTCCCGACCGGGCCGCATTCCATAGGTTGGTGAGGCAAAGCATTGACCTGTCTACTGTCTTCAACCTCCGCGACCTCTTCCTGGCGTCGCGGCTAGTGGGGATGCTGCCGCGGAGCCGCAAGGCGGAATTATTCTGTCAGTTCCGGCACATGGACGATATCATCCGTCTCCACGAGGAGAGTCGAAGGACGACCGGTGACAAAGATAGAGAGCAAGATATGATTGACGTGCTGCTGAGGATCCAGAAGGACGATGATATGAAAGTCACTCTCACGCCTGGGGTCTTAAAGGCTGTGTTGGCGGTAACAATTCGTGTTCATCATCTCAGCAACCTTTGGGAGCCATCATCATCATCATCACCACCACCATCATCATCATCATTCATCTACACTTCTAATGGCATGGATGTTGTTGGGGATCGAAGGTCTTGGTAGACTCGGCGAAGCCCTCCAACGAAGAGTGTATGATGATTGTGTCCTTGCGAAGCCTTCCTGGCGTCTTCAGCGCTCGGATTGCTCCTGGCGAAGTCTTCCCAACACCCCGAAGTCCTCGAGCTCCTCAGCGAAGCCCTCCTGAAATGTCCACGATGCTGGACTCGGTTCAACTGCCCAGGCTGTTCCTCGGGTCTTACGTTATACGTTGTTCCGAAGCCCCCAATCGTCCGTGGTGCTGGGCGAAGGGGTTGAGGGACGACAGAGAAATGTGAACAGAGTAAATGATGTGTCTTTGGCTCGAGGCCCGAAAAACAGATGTCATTACCGGAGCTATTCCCTCCATATTTATAGGGAGAGGAAAGGTTAAAATTACAGCGATGCCATTGGGCAATTATATTACGTCTCCTAGAGTTTAGGCTTTAGACTGACTCTTGTTCAACATCCTTCGCTATATCTTCAGATACCTTCGCTAGGCAACAAGTACCCTTCGCATGATTCAGGGAGCCTTCGGCATTGACTCCAACATTAGCCCTCAATTGTTGATGTACTTTGGTTAAACCTAGGTCAGAAACAATTAATATTATAATTAAGATTATGTCGTGTGCTCTCCTGACTCGTGCACGTGCTTGTCGTTTTTGATATGTACTTTTTTCTCGATTCTCGATGCTCTGCTTAACTCTATATATATCCGTAGTGATTGCCTTGTTTCCTTGCGCTGTTTTGGCTTTTGTAAGCTCTTGTCTTCACCGCTTTCGCTTTCACTCCTACCTTCGCACCATTAGAGATCCCTTTCTCGCACACTTTTTCAAGATGCCTAGTGATCGGAGATCCAGCGAAGAAAATGTTAGGAAGAAGGCGAAGGTCCATAAGTCGTCTTCCAAGGATAGTTCTGATAAGGCTGTCAGTGAGGTTCGTCCTCAATTGACTAGTGCCATCGCTGCCTCGGAGCCCCCTTCGAAGGCTCCAGTTTCTTCCTCGAAGGATTCATCAACTCGGCTGGTTTCTGATAAACCAACCATGTCGTTTCGACCTCCTAAGGTGTATAACTTGATGGATGTTATTATTGGTTCGAAGGGTGGAAATCAGAGTTCTGCTAAAACTTTGTCGGTTTTAAAAGAAACTCCTCCCAAAAGTCTTGTTGGTCCCGCGAAGGGTTCTTCTTCTTCGTCAGCTGACGCTGGCAAATTTACGGCTTCTGGGAAGGCCAAGACCCAGGACAAAGGTGCGAAGGTTGTTGCGACCGCACCTAGTACTGCTGGATCAAAGGCTAAGATCCAGGACAAGGATGCCGAAGCGGGTGTAATTGTGCTCGTCGCACCTGGATTGAAGGCTAAGATCCAGGACAAGACCCAGGCTTCGGGTGAGGCCCAGATTCAGGACAAGGCTGTGAATGAAGGTGCTGTTTCGAGTTGTCACCTTCCATTACTTGATATATCTGAGCTTCGCCAGATGGCTGCTAACTTGGGAACTCTTTCAGATCGCTCTGCGGTTCAGCTTCCGCTAGAGCCTCATGTTCAACCCCGTGGTATTCTTAGCCCTTCGGCAGGTGGTGAACTTTTTCTACATTCTGTTTTTGAGGCGATGCAGGAGGAGTTTCTCCCTTTTGACGTGAATTTTGATTCTGTTGAAACTGCCGAGGGGTCTTTGCTTGCTTGTGACGAGGTTCCAGCTAACGCCTTCGTCATGAGTGCTCTGGCTGCTGAGCGTTTTGTTGGTGCTGCTAACAGGATTCGGCTTCCCCAAGTGGAGGAAGAGCTGATGTCGCAGGGTGGAGATGCCCTGTATAAGTCTTTGTTGTCTTCGCAAGTGAAGGTGAGTTGTCTCTCTCTCTCTCTTGTACTTCATAAATAGCTTTGTTTGCTCTGATTTCTACTTCTTTTTGGCAGACTCTTGCTATTAACCATGCTTCCCTTCGCCAGTATCGGGAGCTGTCAAAGATGAAGAGTGATCGTGACACTCTTCGCAAAGATCTCGCTGCCCTTGAGACAAAGGTCAAGGAGAAAGAGGATGCGCTTGCTCTTAGCGAGAAACGCTTGGCTGAACTTGGTTCAGAGAAAGAGGTGCTTGTTAAGTCTGCCGAGGACTATGAAGCGAAGGTGGCTTCCTTGGACAAGCAGGTTGAAGACCTGGATGCGTCCCTTGCGAAGGCTGTTAAAAATAACGAAGACCTCATTGCCAAGATTGATGCTGCTAATCAAGAGCTTGCTGGTCTTGTTAAGGCTGAAGAGCTTCGACTGGCTGACGTTTGTGGTCAGGTTTGAGATGCTCTTGTTTCTGTTGGGGCAACCCCTAATCCGCTGCCTGAAGATGCTTCGACTGAGCATTACCAAGGTTAGCTTACTGCCAACATCCCTTATGTCATTGAAGCTTGCAGAGCTTTTTCGAAGAATGCTGTGCAACTCGCCGTTCGGGATGTTCTTCACTCACTCGAAGCTGGAGGGAGTGATGCCTTGGTGAAGGCTATCGACGATTCTTTTTCCATTGTTACTACTGACATCACGCCTCCTGCTCTGATTGGAGCCCTCGTCAAGTTTGCTAATAATATTGATGAGTCTTTCTGGAACAGGGTTCTCTCTATCGGCCAGCAGCCTCAGAGTGAGGTATAAACTCTTTATGTGGGATGTTACCCCTTCGGACATGTATTTGCTGAGAATCTCGTGAAGACATGTGTTGTAAACTTGTTATTGTTTGTACTTTTAATATTTGTTTGGCTTTGGATTTTTAGGATTCTTCTGACATTTCCCTGAACGAGTTTGCCATTCCGAAGGTTTCTTCTGATGTTGTGTCAGAGAATGTGCTGCTCTGGAATCTTCGTCTGACGTTTCTTTGAGCGAGTTTGCCACTCCGAAGGCTTCTTCTGACGTCGTGTCAGGGAAGTGTGTTGCTCCGGAGTCTTCGTCTGACGTTTCTCTGAGCGAGTTTGCAACTCTGGAGCCTTCTTCTCATAACTTGGCTCGTAAAGAGCCTCCAATTGAGATTTTCAGTTCTCCTTCGGAGATTGACCTATCTAGCGAGTCGGACCCTTTGTCCCCCGTTGAAGGGGTTGAAGGTCCCCTCATTTTTCCTCTAGGAAGCCTTGTGGCTATTGGTAGAGTTTACCGCCCTGATGATGATGTTTTCGAAGGGCATCGAGGCTGCACAAAGCGAAGGTCTCGTGGACGCCGCCCTCGTGGTGGTTCTTCGGGCAGTCGTGGTACAACCAAGAAGAAGAGTAGCGGCCTTCGCCGTCGTGATCCTCCTGTTTTTATTGAAGACCCTTCTTCGCCTTTCGACGCTGCTTCGCATGTTGAGCGAATGATTTCTTCCGGGGTAGTAGATCCCGTTTTTCAAAGGCCTTATTCGCCTTCGAGCGGATATGACGTTAACGAGTTTAGCGTTGTATGTCAGATGCTATTAGAATTAGGTCTTATTGTAAAGCAAGAGCCTGACGATGGTTCTCCTTGAATGAATTATGCTTTTGAATTATTTTTTGAAGAAATCCTCTTCTGCTTGCTTCGCTCTAGAATAGGTTTCTTTAATATCCTTGCGAAGCTTCTGCTTCTTGCGTGATGACCTTCTGTTTTCTTGTGAAGATTGAAGTTTTCACGCTTGAAACTTGCGTTTGGATCTATGCCCTGCGAAGGCATTCTTTGCTGAAAAAGTTTTTTCCGGTCTTTGGGGGAGATTATGCCTTCGCTTGGGCTTTTCCCTCATGCGTTTTAGCTTTTTTGTGATATTTTTGACTCCGAGGCAAGACTTTAAAGGAAAAGTTCAATTCCATTTTCTGTCTTAATGCCTTCGATTTGTAACCGGGGGGCTTGGTATCATCATTGTTTTTATGATATAAGCCCTCGAATTTGGGATGTACCAAATTGGTTTGCCCTTTGCATATTCTTAGACTTTTTTGTCCGATTTTCCTTCGTTCTAGGCCTTGGGCCTGATGGTTTTTAGCCGATGGCTTCTCACTTTGAGGCCATGGCTTCGCTTGCTTGTTCTGGTTTTCCGTTTTTTGGAGTCCAGATAACAAGTTTTTGTGATACTTTTGTATCTGAGGGATCTGTGTTATTTCTTATAACACGTTGCCTCGAAGTTGGGTTACCCCAAGTTCTGCTTTGGTGTACCCTTCGCTTTGTTCTAGGCTTTCTGCCTGACTTTGTTTGTTAAGCTCGTGGCTTTGCCTTTTGATAAGGCTCCTCTGCAAATTACTCTGGCGTTTTTTGAGGGTAAAAAGTAATTATAAAACTGTGATACATTCTTAGATGGCGCCTCGTTAAAAAACCTCACACCCTTCGCAGGGTTACCCTCGTGAGGAAAAAGAGTGCACCCCCCGCATGTCTTTTATGTTTTACACATAAGCGATGTTCGCTCTATTGAAGAGTCGTTCTGTTGACTCTTGGTAGTAGCGGTTCATGAAGTCTTGCAGCATCCTTGCCGAGTTCTTGAGGCCGAAGGTCTTGTAAGCTAGTATATCTTGCTCTTCTCTTATGAGATGGATATTCTTCCTACCAGGAGTTTCATTGTCTTCAATGGCTCTTGCTTGCAGCTGATCCCCGAAGACCCTAATCACAGAGATTGGTCCTGGAATTTTCATGCATAGATAAGCTTGATGTATGACAGCTTTGAACTTGTTAATTGACCCTCTCCCAAAGATAGCGTTGTAAGGGTAGATGAGGTCAACCACATCGAAGGTCACATCTTCAGTTCTTGCGTTTTCTCCTTCTCCGAAGGTAACTGGTAGTTCGATTTTCCCCATCGCCTGGATTATCTTTCCCGTGAAACCGACCAAAGGAATTCCTGCTGGTTGAAGAGTTTCGCTTTCCAGGTCCATTCTTCTTAATGTTGAAGCGAAGAGGATGTCAGCTGAGCTTCGTCCATCGATCAGTATTCTGAGGACATCGAATCCCTTGATGTTTGCTTGGATCACCAGTGGGTCTGAATGCGGTTGGTCCAGATTTCTTGCATCTTCTTCTCCGGAGGTTATATCAACATGGGACCACCTTGTCTTGACAAAAGGAGTCCCCGAAGAGACGTGTTGAACCCTTCGCATGTGTTCTTTTCTGGCCCTCCTTGAGTCTAGCTGCTGTGTGGATCCTCCGGTAATGGCATTTATTCTTTGCCTTCGCACCTCGCTGTTGGCTTCTGATTGCCTTGCGTTGTTTTGATGATTCGTGTCTGGTGGTGGTGGTAGTGCGGCCAAACTTTGTGGTTGGTGATAATTGTGCTATTGTAGTTGCTGCGAAGCTTCTGTTGGGTAGCTGTTGACGGTCGGTACGGCACGATTTTGACCGTCAAATACCTGCACAAATGGAATCAAAGTAAACACCAAACATAGTGTTAGGGCTTAAAACTAACAAATTCCACAAGTCTTGGTGAGATTTTGAGTGCAGGTGCATTTCATATGAAAACGGGGAAAAAGAGGCACAAAACATGGACTTCGCATTCAGCGGATTTTTCCCCAGAATAAAGATGTCTTTCCAGAGCCCAAAATCAAGATAAATATCAAGAAGATATGAATCAAGATAATATCCTGGAGATCCTCAATAATGGGAAAGAGATATGGATCCTCAATCAATGCCAAAATCATATCAAATCATATCAAGGATACATATCAGAATCATATCAGAGGAAATCCACCTGAATCAAGGATAGGATACTCCAGAGAATATGCCAGATAAGAGGGGAAGCAAGAGGAGAAGAAGGCAGGTCGGCCGACCCCCAAAAGGCAGGTCGGCCGACCCAATCTTGAGGCATTTATTGCTCATCTTTTTATGGAAGCTTCCCACCGACGTACCAAGGTCGGTTCAGCCTGCAATAAATGCATTATGATGGTGCAAGGCCCCCAAACCGACCTACTCAAGCCTATAAATAGAGGGGTACCACCTTCCCTCCAAGACACACAAGAAGGAGAGCCTCATTTCACTCCCAAGGGCCTAGAGCCCCTTGTATACTAGTAGAGTAGGGAGAGAGTAGGGTAGAGGAGAAGGGTAGTCCTCTCTTTGTGAGGACTTAGCCCCAATCTTGTATCTTTGAGAATACTTCTTTATAATAGTCATTGTTCGTCGTTCGTTCATCGTTCGTTCATCGTTCGTCGTTCGTTCATCGTTCGTTCGTCGTTCATCGTTCATTCATCGTCATCATAAGTAAGTATTCTTGATCTCCTATTGGATTGTGTACTTAGTGTTTAGATTAAGTTCTTTCTTTACTTGTTTACGGGATCATCGCTCCGCAAGGAGTGCTCTAGTCTTCCAGATTGGTACCAGGCCGGGGCTAGAGTAGTGATCGATAGCATAGACGTGGTGTCTAGGCTGGAAGTCGCCTTTGTCCGCTGTGTGCTCCACGGTTTGTAGAGGTAGGTGACAGGAAGTGACAGCCCTGTCCATCCAAAGGAACCCTCCACGTTCAGGTACATAGTAGAGCTATTAGACGGAGTGGCTTGGCAGACCAAAGCCTAAGCCGGTGCTCGAAGTAAGCAATTAGAGACAGGATTTATCTTTTGCTAAGAAACTCATCCATAGGAATCCTCTCTACCCAAATCTACCGCTTTTCTTCGTGTCCTTGGACTAATTAGACTAGAAGATAATCACATACCGTTCCTTTGGGAAAATATAAATAACGATACCCTTGAATACTCACGGGTGAAGTGCTACAACGGTATTCCGTGCGCTTGCGGATTTGTCTGTGACGTAAGAAATACCAACAAGCATTTCTGGCGCCGTTGCCGGGGAACGGTTTTCGTTTTTGTCTTCGAATCTAGTTGGTCCTCGTATTGTATCTTTTTATTTATCATTTCTTCTTTTATTGCTTTTCCTTTATCGATCATCACATTTCACCATCTATCCTATCATCATCATTTCCCACTTACTTGAAAAATACCAAAAACATATATGATGGAGCCACAACCTACAATTCAATCATTCTCTGCTCCACGGGGTGATCTCTTAGAGCCACCATCATCATCACACCCAATTTCTTCATCTGGCTATGAGTTTTGCCCCGATTATATTTCAATGATAAGAGGTCTATTCTTTTCGGGTTTTAAACATGAAAATCCTTATGAACACTTGCGAGAGTTTAAGCATTTGTGTTCATGCCGATTGATCCATGGCATGACACAAGAAACATTGAAGTGGAAGTTGTTTCCCTTCTCCCTCAATGGGAAGGCGAAACAATGGTACACTTATACCGCTAAGAGAGTGAACGGTGATTGGAAGGAATTGCGAGACAAATTTTGTCTAGCGTTCTTTCCCGTATCTCGTATCACTTCTCTACGAGCGGAAATAATTAACTTTCGGCAAGAAGAAGAGGAGACCTTAAGTGCATCTTGGATCCGGTTCTGTTCATTAACAGACTCCGGACCAGAATTGTTGCTCCCCGAACCAGTTTTATTGCAACATTTTTATTCGGGATTGAGCAACAATACCGCACTTTATCTTGACACGGCCGCTGGTGGATCTTTTTCTCATAAGACCATAGCGTAAGCGCATGAACTTTTGGATCGAATTGTGGAAAACACACCTTTTTCCGCTGACTTACCAGATGAGCCGGAGTCAAAAGATGAGGAACTCGTTGTGCCAAAAACAAAAAAATTGGTGCGTACAATGGTAGATCCAACACCCGAGTCCTCATCTGACACAAGAACAATGATAGAGGAAGATGAACCTCTTGAGTTCCCTTTTGAGTTCGAGAAAGGAATTCTTGAAAATTTTGGAAACACCTCGAACTACATTTGGGAAAAGATGCCTCCTACTCCTCCCGATCCTCTCAAGGAACCATTCCTCAAGGAGGACATGAAGGAACGTCTTGGGAAAACCACTTTCACCACCACCACTCAAAATCCTTTGGTGAAACCTCATCTCGATCATGAACCACTCGAGCAAATCAAGTTCATATCTCCAATCCCGCCGCTCGAGCATACTTGGTATGAGGATGCGAAGTTTTCCACCCATGAAGAGGATGAGTTGAATGAAACTCTTCATGTCTCTGAACCCAAACAATCCTCTTCACCATTCAAACCTTTTCCCTCTGGCCCTTCATGCACCGTTCTTGATGTTGATCAAGAACTCCTTGAAAACAAACCTTGGGCCATGGAATTTCACGAGGCATCGACTCTAGAATCCAAAGAGGAATCTTTGAGTGAGCATGATAGCTTTTTCCTTGAACAACCACATGATACATGCTCACATCATGAGTCTCTAGAGCCAACACCCGTTAGTGCCAAAACCACTTTTGCTACCTACAACCACTTTGTTCCCTTGTTTTGCTACTTGTTCTTTAAAATGGTTGTAGATGCTTTTGTTTATCATAAATATTGCAAATATCGTGGTTGTATGTTGGTACTAACCATGCAGATCATTCTCCGAGACGAGATAATTCATGATCAAACTCAACGTGACGGGGGAGAGTCTTGCTCGTCTGACTTAAAATGACGCTGCCCTTGTCGATAGGATAATCGACAATTATCTTTTATTTGCTTCCTTGGATTTCCACTTGCATTCTTTTGCATCTTTGATTTTACCAACAAATTGCATTTTTTTAATTCCCAATTGCATACATGTTTACTTCTCCAACTCATTCTTGCATGTTTGATTATTTATTTGCATTCTTGCATGTTTGAATCCTTCCAACTCATGTTTGGGATTTTTCAAACCACTTTGCATTTGCACATTCAAATAAAAAAAAATCTCCTTTGTGAGAACAAGTTTGATAAAATGAATTTGAGACAACCTTTTGTTGGAAAATGCTTTGAACAAAATTTTGAAGGAATTTTGGCACAGCTCCCCTTGACTTTTCAGCATATAGCCATTGTGGGACTGTTGACCAAGTTGAACTTCATTTTTTTATATCTGGATGCAAGGGTGCTCGAACTTTTCAATGACATTTCATTTTCACTTAAGCACCCTTACAACAAAATTCTTGTTCTTGTATTTCTCCAAGTGTTCATCGTATTTTGTCTCAAGTTCAAGAAAAAGATTTTTCCATTGATCTTTTGGTTTTTCCATTTGCATTTGGAGTCTTCCAAAATAAACTTCTTCTATGTTGGAATCTTTTCCAACTTTTCTTTATTTTTCTTTGAAATCATTCTAAAAAAAAAGTTAATAATAATAATTGAAACGATTGTTTTTCCAAAAAAAAAGGGGTAATAATTTGAGAGCTTCTCAAACTCTCAAAGTGACAATTTTGTTTTATCTCAAACTTAAGAAAAAGATTTTCCCTTTTCTTCTTTTGATTTTATTTTGCTTTCTTTAGTTGCAAAAAAAAAAAGAGCTTTGCGAGAGCAACCGACAAATGGTCCACATTGCTTAAACTAACGTAACCCATTCTCGAGTTTGCTCTTGTGTTCTTGCTCTTGTGTACAGCCATGAAAAGAGCCGACAAGCGGCTCATCAATGTGTTGAAGAAGGCGACAAGCTCAAACCCAAGTCACTCTCGATGTGGCACATATCCATACCCCTCCATTGAGCTCATGCCTAACTTGAGAAAGTTGGCATGAAGAGCTTCAAAAGGATCCCATGGAGAGGTAGACCACAATGAAAATGACACATCGAGACTCCTCTTCGACACCAATCCCATCTTGGTGTGCGAGAAGGAGAAGCAAGCCTACAACACTCATGAAACCGTGTCTATGCTCACCCATGAGCACATGACCCGGAATTGCTGCACAAGGAAGGTATGAATGCCAACTTTGCCCATGATTAGAAGCCATAGGGTGGGATGATTTTGCTTGTGTGGTAAGATCCCTCCTACTTGCCATACAGTTTTATGCACCCTGCTAGTAGTAGACAATGGTTTTACTTTGGTTCTTCCAGAATAAGTATTACCTGCTTTCATGGAACAATCTTAGTCTACTACTAGGCTCTCATAAGCATTGCTTGCAACACTTGTTTCTACAACTCCTGATCTTCACAAGCATGCTCTTTGGCAAAATATCACATCCTACCTTGTGCCTGATGCATGAATGGCTTGCTATGACTTGTGTTCCTCAGGGCAATCTTAGACCTATCTATGAGGATGAGCATTGTATCCTTATGCCATGGTTTACAATATCAAAATCTCTCCTATGCAATGCATGATGGAGAAATGGTTAGAACTTTTCAAGTGGTTAGAACATGTTGAGTGCACCTCGTTCATTGCTCACACCGCTTTAAGAAGTTGTATCGCAACTTGTATCTTTTTGCTTTCTCCTTGCATGATAAAATAAAAAGTTGAAAATAATTTAAAATCGAATAAAGAAATTAAATAATGAAAAGTACACGAATAAACTAGGCGTTTTTATTTCCCTTTCAAACATATCATGCGCCTTGAGTTATTGTGCTGAATTCAATAAATTTAGGCTCCCCGGTCTTTAACCCCGGTAGAGTCCTTTTTGCTTCCACATTCTTTTTGTTTGTTTTGAATAAATAAGCCAGGTACAAGAACAAGTGTGGGGGGAGATCTCTCGAGTTCTTCATCATGCACACATTCGAGATCTCCCCACCAACACGATGCACAACCTCGCACTGATCGACACATACAATGGTGGAGCCATCGGGCACAAGAAAACAAAGTTCGGTCGAACCTTTGGTTCAATCAAATATCCCATGATCCCTCTTGGTCTCCACTTCATCCAAGGCGATGGTTTGCGCATCCTACTACTCTATCTCCCTAGTTCATGAGTTAAAATGTTCTTTTGGGTCAATCACTAAAATTTAACTCAATAATAAAAGAAATATAGTGCTATCCTCTCAACAAACATACTTCTATCTGGTTGGCCTGCATACTCTTTATTCCTCGCATCATACATCCGTTACTTGTGAACACCAATCTCATAGGACCCCATGTTTATCTAAGTTGTTGGCGAATGAGATATGGTTGGATGAGATGAATCATGTTTCTTCTGCATAGGGTACTTGAGAATTTATCTTGAAAAAAATTGAAAATCCATAGCTTTGCGCTCCTCAATGATCTTATATTCCCACCAGAGCCAAATAATGATCACATTGAAAACCTCTACAAAATGCTGCTTGTTATTGCTTTGAACTTTGTCAAATTGTGTGACCCTTGTGAGATGCTTGTCATACTTTCTTGATCAAAGATCACGTACACACAAGAAGGAGAGCCTCATTCCACTCCCAAGGGCCTAGAGCCCCTTGTATACTAGTAGAGTAGGGAGAGAGTAGGGTAGAGGAGAAGGGTAGTCCTCCCTTTGTGAGGATTTAGCCCCAATCTTGTATCTTTGAGAATACTTCTTTATAATAGTCATTGTTCGTCGTTCGTTCATCGTTCGTTCATCGTTCGTCGTTCGTTCGTCGTTCATCGTTCATTGATCTTCATCATAAGTAAGTATTCTTGATCTCCTATTGGATTGTGTACTTAGTATTTAGATTAAGTTCTTTCTTTACTTGTTTACGGGATCATCGCTCCGCAAGGAGTGCTCTAGTCTTCCAAATTGGTACCAGGCCGGGGCTAGAGTAGTGATCGATAGCATAGATGTGGTGTCTAGGCTGGAAGTCGCCTTTGTCCGCTGTGTGCTCCACGGTTTGTAGAGGTAGGTGGCAGGAAGTGACAGCCCTGTCCATCCAAAGGAACCCTCCACGTTCGGGTACATAGCAGAGCTATAAGCCGGAGTGGCTTGGCAGACCAAAGCCTAAGCCGGCGCTCGAAGTAAGCAATTAGAGACAGGATTTATCTTTTGCTAAGAAACTCATCCATAGGAATCCTCTCTACCCAAATCTACCGCTCTTCTTCGTGTCCTTGGGCTAATTAGACTAGAAGATAATCACACACCGTTCCTTTGGGAAAATATAAATAACGATACCCTTGAATACTCACGGGTGAAGTGCTACAACGGTATTCCGTGCGCTTGCGGATTTGTCTGTGACGTAAGAAATACCAACAGTAGCTGACCACATGGTTTACAGAATGCGAAGGATAGATTGAACGAGTGTTGCTTTGGGGCCAGTCTTCGCGAAAGTTGCCCATGTGACGAATGGTTTTCTTTGCTTCCTTGTTTGATAGTCAATTCTGCTTGTATGACAGGAAGTATCGGCATTGTTTAGTTGTGTGCCCTTTACCTTCGCCGTGCAGTTCGCAAAACACGGTGCGGGTATTGGGCTTGTTGTCCCCATCTCTGCTTCTTTCCTCATGATCTTTGTCATGGTTGCTTCGCCCTTTTCCTTTTTCGTCCTCTCTGGTTCTCTTCTCATCTCCTCTTTCCTCTCTGTTTTCGAGGTTGTGTACCCTTCGACTGCTGTTGTCTCTGGTGTTTTCTTTGTTTTCATCATGCCTTCGATTTCGGCTTGATTCTCTTTCTTCTTTAGCTTTTTTCTCGTCTCTTTGCTGCTGAGTTTGCTTATTTTCATCGTCCTTCTTTCTTCTAAATTCATCATCTGACCTTGCATACTTTTTAAAGATGTCAAGCTGTCCAAAGATTGTGGTAGGCTTCTTCCATGCCAGCGAAGAGTGGAAAGGGCCGGACTTCAGTCCTTCCATCAAGGCATCAATTACAGTGGAAGCCCCTACTCCTCTAGCCTTCGATTTGATCTCCATAAATCTCTGCATATATTCCCTGAGGCTTTCATCGCTCCTTTGTTTGCAAGAGAACAATTGTCCTTGATGCACCTCTTCAGCTTGGAAACCCTAAAAATTGTGTATGAACTCCTTTCTTAATTCGGACTATGAATTGATTGATCCCGGTTCTAAGGTGGAGAACCATGTTTTGGCAGTGCCTTCGATTGCCATCACCAGTGCCTTCGCGTATGTGGAATTTGTGCCTCCGCCGGATTCTACTGTAGCTTCGAAGGACATCAAGAATTCTCTTGGATCAGACTTCTCTTGATATGCTTTAATTTTTGGCATCTTGAAGTTGAAGGGCCAGGGCTCGTTTTGAAGTTCTTCGCTTAGCGGTGAATTTTCATTGAACATTGAAGTTCGTTGAACATCTTTGCTTGTGCTGCTTACTTCATAGACCACCTTCCCTTCGTTCTGCTTTTGCGTCTTTTTTGGATGGTTCTGACTTAGCTTCTTCAAGTTGTTCATATCTTCGTTTACTTGGTTCAGCCTTTCATCCATTTCATCAATTTCCTTCTGTGTTTGCCTTATCTTCTACAGCATGTCTATCTTTAGTTTGGACTTCTTTTCTACGATTACCAAGCGTTTTTCCCTCTCAAGCCTTTCTTGCTCTATAATGCGAAGTCGTTCTGCTATAGAATCTGCTTCATCATCTGCTGTTTCGTCACCCTCTGGAAGGACGTTTCCAACCTGCGAAGTGTCTCCGATGTTGTTTTGTATTCCTCTCTGAGCTTCCTCCTGCCTTAGAGCTTCCTCTTGTCTTGTAGCCTCTTCGGCTTGAGCTGCTTCTTATGCTCGTGCGGCTTCGGCACGTGCTTCTTGTTCTCTGGCGACTTTGGCTTCTTCTTCTCTAGCTTGTCTTTCCTTTTCGATCTCAGCGTGCTGTGTTTCGGCATCTATTGTCTTTGATGATCTGCCTTTGGCCATCTTGAGTTGTAAACGTAGTCGTGGGTTCGCCCCGCGTGACGGCGCCAAATGTTGGGGGATCGAAGGTCTTGATAGACTCGGCGAAGCCCTCCAACGAAGAGTGTATGATGATTGCGTCCTTGCGAAGCCCTCCTGGCGTCTTCAGCGCTCAGATTGCTCCTGGCGAAGCCTTCTCAACATCCCGAAGTCCTCGAGCTCCTCAGCGAAGCCCTCCTGAAATGTCCGCGATGCTGGACTCGGTTCAACTGCCCAGGCTGTTCCTCAGGTCTTACGTTATACGTTGTTCTGAAGCCCCCAATCGTCCGCGGTGCTAGGCGAAGGGGTTGAGGGACGACAGAGAAATATGGACAGAGTAAATGATGTGTCTTTGGCTCGAGGCCCGAAAAACAGATGTCATTACAGAAGCTATTCCCTCCATATTTATAGGGAGAGGAAAGGTCAAAATTACAGCGATGCCATTGGGCAATTCTGTTACGTCTCCTAGAGTTTAGGCTTTAGACTGATTCTTGCTCGACATCCTTCGCTATGTCTTCAGATACCTTTGCTAGGCAACAAGTACCCTTCGCATGATTCAGGGAGCCTTCGGCATTGACTCCAACAGATGTTTTTGTGCAGGATGTTTTTCTTGCAGCACTCGACACGGCAACAAGTACTCTCCAATGGGCCATGGCCGAGCTAATTGCAAATCCAAGGGTGATGGAGAAGACACAGCTTGCGGTTCGACGAGTCCTCGCAGGGCAGGAGAGAGTATGCGAGGGAACTCTTAGCGGCACGCAATACCTCAAAGTAGTAATCAAAGAGACCTTACGACTGCACCCCCCAAGCCCATTGGTTACAAGGGCTTGCGTGGATGATCAAAAGGTTCAAGGATATGACGTCCCGAAAGGTACAATACTTGCCATAAATGCATGGGCCATCTCTAGGGACCCGCAATACTGGGAGCACTCTAACAGATTTTGAGTTCACACCATTTGGGGCTGGCTGGAGAATTTGCCCAGGGATTAACTTTGCACAAGCAAGTGTTGAGATTGCTTTGGCTTCCATCCTATACCACTAGTAGCTGCGGCGCGCCAAGTGCTTTGGCTACCATCCTATACCACTAGTAGCTGCGGCGCGCCCTTGGCGCGCCCCTTGGAATGGATCTTTGAAGTTGTTAACGGTGTGTTAATTAGCGGTCATTGTCACTGATAATGTCAACATCAACAAAACCAACCGGGCACACATCGACAACGAAGATTGTGTTTATTCGACTATGAACGTGATAGCAAGGATCATTTGCTGTATACTGTTGAGCAGTAATCGTATAATTCAGAGAAAAGCATTTTAGCTCTGAACACCTACTGTTTTGGGCCATGTCAAAAGAAGACTCAATCTGCTTTGGATATTTAAGACCTTTGTCTGTAGGGGCTCAAACCGAGCCTATTCATTTATGCGCCATTAACAGATGTGCTCCAGGGTATACATACGATTTACTGTTTTCTATTTTATTTTTATTGATACCGGGAGGGGAAGCAGTGGGGGGTCTCGAACTCATTGCATGGTTGCAACGTGCCGTGACGTGTGTATTGAACGTGTGTGTCGGCAGTTTGTTGGCATATGTGTTGTAATGGGCTAAACAAATGTTGCCAGTTTTGTGTCTGTGGTTGCTTTAATTAGTATTAGTTCGCGTAGGTGTACATACACGTGTTGTCTTCAGTGCGATGGCACTGAAACGTGGCACTTTCATTTGATGACAGTGCAGCGTTTCTGTTCCTTGATGGCACATATATGGCTTGCTGCTAGATCTATATAAGAACGGCAAATGTTACGGTTGGATTGCACATTCTCTCTTCACTTGTCTTAGTTTGGGGCTTATTTTAACACCACCTCAATTATGGCTTGCTTGCCCGCCGCGCCTCACAAGCGCCCCGATGCTGTAACTGCTTGTGTGCACCGTTCAAAGATCATGGGCGACCTGGAGCGCGACCTGTCACTGAAAGCCGTTGTTGCAAAGTCGGCCAGCCCAGAAACAACAGTATCGTGTAAGCAAGTGGTGAGAGCATTCAAATCCAGGTTGGGTCTTACATACAAGCCTTCCGTGTCTTTGTTTTCGAGTAATTCATTCTTGATCAAGTTTAAGACTATAAATGAATGCCAGGCTGCTCAGAGGCTGCCTGCACCGTTTCGTTTGATTCGAGATTCTTTTGAGATAGTTGCATGGTCAAAACATATACGGGCGACCGAAGAAGAAATGCTGTACAAAATTCGTGTCTGTGTCGAAGGAATGCCCCGTCATGCATGGCAGCTCGAGTCTATGGCACCTTTGTTTGATTGCTCTGTTCTCATCGAACAGTTTGCAGAGTGGTATAAAAAAGACGAGGAATCTGCGTGTGTTTGTATGTGGATATGGACTTCAAATCCAGATTGTATAGCAAAAACAGGTGTGATAAAGATTGAAGAGCCTGTACAGACGTCGTCTGCAATGTTGCAGTATTCTGACATTAGAAGAGAAGCCTCTCCTCCAAGACGCCCAAACAAGGCGCTTTTCCTTGTGTATAATGTTCTGATTCATGTTGATGAGGTGTGGGACTATTCACCAGTTTCTGAATTGGATAAGCCATGGCATCAGGTTCATCCATTTATCTGGCACCTGGGTGCGGTGGATGGTACGATGTAACCTGTACAATTCATCGTTTCAAAGTTAGAACCAATGTACTGTGTAACTTGATTAGACGTACGTTCTGTTGATTATCAATTTATCTGTTATGCTATTTGCTTTCCGACAGCATGCCGTAGTGTAAATAGAACTGATGAGTTATAAAGAAGAAATAAAATAACATATTGAATCATTTCATTACATTGTTCAAAAATAATCAACAAAAAATACATTAATACATATATAGTGGTAGCTGAATATTACACCAAGAGAGGCATCAAATCTATATAAATTTGGATGCCTGCATTTAACATAAGGTAATTGTAAATTACATAGGAAATACGCACGATGCGTAATAAATATAAAAACGAAGGGTTATGATCTAAACAAGGTTCGATGCCAGCTCAATAAGATCATATGACAGCAATTCAATAGGACCATTAGGTGGTGTACCACCAGCGTAGTAGACAGGAACATTGTATGAATTTTCATAGTTTCTTTCTTCTTCACTACGAGTATTAAATTCGACAGGTAACATTGTCCTGTATTTGTATAAAATGTCTCTTATTCTGCCTGCATTTTTCCTTTGATCTGCTTCCATATTTCCAATTCGTTGCATCTGACGGATGCAGGTTTCCTCAAACATGGAGCTCCATGAATCTGCACGTTGATGCATCCTTCTAAAGCGCAACAATTCATCATAGTTGTAATCTACTATTGTGAGCTTCCATTGTTCTGCTAAAACCGTTAATGCTTCTCCATAAGCTGAATCTATGGCATCCTGCGATAATGTATGTAAATCACCGTAAAACGTGGCTTCATTAGAAGAAGACGGGAATTTACGTGATGGTGATATCACGGTAATGGCGGCTGTAAAAGTTCCTGGACTAAATTCGCGCACGACTACGCTAGGTACTGTTAGTTTGAACTTTGCAGATAGTTGATCAAATAATATCTGCTTAGATACCACAACCACGACCGGTGTCTTCTGGCTTCGAACCTACAAATAAACGATCAAGAAAAGGAATAGCTTTGCATGCATCTACGCGTAGGTATAGAGGGTACTGTACCTGATGTGAAGTTGCGGCACAGTCCACGTCGTTTGATGTATTCATTTCGACTACCGAACTGCAACAGGAATTCTTGTGTATGCTGTTTGTGTATCACAGAAATTTTGCTCAAAGAATTCTTGTCAAAGCAAGAGAGGCAATGTAATGTTGTCTGTAAGACAAGAGAGGCAATGCAATGCTGTAAGACAAGAGAGGCAATGCAATGCTGTCTGTTTGTGTATGCTATTTGTGGTGAGAGGATGAGAGGGGCAATGAAGTCGATGGTAGAGATTCCATTTTTATAGATGAAACATTGGCGTCTCTGAACCGATGTAGTCACATCAATGGTCAATTCAAGATGGAAAAGTATGACCAGGACTCACCTTGGTCGGTGGCGGTCGCACTACATGCTGTCCCCCGATCACGGACAGCGGAAATACACAGTTTTGTCAAAGGCTGTTCAAAGTGGGCCATGGTAACATGGTCGAATGAATGTTCTCATCATCCACCATCTTGACACGCAGCCAGTCAGTCACCACGGTCGTTGTGTATAAATAGACGCGACAGTATGTAAAAAGAAGCATCCATCTCCCGACCGCCAGACACAAAGCCCACGACATACATCGTTGTCCAAAAAAAATAGCTGTCCAGCCAACAGAAACATAGCTGTCTAGCCAGGAGGGCCGCTTTCCCCTTCCTGATTTTAAGCCTTCGCCTTCCTGACTTGGAAGCCAGCAAGCAAGCTTTCTTGACCTGTAAGCTAGCAAACAATCATGAGGCCATCCAGATCATCCACGGTGTTCAGACAAGGTCTGCCTCCCTTACGGATCAGTTCAAGGCCGCAAGTCCAGCCTCCCAACCAAGGTCCAACTGTTGTTCCAGGCGTTGATAATTGGGACATCCGTGATTTTCTAATTGTGTGTGACCTTGGTTCTGGAAATTTTGGCTCCGTGATGAAGGGAATCCATAGACACACGGGTGTGAGTGTTGCTCTTAAATCCCTGTGTGATCCATCTGGGTTTTAGCAAGAGGCAATTATGTTTTCTCAATGCTCGAGTGCTATCGGGGTCGTGTAGTTTTTTGGGGTAGCACGCGATAGGAATCGCAACATAATGTACATTGTCATGGAGCTAGGAGGAACTCCTCTAGAAGATGCTATTAGTGCAGGCCATGCGCACGGAAGAGCACTTTCAGAGTATGACGTACGCGTCATCATGAAGTCGTTATTATTGGGTCTAAAACACATGCATGAAAAAGGCATCATTCATCGTGATCTAAAACCATCAAATATTCTTATCGATTCTAATGGTAGCCGTGTGGTGGGAAAGATTTGTGATTTTGGTCTTGCAATTTACTACGACCAGGCTGTTGCGACTTGATGTAGAACCCTGCGCGGCACTTATGGTTACATGGCACCAGAGGTGCATAAAGCAAGGAGTTCTTGCACCTTTGAATCTGAAATGTGGTCTTTGGGTGCTGTGATGTACGAGGTTATTACAGGATCTCCTCTGATTAAGGGACGTGATCCTGCTGGCATGATCACTTGTATGCGCAGCTTGTTTGGTACTCTAGGCAATGAAGCAAATGCAGGGTTGGAAGCAGCCGGCGGAGCCGACGGACCACGGGCGAATCCAGGATGGACAACCCATGACACACTCATCCGTCGTCAATTCTCGCCGCAGTGCTTGGAGCTTCTCGACGGACTACTGAAGCTTGACCCATCCGAAAGGCTTTCTGCGGCTGATGCACTCGAGATGAGTTGGTTTGCCAACCATGGAGCTGCGTAAGGGGGCGGGATGGACAGCGCAGCGTTGGAAGCAGAAAAAAAACCAGTAGCTTGTTTTAGTAATGTTTTAGGCAGTCGTGTGTGTGTTGTTCTGTTTTAGTGATGTTTTAATCAGTCGTGTGTGTGTTGTTCTGTTTTAGTGATGTTTTAAGCAGTCGTGTGTGTGTTGTTCTAATGATGTTTTAGACAGTCGTGTCTGTGTGACGTGTAAACTGTAGCTATTGTCAATCGTCGTCGTCTGTACTTGAACCAGTGAATGAAGTTTCGATATGTGTTTGTTGATGTTCATGCACCATGCACTATGTCAACAGAATTTATGCTTTGTGTTCAATACGCGTAGTTTATGCACCATTCTATGTAAATATGAATAAACAAAATACATGTTAGACCGAGTTTCTCCACACACGTATGCACATATGATCATAGACGTTACTGCATGTAACCTGTATCAAATGACTAAACATTGACTTTAATTAACCCTACATCTATAAAACATGTCTCTATACTCGCATGCAACTGATAAAAAAGGATGAGATGATACATGCAGCTGAGTATAAAACTTGTCCAGATGACACATGCAGCGATGACACATGCAGGTGGATATAAAACTTGTCCTTACACTTACATGCAACTGTTAAAAAAAGATGAGATGACACGTGCCGCTAGGGCTGAAACAGAACTGATGTCAAATCAATTACGTGTCATGATACACAGACAATACGCACTACAAATTTATCCACTCCTCCTCTCTATATATACATATTATACACATATGCACAATAGGTTGTCCGAAGAAGTGCAGCAACCAAACAAAAACTTAGTAAAGACAAGAAAGTAGAGACAAGAAAGTTGCACAATGCTTACACAATAAGAAAGTTGCACAATACTTACACGGAAGAAAAAGTCATTGGTTTCCGAGCCATAGATAGGAGCCAACAAGAAAGATGCATTCAACATGGTCGCACATGTGAATGAGCATACGCACACGCAATGGCACTGTTCCATCGAATCAGCACATTCGTTTGACTCGTCAAAGTCGGAACACTTTATGTTTTTTGACATAAGCTGTCTGTGAAGACATAACACGATCCATTTTCCAGCTATATGTAAGTGCGATCGTATGTAAGTGTGACCGCTGTGTTCGCTGCATGCAAGTGTAGTTGTCATGATCGCCAAATCTGAACAAGATAATGCTCACGCGCCTGCTGATATAGTCAGTAACTGCTGATATGATCGGTAAGTCGCACGCTTTATTAACGTATGAAGCAAAATATAAAATATTCAATAAATACAATAAACGTAACAGCCCAGATGCGCCAGAAAATAATGAGCCTCAACCGAGGTAGCAAACAATTAACCTCAGCCGAGCTTAGTCGGTAAATTTACATTAGTTTTTGTAGTTACGTTTAATAATTAATATGTGATCAATAATCAAAGTAGACACACACGACTGGCACTCGAACGCAAGATTTTATGATAACGGCGTTCACAATACAACGTTGGCGTATAATTCTACCAATTCAGACTATGAGTCGTCCAACTGAAACACGTATACCGAGGACTGACGATGGTTACAGTTAAACAAATCCAAACGACAACGCACATTGTTCGTAACATGTGTACGAAACATTGCTGGCTTGTCGTCAATTAATTCATTTTAGAATTCAATATATACTGTCATAGACCATCAGCACACCCTGAATCCAAAAACGGAGAAACAAAAGCAGTCTATATGAGAAAAGATTATGCAGTTCCAATTGTCTAAACAGATGGAGACAGAAGCAATCCGTATGCATCGCTCCCACTAATGGGCCACCACACACATCAAACACTGCCCATTGGATTATCCCCTCGGATATATCAAACGTCCACTCGAATGCAACTAATGGTCACTCGGATACAAAGGTAACCATCAAAGTTTTACGGGTTAGTGTTCTCTCATTTTTTTTTTCCGTACCCGCGTTTCTTCTTTGTTTTTGTATGTGTCAAAATGTCGCATAAGCAACACAGAACATGCAATTAAACAAATTCGAACAACAACTAACATTGCTCGTAACACGTGTAGCAAGGCTTTTTTGCTCTCAACTGCTATTGCAATCGGTAGAGAACAAGACTGAGATAACATTTGATCTAGATTCTAACCGTGTAAATATGGCTAAGATCTTGCGAATCGCTATTAGCTTCATACAGGTCTAACGAATTGATTGGCGAGTAAGTTTTTCACCCCATAAAACTAACCGAATGATTTTTATCGATGCAGAATTGGCTACAACGTGAAGTCAGCCCTACTTTGCAATTTGTTCAGTTGTTACAGTCGTATTATGTGTTATCACTCGGGCCGACAAGAATATTTTATTGCGTTATCTAATATCAACGCTGCTAATTGTCGACGGTCTGAGCAGCGCCGCTAATCGTCTACGGTCTGAGCAGGAGTGCCAATGTATGCAATGAGCCGATTGTTTTTTGATTATGCAGTTTTCTCAAACTTCGAATATGGGACAAATAACCACTCGGACATGTGGTAAAAACTGACATACGACTACTTAAGTTATGTAAGCATAAAAAATATTTGATTTTACAAAAAATAAGGTAGTCGGAATTATAGTTCTAACCGACATCCGACTGCTTCGTTTACGTAACAATAAAGCATACTATATTTTACAAAGAATAAAATAGTCAGACGAATATAACGTGTTAAAATACATATATACATGCATAAGCTCGCACGCACTCGGGCTCGAGCAATCTATTTATACAAGAGCACAGTACACGGTGGCCAACCGATCGATTTGAGATGACTAACAGATCAATTTGGGATGGTGTACATGCAGTATTGTATTCCGAGTGGGTCACTCGTGTGAGGCCATGTTGACAAAAAATAGTTTATGCAATAGTTTGACAGCTTACCGTAACAACCACTCGTTTTGTTACTTCGACCGAAGACATAAAGTTATCATATCATGTAATAAGCACATCACCATACGAAATGCAAGAGTGCTGATATGTGTTTATTATATATTACGTGAAGATATTACAAACAAATAAGGAACGAATTAAAACTCGATAACAGGACAATCAATTAAAGAATAACCATTTAAAGAAGCCGAAGGGAGACGAGAAACCTGTTTAAATGTACGTGTAAACAGGTGACCATTAGATAAAAAAAAGCACAAAGAACAATATCACGATTACAAGTCAGGGCACCGATGATTGTACCGTTAGTACGTACTTAGTTACATGTTACCAAACTACCCTAACACTTGAATCAATCACTTGACTTGACCACCACAGTTCTATTGAGGGGCTAGATAAAATCTAGGTCTAGTTTATTCACCAAGATGCCAGCGGTTTTAGAAACCTCTTCAAGGAGTTCGTTGCAACGAGCGATATCGCCTGCAAATCCACGACGAGCTTCGTGCACTTCAGCATCCGGATACATGGATTTGATGATTCCAAGTGCCTGCTTAGAAGCGGAAAGAGCGCAGTCCTTGATGTGACTACTTATACGCGACACAGAGTTCTTCAGCAACTCAAGCAGGTCGCTGCTGCTGTTCACCGCTGCATCAAGAAAGAGGAAACGTACCAGAGAGATAGTGGCACTTCTTATCTCCTCAAGAGTCTTAACTTTGTTAACCAGACCTAAGGTGCACAAAGGATCAGAATTTGATAGACCTAAAAAAAAACAATGGAATAATAATTCTAAGAGAATTCGCACCTTCTTTCTCCTTAGAAAGCGTATCGACAGTCAGAGCGGCGACTTCCTAAGCTTTCAGACATCGGCTGAGTTCAGCCTCCAGATTCTTCTTCTCGGATGCAAATTTCTGACAGAGCTGCTGCTCTTTCTTCATCATCTCTTCCATGGTGGCAGACTGACAAAGAATCGTCTTGTTTGCCAGCTCTAGATCGTGTTCACGAGCTAAGAGAAGAAGAGTAACCACAATTGAAAACAAATACCAGACAAGATTAAAAGCAAACCCAAAGTATCGAGTACCGAAGGTAACAAGAACAGAGACTCACAACGCAGCTTGCTCATAAACTCCAATATCTTTGCTCGTGAGAGATCCGCAACATCACACGACTGTTTTTCTTGCGTCCGTCGATGCCTCTTTTCTTCTTCCAAAAGCTCCTCTAGTTCCAAAATCCGCCTCTCATAAAACTTGATGTCCATGATCTTAGGTAGTTGACGTGCAAGAGTCAGAGTTTTTTTGTTCTGAGAGCTTGTCGAAGGAGCACATTAGAAAAAATCGGTGAATATTAAACCAATCGTGAAAAGAACGGACAAAGTACTTACTTCAACGCATCGAGCCATAACAACTCCAGACGAATGCAATTGTTGGCGAAGCCATGCCTCCTCTTCGTCATCAACATAGTCCCTGATACCTTTTATACGAATAGGATTGGATGGCTGCACAAATGCAGGAGCCTCAATGTTGAGATTTTTCTCCCACCAACCCTTGCGACGATGTCGAATGCCATCAGGCAAATACTCAATTTCGTTTGGAGAAGTAAGTGGCACTGTTGTATGATGATCGTGTGCTACCTCAGCTTCGCCTTGTTTCTTCTGTTGGTAAAGACCAGCAACCAAAAAGTGTTCTTCTTGAGAACTCACTGGAACTGCATCAGAAGTTTTTGACGAACGGGGTAAGTCAGCGAAAGCATGCTGCACTTGTTCCTCTTGATTTAAGGCCATTTGCTCATTCATCACCGATGAGTTGCCCGAATCGATCTCTGCCGACGTAGAATCAAGAACACTGGCAAGCTTATCAGATAAGATGCTACGAGGGGCCCTAAAAAAAGAAAACCATCATATCATGAAAGGCAACGACTACAGTAGACCTCCAAACAACTACAGCAGGCCTCCAAACAAACCATGAAGCAAGAATTTTGAACTTACCAATTGGACGTCTCAACCCTGATTCGAGAGCGAGAATTCTCGTTGGCCGAATTTGACGGAGCGTCTAAATTAAGACCTGGGCTGGGTGCATTCGGCAGATGGCTGGCACACGCTGTGTGCTCCGACCCAATAGAAGAGGCAACAGATGAATACTTGACTTGAAAGTTCTGGGCGCCACTCTGTTTATTTGCCATAGTGTCCGTCAAATGATTTCCCGTTCTCGAAGCTTGCTCCTGCTGATTTGGCACATCATTTTTCGTAGCAGTTTGCGCACGGGTCCTTATGAAAATGAGAGGGGTATTCTCTTCCTCTTCATCATCGACGTCCACAACGATAGGATGGTTGGCACTGGAGTAGGCGCCCCGGTTCATACGCGCCGTCGTCAGTTTTCTCCTCTTAACCCTGCCGATCAGTGGAGGCTGACCGAGAAGTGTAGTTTGCCGACCCTGCCAATACATTGTAAACAGTCATCAGCCTAAAAACTAAAAACTATGACGTCAACTGCGAATAATAAATTCATACTTCTGGTGCAGGATGCTGAAGACTGTACGCCTTCACTGAGTTGGCGTCGGGCGGATTGATGGGAGCAACAAAAAAGGACACGAGGCGCCTAACAACATCGTGCGGGGAACTTCATTGACATTCTCGCGCATTGGATCTGAACCGTCCTCATTGTACTGCCAGGCGGGATGGTACTGCTTCTTCAGCGGCTGCACTCCTTGCCTGCAGATGCTCCAGGCGACGATGACCCCGTTAAGACTAGATTTTTTTAGCTTTTGAATATGTTCCACCATTGGCTGAACCGATAAGACCTCGTCATCACTCAATGGTGCAGACCAATTGGGCCCAACAACTGGGACATGACTATCAAATTTTGGTAGCGCTGGCTCATGGTTTCCAATATAAAACCATTCTGGATGCCACCCCCGGTTAGACGACTTCAACGGTATGGATATATACAAATTGCTCATGCTATCTCGAAGTTGAAATCCACCGCCTCCAACCACATTAGGAGTGGTCGCATTCGGATAAGGTTTGCAGATGAAAAAGTAGCGGAAGAGAAGGAAATTGGGATAGATCCTCATGAAAGCTTCACATAAATGAGCAAAAATAGCCATATGAAGAATCGAATTTGGGTTGAGGTTGAAAAGCTCTAATACGTAGAAATCGAGTACGCGGCGAAAGAAGTCAGATGTAGGAAGACCTAACCCTCGAATAAAAAAGTCCTTGAACACCACGATTTCGCTGGCGTCCGGGGAAGGAGATATCTGTCCCTTCGCCTCGCGCCAGCCAATGACATCCTTCTCCGGCAACACTCCATCAGAGACCAACACTTCAATCAGTTCATCACTCATGGTTGACTTCCTGTAGATCTGCATAGGATTGGGGAGGATGAACTCACTCATGAACAAACTGCCAGGACCGGGCACTCCGGCAAAGCAGGCGGAGAAATCAAATAGGGCGCGGTGGCAGATCGGGCAAGCAAGTGGCGGTGTCAGCTCTGTAGATCTGGAAATGGAGATGAGAAGCGGTAACAGAAGAAGCGACAGCCTTAAAAGGGAACCGCTCTAAAAGGGGCGAAGTTTCGGGACAAATCACGGGCCTGGGTCGAATGGATCCGAGGGCGCGACAGGTTAGGAAAAAACACGGGCCTGGGCCCAAACGATATAGGAGCGTGTCTCTTTGAAACCCAGAGTGTATTTACAACAGGTGACACCATGCCAATCGAGTGCCACCGTGCCAATTGGGGAAAAGATTTTTTCTTACCCAGGAAAAAAAATGTGATTATCCTTTTGATTAATCACATGCACACACGGTCACTGTACATACCCAAAAAGGAGGAACAGAAGGAACAAGCGCAATTATGTTGCTTTATGCAAGGAAATTGATTCCGATTCACATCCTTCCACGATCACAGCCTACTTCAAGGAGTCATCATAAACCAAACAATTCTTGTGCCTCTAACAATTGAAAAAATCACATGGCCTTTCTAGTTATTACTTGTATTATTCAAAGAACACGCCTAATTCGTCAACGATCGATTACATCATTTACAAATCATGGACATATTATTAAATAAATACTTGGCACACATTATTAGGTATTTCAAAAATTTTATCGAACAAACTCATAGACTGTACACATTATGCTCGAATACACAGATCATCGACTGTAGCTGATCTAGCAGTCGACATTTTTTTATCTTCACACAATCCAAAATTCTGTCTTGGTTGGACATGGATTTCTATTACTATGAAATTCATAAATGAAAACTTAATAATTAGAGTTCACATGATATGATATGATATATACTGTTCAATATATATTAACTATCTTATTGTTCAGTCGGAGACAGAAAATACTCAAGAACCGTTCGAGTAGAACTCGGAGATCATTGCGGTTAAAGCAAACAAACATATAATTGTCACAGAGAAAATATAAGAATTAAAGAATTCAACATTTTTGTTAAAAAGTACTTGAATACCACTGCGAATTTAAAAGCATACCCCCTATTCATTCGTCCCTATTCATTCATCAGACGTTAACTACTATGTTAATCACTCCGACAAGTACAATATTTGTTAATAGGCATTCGAAAAGTATTGCGAACTCGAGAGTATCTTGTCACAAGCTCAATAGACATTGACCATCGCATTGACCAATTGAACACATTAAGTGTTTGTCTCCTAACAATAATGGTAAATAAAGCGTGTCTGTGCTTGTATATTATCACAAGGTCAACAAACGTTAACTATCTCGTTGAGCAGTCAGACACATTACATATTTGTTAGAAGTCACCCGAAAACCATTACAAATTTTAGAGTATTTAGATCATTGACTGTAGCTGATCTAGCATTCGGCATTCTTTATCTTCACAAAATTCGAAACCGTAACTATATTTAACTTAATTAGAGCTCACATGATATAATATGATATACGTTGTTCAATATATATTAAGTATTTTAGTGTCCAGTCGGAAACATGGACAATACGCGAGGCCCGTTCAAGTAGCACCCGGAGATCATTGCGGTTAAAGCAAACAAACACGTAGTTGTCACAGAGAAAATATAAAAATTAAAAATTCAACATCTTTGTTAGAGAGTGCTTGGAAATCAATGTGAGTTTAAAAGCATATCCCCTATTCACTCATCCCTATTCACTCGTCAGACGTTAACTACTACGTTAACCAGTCAGAGAAGTACAATATTTGTTAGACAATATTTCTTAGAAGACACTCGAAAAGTATTGCGAATTCGAAAATATCTTGTCACAAACTCAACAACATTAACTATCACACTGACCAATCGGACACAAAATGTTTGTTAGAAGACATTCGAAAACCGTTGTAAATTCAAAAGTATATTATCACAAGGTCAACAAACGTCAACAAACGTTAACTATCTCGTTGAGCAGTCGGACACGTTACATATTTGTTAGAAGCCACCCGAAAACCATTACAAATTAAGAGTATTTTGACACGCACATATAAAGTATGGAAGTCGTGAAGCCAAAAATACAGAAGGTTGATGTCCTAGATACACTCTTGTTGAGCCTTACAAAAACAGTACAAAGAATCGCGTACAGTGAAGTTACATAAAAACACGATGAACAAAAAAAGATCACGTTAAAACATACAAATGGTACCAGCGAACATCTAAAAACACTCGATAAATGCCGAAACGTCCGAGGATCGTATAATGCACATAAATACCAAAGATTTAAATAAATCTAAGAAACAGTAGAAAACACTTCAGGGAAGACGACATTCTTAGTATATCGATCACATCTACCGTGTTCTCCTTCTATCAATATATTTAGACCTTTCTTTGATGTAACCCTACATGGAGCAACGTATAGCTGCCCATGCGAAACGACTGGATGTCTCAAATACAACCCGACCGCAGAAAGGGTCTGTCCTTGGCTCTTATTGATACTCATGGCGTAACAAATTTTAACAGGGAATTGTCTTCTCTGCAGAGTGAAGGGCCATTTTCTGTCTGTTGCTGAGAGCATGATACGCGGCAAGTAAACAACAAGCCCTATATTAGACCCTATAATTACCCGGGCTTCTATCAACCTATCTGCTAGATTAGTAATTATCATTCTGGTTCCATTGCACAATCCGGCTGCCTGATTGAGATTCCTAAGAAGCATTACTGGCATCCCCACTTTAAGAACCAGCCTATGATCAGGAAAGTTATTTATACGCAGAGTATTGAGAAATTCAATAGGATATAGTAAGTTCACATCCCCGACCGAGTCAGAACATTTGGATACAGAATCGCAGCTCAAGTATTCCTTTTCGTCTGAAGGTACTATTTTCATCACCTCATAATTAATTTCATCAGCCACGTCATTGGTCGGTGTCACAATTGCTCTTTCACGCAGGTACATCTCGTCCGAGTAACATGAAGCAAAATTACAATATACCGACTCGATCATTGCATGGAGCTTATTACCATCAGTCATTATGAGCAGATCATCCGGTATTTCTATCCAAACAGCATCTTCTCCCGGTTTTCTAGCAACCATTGGTAGCGTACCATCACCCATGGCCAATATCCAATCATTGAAATCCGACAACTCCTTCCTCGTTTCTTCGTCAAGCCCAGGCCGCAATAATCGCATATTAACCGTCAGATGGAGGACAGTAACATTAGTCCAAAGAGGAGAGTTAGTGATCGCGGCGTCAACAGTCTTGGTTCGCGACGCACCCTCAACAACAGGCAAGATTTGACGCAGATCACCACCTGGCACAACTATCGCCCCACCAAATGGACGGAAGGCCGCGTTCTCATCATTTTCAGAAAGAATATCACATAAGGAACGGTCTAGTGCCTCAAAACAGCGCCGGTGAGTCATCAGAGCTTCATCCCAGATGATAACAGAAGTCTCCTTGAGAAGATCAGCAAGCATGGTTCCCCTCTTGATGTCACAGAAAGTATCCTCGTGTATTTCAATTGGTATCTTAAATCTAGAATGTGCAGTTGTACCACCGGGCCGTAACAAAGAGGCCACTCCAGAAGACACGACCATTAAAACTATCGTTCCTAGTGATCTAAGATGAGTGATGACACTGTTCCATAAAAAGGTTTTTCCAGTCCCCCCCGTATCCAGAAACAAAATAGAAAGCATGCTCGCCCAAGAGAACGCTGCGAACTATAAAATCATAAGCGGAACGCTGGCAGTCGTTCGGTTGCTGGTATAAAACAGGTGCTTCCTCAACCAAAGCTGCAATATCATACACAACTTCAGCGTCAATCAATCTGTTACCACCACCCGAATTAAAGGAAGATGAAGATACAGGTATATTATAACGTGCAATGGACGATCCATTTTTAGAAAAAATCACCGCCAAATCATCAATAAGCATGGATCTTAGCTGCTCGTTAGACACAACAATCCTGGAAGCACCAATTTTTTTTGGCAAGACTATACTCTATATCATCAGCCATGGATCTCCAGCAGCGTTCGAATAACTCCCGTTCATCGGAAACCCCACAGAACAAGACCATCATAACAAACAGCGAACGGAGCTGATGAGCCGTGGCCCATTCATCAGCCTCTTGAAAAGACTGGTAATACTCACGGTCATCACCAATCAAACCTCGAGCTGAACAGGCTTCTTTAAAAGTATTATACACTACTCCATTAAGCGTGCGAATTTCTTCATAATCTCTTGGACCCTTTACCATCGTCAATAACATCCGAAGATAATACATTTCCCCCTGAGATGGATGCACATTGTACATTCTACCAATTTTTTTAGCACGTCGCCCTCTTTTTATCCAAAAACGACCAAAAGAATCCCATCTCCACATAGATGGGAAATCACAATACAGCAATTCTCTTGCCTCCTCCGAATGTTGATTTGCTACAAACCACTCAGTCAGAGTTGTCCTCTGATGAAACGTCGTTGCAATAACTCATGCCAAGTTATCCTTCGATCTATACGCCACCAGATTCATGTTTGGGAGATGAACAGATAGCCTTTCAACAGAGGGCATTTTTGAGTGTATTTCGTACCCAAAAATAGGCCAACGCTTCTTTGTCGGCAATGTAGCGGCACTCAATGTACTCCATGATTTCATCTCTACCCAAATTTAAGACCTGATCGGTTGCAGGTCTGAGACTTCTATTCAAAAGAAACTTACTCTTTTTTCCACGAACAGGGCCCTGCCCGGTTGCAAAAGAAACATTAGCCTTATCCGGGCCCTTTGTTACATATTTGAATAGATATTTGATCACCCTACTTTTATTACAATATTCAACATTAATATGAGCCTGATACTTCTTCAGAAGAAGCATGTTATATGGAACGACATGCCGATTAGAAAGGGCAACTCCATTTTGATTTATTGAAACCCCTGTATCACGTCGTTTATATACGACAAAGCCTTTATCATCAATCGTCGTTTCATTATTGAATTCCTTCGGATAATGTTTGGAACACGACCCATTCTTCATGCATGGACATTTTATATTGTCTTTACCGCAAGGACCATGCATCATAAATTCTTCCACAAGAACATATCCAAGCGGATCCGTATCTGGATCAGGGATCTCAGCAGAAATGTGGGAATCTATTAAAGAAATAATGCCTGCAGATGGCCTCTCACTTGTCCATACCAATATGTGAGCATGTGGCAAGCCTCTCTTCTGAAATTCAATACTCTGTAGAACTGGAAAAAAAGGTACATTCAAATGTTAAAATCTGAACGGGCAACGTTTAACGAACCACAAGAACAAAACAAAGATACCTGCGCTGACCAGTCCAAAAACAGTTCCAGATTTAATATCATCAATCAGCTCCGAGTACTTCATTTGATAAACACGACAACCAATATCTCCTCTATCAATTGGTTGCTACCCAGGCTCCAACTCTGCTGCTTCCCTTATTTCAGGCCATTTTGGATTGCAAGTGAACGTTACAAAAAAATCTGGAGGACCATATACTCTACATATAGCAATGGCATCTTGAAAGTGCTGAATATAATACCTCTTACTGCCCGTAAAGGACACAGGTATGATGCATTGTTTGCCAATAGATTTACCCTCGATACAACCTCTTCCGACGGCATCAGTAATACCTTGAAAATGTTCGCAACGAAAATCATCTTGATGTTCAGCAATATACGTGAGTCTACGCTCCTCTATACAGGCAAACACATCAACCGCACACTGCGACGACAAGCGTCCGCAACAAATAAATGGATTAGGATGACCGGGTAATGGAAATAGTAAGAATTAAAATCCTGCATGGTAACTTCAAGATGACCAGATTTGTCAGAATCTTCATCACAGACGTATGGAATTCCTAGTTGGAAACCACGTTCACCATAAGGAAAAAGCAATGGGTACTGCAGCGCCAAATAAGCAGGATGAAGACAGGATACATGCTGCAAACCTGACGACAGCTTGTCAACTATTATATCACGTTGATAATTTTCCAAAGAAAAATCCCCAACAATAAGTCCAGCTAACTCAGTAGAGGCTGGCATCTGGAACTACACCGGGTCATCTTTAGTTGCACCAACAATGCGAATCCCCACGCGCTGATTACCGTGCTCAAAAAGCAATTCTTTCGCCATTCGAAACTGCGTCACTAATGGATTGCAAGAATTCAGCATATCTGTCAACCCAACAACAACTTCGTGATCCAGCCCGACGGCATCGTCGTCAGAAGAACTCAATGTTGAAATCCTATTTGTGACCTCGTTCTCAGTATCAAATATATATAATTGAGTAAACTGCGGCGGAGAACCAGTGTGAGGAAGTAGAGATCCAATTCGATGATACACCGGCCCATTAATTTTAAAAACATACGGGCCACCGCCATCGTTAATATCCTTAACAACATTGGCGCCCATAGAAGTAAATGCAAACAGAGAATTGTACTGTCTTATTTTCTTCATAAAAGTCTTAGAACGCATATCTCCATCAATACGCTGCAACAAGCTCATGAATTGAGGTCTAGGCTTGAAAGCCGGCAATGCCACTTTGCCAGCCCTGCAACAAGAATTGTAAACAACATTACGCACCGTCGATTCACTGCGGCATCTCTCATAGTACCAAAAAACAGCACAACAAAATTGGCACTCATAATTCGGAGCTCCATAATACGATCGATTCGAATAAGAAGCTACATATTTACATAAAGGAATGATCAGTCAACAACAATAACAAAAACAAATTAAATTAAAAGAGGCACGAGGAAGAACATACACTTCAAATACTCAACATATTCTGGACTGAACCGATTCCACGAAGCAGACTGGGCCTCAGCAAGCAAATAACCTGAGCAACACATGCAGTATCATAAGAAGTTAGGATCAAACGTAGCAAACACAAGTAAAAAAGCACGCAACAAGAATACCCATCTGGAATGCACGCATTAAACGCATGTTCCTCATACGAGTACACCTTCGGCTACGTGCATATTTGCGAATTGAATCGACGGCCAACAAGTCTACCACAAATCACACGGATCAATTAAAAAAACACTATTAACATATTACAAATACGTAAAATGAAGTATGAGAAATACGCACCACGATTTGAACAAACATCATCCGACGAACCACAGACAACACCAGGACCCATCCAGTCATTGGTCTGCCAACTACGCAACTTTTTTTACGTCGGCGACCTTCATTAGATAGGCGACCATCATCAAGAAGAGACATGTTTTAATAGTTGGAACAAAACGGTAGGGAAACCGATGGTAGACAAACAAGGCGACAAACAAACGCTTGGTTAAACAAAGCAACAGCAAACGCTTAAGCAGAGGAGGGAAGCAGAGGAGGGGGTATCCCAAACGATCAATATAACAGCTACTTGGAAGGCACAAATCTCGTACCACACTAACACTCTTCTAAACCTCAGACATAACTTCAGTGTCTACATATACACTTTATATTTATATATATGTCCCGGCAAAAGTACCGAGACAAACGCTAGTCAAACCACGAATATAAATTAAAAAAAACATGGATAAACGTAGGACGCGAGGAAGCCAACACATCGCCAGCTATACGACGCCAGCTATACGACGACCATACTTGCGCCAACACATAGCCAGCTGTACGGTGACCATACTTTCGCAGTCAACAATTGTTTGTCACCCGGTGTCAAAGACCGCGACCGACCTATTGACGACGCGTTCACCGACCCATTGACAACACGTTCGCCGCACACAAAACGTATATGCGCTGCGAAACAGCGCCTGTTCGTCCCAAAACAGCGACTGACCTGTGCGCGTGGTCATTGACCCATTGACCGGTGCGTCCACCGCAAACAAAACGTAAGCAGTACGAAGCAATACTTTGGCATTAAGGCAACAAGCCAGCACCCAACAAATACAGGTACCGACTTGACCATGTCAACCGCCTTGACCTAGTCGCTGCCTGTTATTTTTTTTATATTCTGTTTATCTCACGAGCAAGCACAGGTCAGTTGCACTTACAAGACTGACGCCACCTTCGGGACCAAAAATAGCAACCACTTACATGGGAAACCAGAATTTTACATCGGCACGCACACCCACGCAAGGAATTGACATCACAAATAGAAAAAACAACCCACACAACAACAAACCCGATAAAAAAAACGAAAGCACCCCTTTATTAGCGCACCCCTTTTATTGGCTCAGCACTTTATCATTGTCCACCATTCAAGAACATTTCATTTCATTTACAGCCACCTATACTCCGATAGCATTCGCACCTATACTCCAATAGCATCCGCAGCAATCTCTAGCGACTTTCAGCTATCTCCAGCGATTCTCTTCAGCGATCTAGCGACTCTTAGCTATCTCCAGCGACTCTCTCCAGCGACTCCCTAGATATATCGAAATCAGACCCCAAACGCGTCTAGACAACACCCTTTGGTATACATCTAGGCAACACTCGTTGGTCCGTGGTCTCATAGATCGCCGTAACCAACTATCTTCTACCACCAACCCTCCCTAACCTCCCTTCAAGAACACACCTCTCTTCCATAACACAAATGGTAAACTTCTTTCGTTTCTTTTCAATGACACCTCAGATCAATATCCGTCTTGATCTTAATGCTTTGAACTAATAGATTCATGGGTTCGCAGGAAATCATTACTGATAAACAAGACAAAGGAAGCCCGGCTTCATCCAGCGAATTGAGCCCAGCTTCATTAAGGGGATTGAGACCAGTCCTGGTACCCTCTTTTCGCTTAGTTACTGTTTGAGTTTCCCCCTTCACGGTCTCCCCCTTCACCCCGTATCTTTGTTAACCTATGCTTGCTCCTCTGTGCAGGAATCGGAACTTTCGGATAAACGGATATTGCCTGTCTCGTCAATATTCACGTGCTCCCAACGTTTTTTTGCGTCGTGCGAAAAACTTCACCACTGGACATTGTTCAAGATCTTCCCTCAAAATGAAAGTCACACTTTTCCACCTTTAATGCAAGACATCGTAGAATACATAGAACTTGAAGAAGAAGAAGTTTTCATAGACTCTATCTCAGACACTTTATATCGGATATGTTTCCAGAGCCATGCCGATGCACAACGTGCTCATGATAAACTTCTTTCATCAGGTATGCTCAATGTTCTAGGTGCCGGTGCTATTTTCACAAAACTCCCAGAGATCTATGGATTCAGCCAGCAAACAATGCGACGTCGTATTGGCTTGACAATAGAAAATCTTCCTCCCCACCTTCACTCTGAGACTATTATCGAGCATATATGCAGCTCCTTTTGCGCTGTTGATTTTGTTCCATCCTTTGCTGCCAGGAACAATGTTACATTACAATCCGATTTGACGTCTCTAAAATGCATCGCTTGGTTCGATGCTGACGCTCCAATTCCAAAAAAAAATGAACCTAAAAATTGTTTCTCCAGTATGTCGTGTCACTTCCTCCAGACAAACGCTGGTCTATGCTCTTTCATTTAAAGTAACAGATCATCTATACGGCTTACCAGATGATTACCCATCGGCAGCGTACTTACAAAAAGACACGACTCCAGAGTGTTATATCGATGAGTCATATATCGACGCCGACCTCGTTTCAAAATACTCACAAGGTGTTATCTTCAAACCAGCCGACCCAGCTGACTCAATTTCAGATACCATAATCAAAAGCATCATTTGTAAACAACTAAGTTGTCAAATACAAGTTGCAAAAATCAACTATGATGCTTACCTGATTATTCAAGAAGGAAAGGTCCACAACGAAAAGCAATTACTCTCAAACGTTCAGACAGCTTTGGCTGTCATAAAAAACGTCGGTGATCAAATTCAGCCATGGACCCCCCGTTTTGGATTAGACAGTGAAATCATGTCAAAATCAGCAACCATATGTCTTCAACAGCTCCCTTGCTTCTTTGACACAGGAAGAATTGTGCACTAGTTCTTAAGTCCTTTTGGCCTTCCTGAACATGCAGAGCCTGATAGCGAGAAAGATGACATGTGTTGGTTCAGAAAAAGACCATGCATCGTTTGGTACCAAGATAAGCTCATACTGACTTTAGATATCAAGCTTAAAATCGCTGGCTCGTGCACGCATGATATCACAACCCGATCCGCTGTTGACTCTCTCTCTCTCTCTCTTCAGACAAAAAGCACCTCAATGTACGTTATCAACAAGTATAGATAGGTATAGCAGCCAATAATTCTACAAAGAAAGATTGATTTATGTGTTGTCAATGCTTATTACCATCCTTGGAAGTTACCCTAATTTTGTTACGTTTTTGTTATACAGGCAGGAAAACCTTCATGTACTCAAGACATAGTAGTAGGATCTGCGTCTTAACCTGAGATAACAAATTATGCACTCAGAAGATTAACTGGATGCTCCTGCTCACGCCAAATACCCACTGCAACGACGATCTATGGGAAAGCAAAAACTTTTGTCCCTACGTTATTTGAATAAAATACCCTGTTCCCTCCGTTGTTTGAATAAAGTACCCTGTCTCACGTTCTGTGCTTCAACAGCCATGTACTCTCAGTTATGTGTTGGCACCTAAAATTAATGGCCTGTCATTTTAGAATATCATATCCAAATCATTTCCTCCTATGACTACGACCTTAGTATATTTTTTGTACATTTTCCCAGCGTTCCTATAAACAAATTCCTCTCCCTCAACAGGAAATGTTACATATTAACAACTCTCAGAATAGCACATCGACCCAGCTCAAAAAAAAAAAACAACAACTTCACCCAGACAAAAATAAAAACAAGCTTATAATTTTCATCCAAGCTGTAACAAAACTGTGTGACACAACATCATGCACATATCATAAATTACGTCAAACAAACAATGCCACATTAAAACATAACCGCTCTCATATAGAAATATCCAAAACATATTGTTCAACGCAACTATGTCCGCAGCTATCATAAAAATGATTTTGCAGATGCTCGGATCACTACGATACTACAAATTATCGAATGATGAAAGGCACCAAAAAGCAAAGCGTAGGTAGCTTCAGTGATCATGTAGTACTCTCGAGTGAAAAAAATGATCAGATCGTCAGCTTCTCGCTATTAAAAGACCTAAGCGACTAACCAAACACGTGTATAACGCCAGCTATTCGGCCATAGACCACTCTACACGCGGCTCTTTGACCACTCAGTCGTCCAACATACTGAGCTCGTAGCCTCTCCCCTGTCAACAACCACTCGGATTACGATAACAACTGCGTAACGGTCGCAGACACTTGTCAAAAGGGTACATCCGAGTGGTATTCCCTGACGACGACCACTCAGAATATGATAACAACTACTCAACGGTCGCAGACACCTGTCCAAAGGGGTACATCCGAGTGGTATTCCCTGACGACAACCACTCAGAGTATGATAACAACTTCTCAACGATCGCAGACACCTGTCCAAAGGGGCACATCCGAGTGGTATTCCCTAATGACAACCACTCAGATTATGATAACAACTACCCAACGGTAGCAGACACCTGTCCAAAGGGTACATCCGAGTGGTATTCCCTGACGACAACCACTCAGAGTATGATAACAACTACCCAACGGTCACAGACAACTATCCAAAGGGTACATCCGAGTGGTATTCCCTGACGACAACCACTCAGAGTATAATAACAACTACCCAATTGTCGCAGACACCTGTCCAAAGAGTACATCCGAGTAATATTTGTATTATATAACCACACAAACGAGCAACATCTGTCATACGACGCTACACATCAAATACCCACTTATGCGAAGTGCAACGATCATTTTGTCCTTAATTATTCAATTATAAACTGTTTGGAAATATTTCTCCAACGTTGGACATCATCTATTGGTCATTTATCTATATAATTTATAAAACAATAGACTTCCTGTTCTACAATATTTTTTTAGGAACTCCCGTACCGCAAACAAGACACGTAATTACGTTATACGACCACAAAACGCACAACATCCATCATACGACGTCACGCAGCAAATATTCATCTACATGACCTCGAGACGTATTGAGCACACAAGGAATTGTATTTCCGAGTGGCAGGTACATAGCAGTGAAACATGCCACTTAGGAAATACACATGTGCCATTAAATTTGACAAAATAGTCTTCATATACATATACACTATTCGTCACTGCTCGGATCATAATAATTATGAACAACAAAACCGTCCCATCAAATCTGGTCTGAACTCATATTTTATATACGTAACCCATTCAAATGTTTTAATCATGAAAGTACAAATAAGCAATAACGTATTGCAATAGATCGGCCACAATCATACATCATAGAATCATCGAAACATCGCCTGCAAGAGCAATCAACACATCTACATTAACTCACAAGAATAGAATGAGCAGAATTTGTCAACGCATCCCATACAAAAAAACACACCCTACAGAGAACCAGTACAAACCAAGACCTTACAACGTTTAGACGCATCACCATTAAACAAAGAAAACACAGGCAAACAAGGCATGTGACAAAAAAAAAATAAACACATAAAAAACACATTACAAAAACAATAAAAGATACACTAAGAATACACACTACAACCACGGTAGAAGACACACTACAACTACCGTGACAAAGAGAACAAAAAACAACAGTAAACATAGAGACGTAGCAGCCTCAAGGAGCAGCCTACATCAGAAAAGAACGTAGCAAGTAGTCATATCAATGCTCATGACCGATGAGACCAGCTTCTGGTCCGATTCGCTCCGCTATCACGCTTTGGAGGGACACGACCACCTGGAAGAAATCTTGCTCGACGCGGATACTCAATACCTTCATCTTCGTCATCAGACGAGATAGCAATGATCTCGGGTAAGCCTGGAGCGAACGGATCAAACCCAGGAAGAATCATCGCTATAGGAATGGCATTAACCACTGGGATCTCAGGGAGGATCTCAGGGGGCATGGAAGCCATATCTGGATCTGATAACGAGACAACAGGAGGATGCGGAGTAGCAGGAGGATGCGGGCTAGAAGAAAAAGGGACTTCCTTTTTGCTGCCAGCCTTCGAAACATCCCTCGAAACACCACTGGAAGAACCATTCCTGCCAGCCTTCGAAACACCACTGGAAGAACCTTTCCTGCGCCATCGTTGGGTCCCTGTGAGCTATCAAAGAACCCGCTGCTATTTGCCACTATTTATAGGCGGTATAGATGGATGGATAAGAACAAAAACATAGCAAGATGACTATAAAAGCACACAACAAGATGACTGTAAAAGCCGAAGATTCTACTGCTAGATTCTCTGAGTACGTAAATGCATATCGAATAAAGACAAAGAACGAAGCGTCATGTCTATGAACAGTATCCACGTGAGTAACCATCCAAAAGACCGTGTAAAAACAAACAGACCCAATTCCGGAACACCGTCCACAATACCACCGTACACAAAACCAACCCAATCCGCTGCGTTTAGGATACCGCTACGTTTAGGATAAGACAGGATACATTCATGCAAGAAAAATATCTAACGCATCAACAGCACGACGACGAATGTTTTCCAAATAATCAAGGAATCTCTGATCTTCGACGGCGTCCCCTTCAACAGGTATCAATGCATCGCGCTGCTCTCTCAGATTAATCAGAGCCTGCCTGACGACCGATTCTTGAACCTCTATCTCAGAAAACACCACAGAAAGTCTCGCTTCTTCAGCTTCGATCTCCTTATCCTTAGCTTCCAAAGCCGCCTGGATATCTGCACGCTCCTCCTTTAACCGATCTATAGTGGACTGGATATTTATCGGTCTTGTTCTGAGTTCATCAAGATGTAAGGAGCTTGCATTAGCCTGATCCTGGGCTGCGTCCAGAGATTGGGCAAAAGCGGCTCTTGCCTCAACCCGTGCCAGAGCTCTCCGATAATTGAACTGATGAAAGGAGATGTACGCTGCTTGACCCAATTCTTCGGACAGATGAGGAGGAAGAAAATCGATAATCTCCTCATATCTTGTTCTGAAACAACCAACAGACGCAAAAATGGTTGCGAGGGGAGCATCAAGCCGCCTCCTTATATCACGAAGTGCATCTCTAACTGGCGGAGGAACAAAAAAGGCAGCATCAGGATTTTGAGGGACCATCGCTTGGTTATCAATGCCTAGCAAAGCAATCTCTGCATTATCCACTGGAACAACGTCCTCGTGTACCTCCCCATCAAGAGCATGGTCGCCATCACCTCCGTGATCAAGCTGATCATCAGCCTCTACTGGGACAACAACTGGATCGTCTGCTGGAACATCGCCCTCGTGATCCTCCTCACCACCAACCTGGTCATCATTACCTCCGAGATCAAGTTGATCATCAGTTCCCACTGGAGCAGCTGCTGCATTCTCTCCATCAGCTACATTGTGTCCCATCTGATTAACCATTAGATCAGCTGCATCATTCTCTCCATCAACAGTTTGATGTTGATCAATGTTAGCATACGAGGACCCATCAACGTTGTCATTTACCGCAGAAGTATCAGGAGGTACCTATATATCCACGTAAATAAGCATCAAAGTCCGATAGCAAACAAAACATCATTGGATTGAAAATTCCAGCAGTGCTCTTAAAGAAAACTAACCAGATATGCGTCAGAATTCTTTGTCGAATCAACAGGCTCTAAATGAACTCCCAATGAAGACAAGACTGGTAAGCCAGTGGCAATGTGATCGACCTGTCCTCCTTGACTGGGAAATGTCCGAACGCTGCTGCCTTCCCTAGCGGGAGACATTTGCCGCTCAGTACCCGATTCCAACGTCGTCCGATTTAAGCTCGCATCGTCGACGGCTATCGAGCTCGCTAATGCAGAACCAGAATCCTGAGAATGGATGCTACGAGGGATAATAGAAAATCCAAATCATAATACAAACAGATAAGCAACCACGACTGTTCAAAAAAAAAAAAACACAAAACAAAGCATTAGATGTACCAGTCAGATGACTCAATCATAATCCGCGAACATTTCGTCTTGTCAATCAAACTTGAAATAGCGCCTGACTTGGGTTCGGAGCTCGAACCACCCAGCTGGTTCTCATCAAGAGTAACGCCTTTCGACGTCTCATCTGCTTCACCGCGAGCAACCTGTTGATCTTCTTCATTACAAACACGCCAGCGCATAGACTTTGAAAGCGATAATTAATAAAGACAACAATACTCGCTACCCAATTAAAAAGGAGAATGTATTACGTAAAAAACAATACATACAGATTCATCTATAGGAAACACCCCTGCCGCAGCCATTTTTGATGTGCCATCTTTAGGAGAAGAACCAGCGACATCATCGACATCCAGATCACGATCACTCTCTGTGACGATGTGCTCAGAAGACACATCATCCTAAACATACAAATCGATAAGGAAATGCTCAGCCAAACAAACAAATTAAATAAGTAGTCAACACCTACGTCAGATAGTTCAATGGGCACGGAACCAACGACGGCTTCCTTCACTCGCTTCAGAGACGCACCCAAATCAGGATCTGCCGAAGGTTCCTTTACAAATAAACCAACAATTAAGAGGGCCAAAAAAAAATCCGACTGCACACAAACACAGACCTTTACCAGAAGCTGCTGACTCGAACGAGAAGCCATCGATGTAGATATTGCAGCCACCAAAGATTGCTGCGTGATCTTTGCAACCTTAGATTGACCACCCAAATTGGACGACACACCCGCGATGGCAGACGCTGGACGTTTCCGCGACGCAACAATCCTTCGAGATCTCGGGCGCCTGTCTTCCGTAGAAGCCAACGACTCTTTGCGAGCTCTCCCTCCCCTCGTACCTGATGATCGGCCAGGCGCATGTCCTCTTAGAGGAATGCTTCTTGAAGCACCACTGCGCAAAAGACCAGCTTGGTCCGCAGCAAATCGTGTAATGGCAGGCTATCGGCCGATCCCTGCAAGCCCCGACAACGAAGGAGCGCCTGAACCGTAATTTGGTTTAGGACATGAACGCCAGTACCTAATCGGACGACCACTGTCACTAACAGTCGGTGCAGGCACACCACCACCCTAACAAAGAAGCACAATGAATTAAAATTTCTATCTAAATACGAAGACACGTATAAAAAGAAGTAAATGGATGGAAAATCACCTGTTCCAATGGCTCTTCAAGCACCAAATGCCTCAGACACCACACAGGATCGGCATTGAATAAGTGTCTCTTCCATTCAAACCACCAAGTATTAAAAAGCTCATTACTAAAAGGATCCAGTTTTATTCGCTGAACCACACCCAGGACGATAACATTGTTCAACTCGAAAAGATGACCATAAACAAAGGATGAACTGACAGCCTCCCTCGGCTTTACCCTATCAGCAAAGAATAAACCGATTGGCAACTGACCCATACCAACCTGTCTCGCCACCACCGACGGGTAGTAAAACTCGTAAGTAACGGCTCGAGGGGAATCATCACAATTAACTGGTAAAACCATAGGAGACACGATCTTGATCAAATGAGCAATCGATTCAGCATCACATCCTGGATTACCGGGGTCGAACTTGTGAGGAACATCAAATCCATAGTCAGTCAAATTGGCATATGGAAACCAGACTTTCCGACCGTTGTCAACTCCTCTGTAAAAAGACAGGAACCAACGAGAGATATCATGATAGCTCATCTGGGCTCCTGGAACAAGAGACATAGCTTCACCCAATGATAAACACCGACGAGTCTGATGAGGTGCATCATCTGCATAGTCGGTGGGATACTGATACTACGACAACGGAGGACGATCAATAAACTTAAAAGTATAAGTAACCTACCAAAGCTGCAAAAACCACCAAGGCCCACTGATGCCTTCTACTGGTTGAAAGGTCAAAAGCCGCCAGGTAACCTGATACAGAAGATGATACGTGGCACCGAGCAAATACTGACCAAGAGGAATTATCTTGCCATCGGCTAAATACTCTGATAACTTGTTCCTGATGAAAGACAGGCCGACAGAAGAATCACAGAAAACAAAATGCTCAAGCCACATAGGAAGAAAGGCAGCATGTTCCTTCTTAGACACTAGACCAAACTTCTTTCCCTCCGAAATATACCCCCTCCAAGAACCGTGCTTCGCCTTTGGATCGAACCTATGACTGCCTTTTCCAGTAAGATCATAAGGTGAAACAATGTGCCCAGGAACAATATCCAAATCTGTAAGAGCGAGCACATCCAATAAAGTAGGTGACATAGGCCCTTGTTCAAACATAAAAGCATTCAGAGCACAATTCCAGAAATAACACGCTGATATAAGGAGAGACTCATTCTTCTCAATGCCGCTGAGAGACAAACCAAGACAGTGGCTAATTCCCAAATCAGTCCATTCACCTTGCTTGTAATGCGCCACTCGACGGTACCAATCTCTCCAGCCCTTAACAGGTGAAGGCCATGATCCAAAACTGTTCTTCCAATGTTCCCTATCTACACCTGTATTCTTAAAAGCGACTTGATTGGTCTCGGCTTCTATAAAAGGCGTCGGATCTAAATCACCCATGGGTCCCAAGTAGAAGTGGTCCGCCAAATTAGATGCAGGAATAAACACCTGACGTCTAAGTTCCTAATAGTTTTGGAAAACACAACAACAAATTATAACAAATAAATAAATCAATGCAACAGATTTAGATCTAACCGAGTACACAGAGTTCATTAATCACTACTTACAGAGCAAGATATACACAAAAACAATGAACAAGAACACGATTCTAACAATACAGAATACAAGGAATCAACAACACAGGAGCCTAAACAATTAAACAGATTAAGAAATAAATCAATGCAACAGATTTAGATCTAACCAAGTACACAAAGTTCATTAATCAAAACTTACAGAGCAAGATATACACAAAAACAACGAACAAGAACACGATTCTAACAACACAGAATACAGGGAATTAACAACAAAGGAGCCTAAACAATTAGACAGATTAAGCATGAATTTAAATGGAATATGCAGAACAAATTTAGTTCTAACCGAGTACAAAAAGGTAACTAACCACTATTTCCAAAGCAGGTATACACAGGAACGATATACAAAAACACGATTCTAAACATACAACAAATCAACGGCAAAGAAACCTAAACAACGAAAACAGATCCAGCATAAATTGAAACGAAATCTGCGAGGTTAGAAAAAAGGCAGAGCTAAATACCGGCGGAACTAAGGTCGGGGACGCCATTGGACGACCTAAAATCACAGCGGCGTTCGAGATGCAGACGCAGATCGAAAAAAATCCGAGCTTTGTCGGCAGAATAGAGAAAGAGAAAACATAGATTTTGTTGAGACGGAAACGGCGGAGGAAGAAGAGGAAGAAGGAAGAAGAGGAAGAAGAGGGGCCGCAGCTTAGTCGCAGTCCCGTAAATAGAAAAAAATGACGGGCGACTGCTTACGACCCCGGATGCCCCGCGCGAAAATCGAGGAGGAACTCAAACCGCAAAGGAATATGCACCTAACCGAACCAACAGAACCGCAAATGGATATGTACAACAAATTTAAAAACCACGCGTTAACACTGCACGTCCAACTGGGCCCATGTGTCATACGGTGCGACTATAACAAGGCAAGCAAAACAAAACTAAAAGGTTCAAGCCCAGACCGAACCAAAACCCAGAGTTGGTTCTAAATCCAACCAAGAAAAAATGCGGCGATAGACTTTCTAATTGGAACAAATGTAGGGTCATGTACCAACGGATTTTCCATTGACTTCTCAAGCCTTGCTCTCCACAACCCCCGCATTTCACTATTCCAACATCTCCACTGCTTCAACTTCCCAAACCTTCCTCTCCACAGCCACAGCCCCTCCACGGCCACAGCCCCACATCTCACGATCTCCACAGCCACAGCCCCACATCTCACGATTTCCACATCTGCGCGATTAACACGAGCCTTCTACTGACAGAGCTGCCATAAAGACGCGAACAAAAAAAAAATGCTACCCTAACCCGGGACACCTATTTGAATATGCAAAAAAGATCACAACCTACGTCCGTTTAACACCTATCGAACCATACAAAAGAACAAAGTGACCGTAGTTTCAAATAGATCCTGTCTCGTCACGTAAACCTACCTTTAACTTTAATTGATAAGATAAAGTTATAAAACAACAGGGCAACAACAAATCCCTCGCAATAACTGCAACGATAAATACAGGCTTCTTCAAGATAACCATAGTGCAAAAGTTTATTTATTTGTTTGTGATAAACTATGGATTTCTTCTAACTATGTTATTTTTTAAGGTACCGTTAACATTCGAGAAAACCAGGAGAGATCATGTTTATTTGGCTGACATCAACAACGAATCACGATTGGAAAAAATCCTTACAAAACAATCACTTCGATAATTATCTCTCGCGATCACATCAACAAACAGATTAAATGCCTGAAATAAAAAAAACTCGGATTCGAGCAGTTTTTTTTTAAAAAAATCCATACAAAACAGTCACCTAGACAATTATCTCTCGCGACCAAAAGTAAAAAAAAAATCGCATTCGAGCATATTGTTTTCAAACATTTTTCGCATGATCGTCAAACCCGAGTACAACATCAGCCGATCAATCGATTTGAAATAGTGCAAACGCAATATTACAATCCGAGTGAAAACTAAGGACAACCATTCGAGCACATCCATCTTAATTTTAAACAGTTTACGCAACCGTGTGTCAACTCACCATAATAACCACCCGTCTTTTTGCCAAGCTAACCATATACGACATGTAATAATAACGGACAACACCAAGAACAAATGATAACAAATAATTGCTAAAAAAAGCAAGCTGGTGTATAGCAATCACACATACCATATCGAACAACCAGGCAATACCCAACAACCAGACAAGCTCAACATAACTATCAACAATCACATAATCTTATCAATCTTGAACAATAAATATACTAAACTCCAGTTAAACATGTCACACCAAAGCAAGTTACACTACCTAGGTAACTATCCCAGTCAAAGACGTTAATGAAGCTATTTAAATAGAGAACCGCAATCTCAAATCATAAAACCTCAAACCAACCCAGACCCAACGACATTATTCGCTCTGGATATTTGACTTGGCTTACCGCACAGTACACCGTTCATATCAAACCAAACATCCTAAATCAATTTAAAAAACAAAACATTCCCATAGAGCATTCATTACTTTCTTTCATATGTTTAATGATCATCTATACGTATTTCGAGATAATAAGATACAACACAAGATCGACGATATATACATTTGGCTTGATGGCATCGTCAGGCACTACTCAACAAAAAAAAAGAAATAGTTTGGTTGGCACACATTATTCGACCCACATTTAATGATTCGAGCAATGTCACCTAGCTCTTTTCAGCACGAACTTTTCGGCCCGTCAAATTGTCCCGACTCGCTGCGCAGTCGACCGTGATGTACGTTCCGCCAATACCACTCGGACACATACATGATTTGACTAACCTCGTATGTCCGTACAGAAAGACTACTCGGACGAACAATCTTCACAGATCCATTAGAAAAAATTAACGATTGAACCAACATCCTGAACCAACTACTCCTCTAAAAAATTAAACCACCATGTTGCCCTATCAAGAACCGCATAACATCCCAAAGACGACCACCACTCACCAACCCCGCTCTAACGTGTGGATCAAAAAATAAAAGGAAAGAGAAATGGCCAACCATATACACCAAAACAAGACATTAAATAAACGTATGAAATAGTATCCTAAAACCAGTCGGTTGCAAACATGTTTTGACGACCATTACACGGCAATGTGTAACGACCAGTGGGATCTTCACATCATCACCGATACCATTCAACGACTCGTATACACTACTATCCCAAATACCACACGGACACAGGAGTGATTTCATTACACTTAAACGTCCGCGTAGACTACCCACTCGGAGAAAAACCCTCGTAACCTCACCAAAAGAACAGCGACGTGAAAAATAATTACCAGCAAAAACATCGCACGAACTGGCGAATCTATGGAAAAAGCAAACTCAATGTTCACAACAACACCTAATCGCTCGACACACGGAGCCACACGACAACAGCCGAGTCCTTCTCACACGTTTCGTCAATGGCTACGATCCGTCCGCCTGAACCTTACCATCATCACACAATTATCCAACCCATCACCCTCTTCCAACGGTAAGCACACACGCGACCCACATATGTTATGGGAAACATGTTACACTATGCATCACAACACATCCATACCAAGATACACAATCTTGCCATATAAAAAAAAACCAAACCCTAGACATAATAACAACCTAACAAACCAAACGAAAATGAAAATACATCACCACTCATCTCGCATTTTTCCACTCATCTCGCCTTCTTTGAGAAACCAATCCCCCCCGGCGCCACCACCATAAGGAGCAGGTATCACAGCTGAAATAGAATTCTTGCACCAAGAACCAAAAACCGTAAATAAGAATACAATAACGAACAAGAAAACACCCCACGAACATCAAATACTCAACGTGAATAAAAAACAGTCTTACTCAATATCACATCACAGCTCGATTCACGAGCATCCTAAAACCATACAAAAAAACATACGTCAATTCCAACAATTTAAACAGGGCAAAAGACAAAAACAATATTACCTAATATCGAATCCTGCCCAGTCACATCGAGACTAATCAAAGCAAGAATATCCTTAACAGCTAAAATAAGCCACATCAATACACGAAAAATTCAAGCACGACGGCATTAACAAATAAATAAAATAATAAAGCAGCCGCCCACACACAGACCAAGGAGCAGTATCGATCGCATACTTCGCACCAAATGAACGGCACACAGTTTTCATACACACAGATTTCATATTAGACACACTTGTTAACCTCTACACCTAGAACCTCGGCATAGATCTCGTCACCCATAAACCGTACCACCCCAGCAACAAGGAAACACCCAAACAAAAAAACCAACACAAAATGCACCCACAAAGCACACACACGCTCATCTACAAGAACTAAATCAACATACAACGGCGCACCACCTCGCAGGAGCACTAAATTTTATCTGATATAAAAAAGAAAGAGAAATAAAACAAGGAAACCAGATCATTCGATCGCAAAACAATAAAACAAAACGAGGAAACCGAAAGGTCTGACAGCTCGAGAACGAAACAACGAAGCCAATCTGAAACCACACACAAACACGAACAGAAGACCACACAAGCAATAACAAACAAACACGAACAAACCGCACAAGCAAGAACAAACAACCACAAGGTGAAATGGATCCCACAGCACATGCAAATAAGAGCAAACAACTAGAAGCACAGAGACGACACGAGCACAGCATGAAAAAATAACGACACACGAAGCCTAAATATAGCGCGACACACAAACCGACCTACGGGAGAATGAACCGACCTAGGCGGTCGAACGCGGCGACGAAGACCGAAGACCGTCCCCCACCGACAAAGACCAGAGCGCAAACCACCGCATGCGCCAGCTGTGCAGTCAACCGGCTAATTTTTTACCCATGTCCGGTCGCCAAAGACGGCGGGCGTTGAATGACATTTTTGCATTTTCTCTTCTTCGTATTGATTACGAGCAAACACGGGGACCCAGACGCATAAATTCTGGACGGGATCGCTGTAGCATCGGGTTATTTCGTTACACAACCGAATCCAGCAGGACTTGAAGGGTTTGACCGCAAGAGGGGACCCGCCACGCGTCGCCGCCGCGACGGCCGGATGCGTCGGAACGGACAGCGTAGGATCAGCGATGACGTGGCACGCGCTAGGGTGGCCGATTGCGGTGCAACATTTCTGTTCTTTGATTTCGACTGGGAGCTACCTGTTGGGGCCAAACCTTGAGAACTAGATATGACGGAAAATTTTGGACTATCTGTTACGAGGAAGTCACAGCTGCTTCTACGTCCCATTGCTCGAATTCTACCTTTAGGTGGATAATGACAACAACGAAATGTTTGTATCCAAATTGATTGCTGCGCCAATTACCAAAGGCTTGATGATGCTCCATGTGGTGCTCTTTTTCAGGAGATCAAGATTTTTTTTTAAGTTTTCAAGTTATTCCGGTGTTTGAGTTAAATGTTCCTAGTTCTTGTAATGCTGTGGTGCGTGAACTTCCTAGTACTGGAACATCTTTTCACCAGGTGAATCTTAAAATTCTATCCATCTTCTAGCCAGTAACCAAGCGACGGTGCTTAATTTTAATGTTTCCTAGTCCGTCAAGTTTACAATGCCAACAGAACTTGCCATTCCAGACCTTAATGGCACATCTGTACGTGAACGTAAATTTTCAAAGCCACAACCCCATAAACACAATCTGAAACTCATACCTAGAACTTATGGAGTGTTTTTCCATTATAATAGCAGAAGAACTGAGAACCCACTTTCGGTCTGCCATTCTCACCGGGCCACCGCCGTGAAGCGCTACTATGGTTGCGTGGAGGATCCTACGACCGTCGTTCGTCATGTGAGCCGAGCATGTTAATGCAGATATGTCCAACTGAATCAACGTGGGGCGACCTTGCGCAGCGCCAGATTAGGCCATCAAATGGATATTAGCAAGAGTACATAAAGCCTCCACGTGGGGCGAGGATGTGCATGCACATAGCACCCTTCTGACGCTTTCGTCCTCGCTCCGTGTAAAAGGGTTAACCCGGAGGTGCTATGCTTAGAACCAACAAGGGTTATATGCTAACCCTCACCCACCTAAACAACTAATATGGAACTAATTCCACAATTTCACTTCACTTCTGGGCCATTTAGGCCGAAACCACAACTATTAGGCTACAAACGGGCTAAGATGTTACAACAGGCATGCTGACATCCATCAACGCCCGTCATTAGAGATGCACCCAATAGCGTCAGGCATGCTGAATTTTAAAACAAGGCTCTATTAACTCTAATCTGCCCCCCTATTCCCTTTGATGTTGCTATTTAGCACAGTAAATTAGACAGCCTTGAAATTAGAAGTAGTAGAGAATTGGCACCGTGACAGGAAGTGAAGCAAAAATTTTACGCATTGCATGTTTGAAGAGAGGGACCAGAAACCAGCTCCAGAAGAATGGCAGACTACTGCTGGCAACAACATCAGTTCAAGACATACCAGATCACGGTACTACTGCTACCCAAAAAAGATACGGCACTAGAGACTTAGCATCAGAGACAACACGATAAATTTGAGCAGTAAATCAATCTCTACGAAACGTTTCAATGAGCGAATTGGGAATCCTCAGTGCAAACAAACAAAGCTAATTGAATCCAATCCTCAGTGAAATTACTATGCGGAAGAGCATGCATGCCTGTTTCAATCAAACGCCAGAGCAGTCAACAGATGCTAGTACCTCTGATTGATTAGGAATGACGAGGAGCTAGCGGCGCCATACTGAACGGACGGCGGGCTGCCAGGAGCAGAGACGGGGCGAAGCTGCAAGGGAGGCGCCACAGGAGAACCGTCTGTCGCGAGGAGCGCCACACTGCGCGTTGCTCCGCCCGGCCGTGCCGTCGCCGCCACGGCCTCCCTTGACGCTGCCGGGGACTTCTTTGTGGATTATGAATTTATGAATAGAGGAAGAAGTGGGCTGGGCCTGATGGGCTGAAAATAGTAGGCAGCCCAGGCTTCTTTTTCTTTTTAATTAGTTATGCATAATCAATTCAAAACTTTATAAGATTCTCAAAAAATATTCAAAACATTATACAGAGTTAACCGGCCATGCATGGAAAAAAAACGAAAATCCTGCTCTCATACAGATTTGTATGGATCAATCAAGGGGACCAGAATCGGGCATATATTTCTTTTCTATTTTCTCTTTTCCTTTTTCAACTTGGTGGTGCTCGCAATTAGCCAAGAAATTGTACTTGCTGCAGTGCTGGTAGATTGTGGCCACTTAGCCTTTTACACTAGCGGTAATTTCTTTGTTGACTTGATTTGCATGTGTATCGATTAGTGGTCGACTTAGCTACAAAGATTCATGAATTTATAAGGTTTTTCTTTGCTAAGTAGGCACAAATATTTTTATTGCTGATAATGAAATATACCGTGGAAGCTAAAATTACCAAATATATCCCAATTTAACGGACTTAACATCGAAAGCAAATACATACTCGTTATTATTTAAAGTAACAAATTATTTATTTTGAAACCATAGCAACGAAACTTGCCTGTTGAGTTAAAATTCCACCGCAAATTGGAATTACTTTTCAGATAGCTAGAGGTACAGTGAGTTTCAAATTAATAAAAAAATTAATTTAACTAATTTTTAAATAGAGGTAATAGAGTGACGACACATTGTTCCATAGCGACGCACAAGCAAATAACTTAATAATATTCTTAAAACTACATTTGAAAAAAGAAGTCCAAAAAGTGCAATAAAATATAAATCAAAAATTATTTTATTGAGAATATATAGCAGAAACTTAGAAGTATGTAGAAATCATGAGTTTCTCACTAGAAAAGAAGAAATAATGATTCATATTAAAAAAGATAAACAAATAAGAGGAAAATCGAAATGGACTATCTCTACTCCTTAATAATTTCGATGAACTTTCAATTCTGCCGTACTCCCACTTAATCAAAGTCTGATTGGTGAATCGTATTTACAGCCACTTCGTCAATCAAAGTCCTATTTCTGTATGGCCACTTCTTGGGTGGATCCTATAGGTAGGTTATCCGAGGGAATCATTTCAATCGGACGCTTTGAGATTTATGCTGATTCTGATCTAATGTTGACGGTCATTAAAACGCAAAATGACCATCAACTTACCCGTAAATAAAAGGCACGCACCAATATTTTACGCATTAAACTAATAAAGTTCCACAAGTTTTGGATGTAATCTTGTTTTGCAAGGTACAAAGGAATATTGGTGCAAATGTGCTTATACTCATAAAGAAATAACAAATACCCAAAAGCACAAACAAGACATTGCTCCGACATCTCGACAACGTTCAAGCAAGAAACAAGGGATGACTTGGGCATCAACAAATAATTATGCAAATCAGATATCTAATCCCTCCATGTCAAAGCCCACGTCGAGATAGTCAAAATGGACTTTTGGTTCGCCCAATTCGGAGTTTGGGAGCAGAAGTTATGGCCCCTAGAAGGTTTGCCGAAACGCTGAAAAAAGATGGCCGGCCGGCCTGGGCTAAACTCCAATGGGCCGAATCTTTCTCCAGTCGGTTCCAGAGTCGGTCCCAAGCTACTTGACGCACGGGGAAAGCCAGGAGACGTCGGCAAGAAAGGAATATTCCACGAAATCCTCCAAACATGTAGGGACCTTCTCCACTCTCCCAAGGCAACTCCACACCATAAATAGAGGACCCCTCCCTCACTCCAAGTTGTATCTCATGGAAGAAACATTCCACTTATGTAGTTAGTATAAGATTAGTGTTTAGTCATGGGAGTTAGAGTAGAAGTGAGAGCGTCGCTTGACTTTGGCATCCCACGTGAGCTATTGGAGTGCTCCATTGATGACCCTGCTCTTTGTGCCCATCGATGACCTAGCATTGGTCTGATATTTTTCTGACGCTCTATCTGTCCTTTTCCCTCTTTCTCCATACGCTATGTCAAGATCAGGACAGCCACGTAGATCCGCAGCTACACAATCCGGGGGAATCCTCATCACTGGATGTACGTCACCGGACTGAGATTTCCCAAGGATCGCTCTTCGTTATCGCCCCAACCTCCTTGCGCAGGTGCCGGTCCTAGCCTCCTAGGCAACCTGCACCAGCTGGGCCCGCCGCCGCAACGAAGCCTTCGCGAGCTGGTGCTGCGGCATGGCCCCATGATGCTGCTCTTGCTGGGCACGATGCCGGCGGTGGTGTGTCGTCGGCAGCTGCCTGCTCGGGCCTAAATCGTGGAAGCAGGGGATAAATGGGAAGGAGACGTGGGCCTCATATGGTGTGACGACATGAGTATGGGCTGGAATAATGGATGCGAGAGAGAATTATGGGTCTGACCCACGTGCACACACCTTGCAGCGGACTTTAACGTGATTAGCCTCCGTCAGAACGATTCTCTTGACGAGGGCGATTGTAAGGTGAGATGAAGGGTGGTCATGAGCCGCGGCGGACACAAAATCTGATCTCTTTGAAATGTAGTATGATATACAAGGGAACATAGAGCGAAAGGAAATTGGCATGTGGATACTGTTAAATGCAGGTTTTGTCTCCTAAATATGGAACCTCGTGATCACTGAGAAAACGCGGTATTTGTCTACAGAAAATGTTTTATCTCAATACACAAAAAACATTACAACTTAAAATTTGGCACAAAGGTAGATTGTTGCATTTTTTGTTCATGTGATTTTTATTGATTTTTTGCAGATTGCTTGCATAGTTTAATTTTAAAAATAAACGTTGGTTGCAGAGAAATAGGAGTTAATGATATTTAGTTGGTTGCACTTATAAAAAAAAGTGTAGATACTATAACGAATCTAGCCATGCGGCTGGGCCATCTTGACAGTTTAATTGAAGTCAGGACTTGGTGTCAATCAAATAGTAGGTGCGTGCGGTCAGCCTGGTCTGGACTTGGGTGGCCGAGGGCTGCCGGTGCGCTGTCAGGCGTGTAGCGCACCAGATAAATTTCTGCTCATACTGTTGTTATTCGAACGGCTCCCCTAAATTCGTGTGCAGGGAATCTTTGCTGCCGCAATAGTATACACGATTATCAATCATCGTTAGGCTAGAAAAATATTTGCAAGTACTCACTCCGTTTTTAATTATATGACGCCTTTGATTTTTTTGTTGAACTTTGACCATCAATATATATGAAAATAACTAATTGCTTAACGTGAAATATATGTTGTTGGATCTATCATCAAAAGCACTTTAAAATTAACCTATATATTTTTCTATTAGTTCAAATATTTATGAATAAGACGAATGGTCAAAATAAAAAAAAAATCAACGGTGTCATTTAGTTAAAAACAGAGGGAGTACTAGCAAGGCGTACTACAGCTTGCGGCGTGCTAGTCTAGTGTGCTTCGCTAGATCGATGGGATCGTGGCCGTCGCGGAGGCATAGTCCTTGAAAATATGAATTTCTCAACTACGGACGTCGTTGACGGAAATACACATCCAAGTCATCATAAACATGAGCATCGACTTCACATATAGCCTTATAAGCATCTTTTATTCATGAGGACAGTCGCAATTAATGTGGACCTAATAAAAAAGGTAAATGTGGAAACAGGTAATGATGCAGATGCTTCGATCGACCACAGCGAATCAGTGATCCAGTGGTGACTAGCTCATCCTAAACAAACTCTGAAATGAGCTGTTCAGTACGTGCAGTGGCGCCAACCTGTGCCCGCACGACGTCCATTGCTGTTTGCCCCTTGACCCTGTTGCTTTTCTGATGTGCAGTAACGTACTCTCTGTACTTGATGCCCCGGAACTCCAAGCCCTGACCGCCGGGCGTTAGCTCCTGCACTGGCTCGACGACGGTGTCCAGGCACGGCGCGAACATGCTGACAAAGGAGGTCCTCGTCTGCTCACTGCGGACCACCACGCGGTGCATCACAGCCTTGTAACTCTCGTTGCTTACTATCTGCACGATCGAGTGCATGGTTTAACACGTCGTTAGTGATAGTTGGGTCGTGAACAAAACTGACTACAAAGATGCACTGTCGTCATCCGGTTAATACGTACCTCAAGCTGATCACCGACGAGGACGAAGAACGCGCCGGGAAGGCCCAGACTCTCAGAAATCGCCCTGGTGAGCTGCAACATCAGGTCTCTTGTCTCTGTCGCGAACTGGGCAGCAACATCCCTGACGATCATTCGACACCGAGTAATTTATATGCACTAGTGGAGTAGTGGAAGAAGTCGAAGGGGGTACAGATAGTTTGACTAATACTACCTCAATTTTTCTGGCTTCCCAGGGCAGTGGAATTCAGGATGAACGAATATCTTCAGGAACAAGTACTTCAAGTAGCGGTCTCCATCACCTGCAGGGTACAAAGCAGTTCCTATGTGTATTGGATCCACCGGGCCTGCCTCCAAGTACTCCGCCTTCTCCTCCTCTGGCAAACTGAGCAGTTCGTTGCATTCCTTCATCAGAGCTTCTTTGAGAGCCTCGGGCACCCCATGGTTTATCACCTTCATTTCGATGCATGCCAGATTAAATGGAGTCTTGTAATATGTAGCAAGAAGAAGAGCATCAAAATACGTACCATGAAGATGCCCCAGTCCTCGCATGCCCGCCCGAGGTCCCTGATCGCCTGTGACCGCTGGTCGGCTGCGCCGTTCACGAGGATGTCGAAATCAACAATGGGGATGCTGTCCCCGTCGCATGTCCCTGTTCCTGAGAGCATGGCCTGGTGGCAGCTGGGATCACGATTCAATGTTTGAGCCATGGTTTCGTGCGGTGGAGTGGAGGAAGGGGTGCTTCTTCTTTATAGACGGAGGGAGCCTCCTGCTAGTTATTTTTCCTTCTATATTCTTCATCAATAATTTTGCCATTTAATTTGGGCCCATCTGTAACATTTTGAAATGTCACGTGACGCATGTTGGAGGTTGCTAGTTCGGCTGTTGTTTATTAGCACAGATAGATCCAGATTCTTGTGCAACACAAGACACAACCACGCATGTGTCGCGAGGTTCTATGCACAGGAGATTGGATCTACTTCATTAAAAAGAAAGCTCCCCACACCTTGTTAAAACTTACAGCATATAACCTCGTAAGATCTTCTAGCCTTATGAACCTGAACACCTAGTGAGATTAATAAGAATATAAACACTAACCCGATTAGATGAATGGTGCCACCGCTGGCGACCCATGCCTGTGCATTGCAGGCGTGTTGTTGGTGCAGGAGCTCGTTGTAGTCTTATTTAAATGTATGAAACCCGAGCTCCACTCTTTATGGCCAGTGGGGTCACGCAGATGATGCAGACAAATCAACGTCACACAGGTGGCCACTGGTAGTCATAAGATGCCTTATGTTTGGTCTCCAAAAAAAAAAAAAAGATGCCTTATGTTTAAATCTCGATTTATTCAGCTGGAGCCTATAGGTCCATTATTATCTAAAATGCAGGTCGCGAGTAAAAAATGGGCATGTCTCTCCAGGCAGTCCATGTAAACAACCGACTATACAAATACCAGTTTCTCAATCGCAAATACAAAAATAAATATAAATACCATTTTCTACAGGTAGAATCGAGTGTGGCTTTGGTTCTTGATATAAGCTGTACAACTCATACAGGAAAATCAAATTCATCACCAGTCACTTAAACTACGCTAGCAATCCCCTATATGAGGATCCACCCCGCGTGTGCAGGACATGGTGGAACCAGCAAGTGACACATAAGAAATGTAATGAACCCAGGAACGTAGGTGTGCTACTAAGAGTCCTAACAACTAGGCTAAGATCCCTTTCGCATATAAAAATGCATGTAGAATGGCATATAGTATGACCTGCAGAAAATTGGATTTGAAGGAGTGGATAACTACACACTTCTTCCTTGCAGATGAGAATCCTGCATCTATATATCTACATCCCAATGGTCATCTGCACTGCACACCATATTCTCTCTCTTGGGCTTTTGCCTCTTCCTTGCTCTCGTCGTACCTATCCTACTCTGCCCCAAGAATCCCGACCCCATTCTGCCTCCCGGGCCATGGCAGCTGCCAATCATCAGCAGCCTCCACTACCTGCTCCACCGGGTGATGAGAGCATGAGTCCTTCGGATACGACCATTGAAGCTGAGTATAAGGTAACCTCGTTCGCAGTTATATATATGCAATGAAATTATCCAGAGTACGTCGCTACCTAATGTCAATAATATATTTATGCTTAGGAACAAGTCAAAGTTATGACACACTTTGAGAAGGTTGCTTCTACAACAAGTAAATCATCACTCACAGCATGGAGTCAAATCCATTGGAGTCCGAAATCCAGTTCGGAGATAGCCTGACAGCACTGCCGTCCAAATACCATAATTCTTTCATCCGAAGTTTGATTGCGGCTGATGAGCACTTGATGGAAAGATAAGCTTTCATGTGGGTCCAGTTCCACCTCAATATTGTCAAGAAGGCCACGACATCATATCATACCAAGTCGTTGTTGTCTCTGCCAGGTGATGCATCACCTTTTATTGGGCTATGTGCCTTGTAATTTGGCGACGGAGCTGGCCAGTCCCATGTTGTGTGCGATTCGTGCTAATCAATAGGTAGATTGTTCTATACGAATGAATAGGTAGATCACATTACGTTTCGTGCGAATGAGGGATCCAACGGCAGCTGAGCGTTGTGGGCTGGTTTGGGTGAGAAGCTGAGGAAACACATGGCACCTTACGTTTCTATTGGTGAGAGATGGGAGGCAGTTAATTGAGTTTGAATTACTTCTAAACTTTAAACGCATTTTTCCCAAACCATGAGTCCATTTTCAGATCCGTTTGAACCTATGTGTTCCTTAGAAATAATTCTTTAAAATGGGATCCAATATAAATAGTTATTTTAAAAAAAATAAAAATAATTTTTTTCATCAGCATTTTATATGTAATAGGTCAAAAAAATTTAGTACAATGTTGACACAGTTTTCCAAAAATCTTGACATAGGCTTTTGAAATGCTGATACATCAATTTCAAAATGTTGAATCTATATGGAAAAAACAATATGAATATGATTTAACTTTGAATTAATCACTGTGATTAAAACACAAAAGAAAAAGAATTTATATTGGAAAAAACACATACAAAAAATAAAGATTTTTTTTTAAACCGTACCTGATTTATTGTAGACTGGTCCATGGTCTATTAGTGGGCTGATCTACACTTTGTTATCCACAGATCAAGCTACATACAGGAAGGCTTGTGTGAGCCCCCATCAGTTGGAGGACGTCCAGACGAAACCCTAGGTCATCTAGCCCCTTGGTCGCCTCCTCCTCCTTGATCAGAGCTTCTAGTTCTCATATATTTGTTGTTGCCACTATTGTTGGGACTTGGGTTTTGCTTAGATAATTCTGTCAAGAATAGTTTTGCTGTCATCGTTTTTGTGAGACCCCAACTAGTAAAACTTAATCAATTTTCAGCAATTTGGTTGCATTCTTTCTTGTTCTTACTTGTGTTGTTCTTCAATTCGGAGGCAAGGACTAGCCTAAGGAAACATCGGTCAATAACCTAAGGAAATATGGTGCTATGATTGTGGGGTTTGGAACGTGTTGTTCGAGAGATGGATCAAGTTGTGTCATGTCTCCACCAAGTCGAGAGTGATCGGGAACCCTTGTTCACATCACGTGGTAATCAGGGCTTCAGGACCACCAGGTTCGCCCTTACCCTAGTTAGTTTATTTTTCCCTCAATTTATTTTATTTATTCATCTTTTGTTCATCGGTTTGTGACACCCAACTTCATGTGCTTAGTTTTATTTGTAATATTTCAGATTGTATCTACGGTGTTCTTTCTTGTATTCTCGATTTGCATGCAGGGATAAGCCTTCTTAGCATGGTCAACCGTGTTCACGTGATAACGGGAGGAGATATGGTCGGTCTGTTATTGTAGGGTTTGGTTCCTTTTGATCAGAAGCCGGATCATGTGTGTCAATTCTCTGCCAAATCGGCTTACCATGTACCTATAGGAGGATCTAGTACAACTCATCATGAAGTCTCGCTGCGCACCATATATATATATGTGCGACCTCTCCCATCGCCATGGACCGCCCATGCAGCTCAGGATTTGTGAGCGCCTAGTCTTAGTCATCTCCTACGCTTAGGTCACGTGGGAGGTCTTCAAGGGCCACGTCTTTGAGCATCGGATGACCAGCCCAGGCCTTGACGAGCTTCATTCGGATCATGGCCCGGGCCTTGCCGGCCCTGGCTCCCTACGGAGAGCACAGGAAGCTGCTCTGCCGGATTGTAGTGATAGATCTGCTTTACCTGCGGCGCATCCAGGTGTACTGGAGCATTCGGCAGGAAGAGGTAGCCTGCCTCGTCTCGGCAGTGGCGTCCTTGCCTCCGGGACAGCTCATCAACGTGGGCGAGCTGATGGCGGAGTTCATTGCTGACTCTGCAGTGCGCCATCTTCAGCACCCGGCTGCCCGACCGCGTCGCATTCCTTCGGATGATGAAGCACGACTTCTGTTTTCTTAGATAATGATCTGCATGATTTGTAACTGTGCTTTGTAAACAACTGCTTGCATGTATAGGGTCCTGGCCAAAAAAATTGTTGTTGATCAAGGGGGCCGAAGCCGCGGCATGACTCGGCTTCCCACATCAAACAGTTCATGCATTTTGGATTACAGATAAAGTACATTTCTTGCAAAAAAAAAGATAAAATACATTACCTGGGCGATGCATCCTGGTTGGTGATCTCTGGACTGGAGAGTCCTTGAGGATCACGTCAAGAGCCAACGGAGATCAGCCATGGGCGGAGCCGCGGAAGGCAGTAGTGGGTCACCAAACATATTAAAGAGTAGAGATAGACCCATATATTTTTCTAGAAAACGAGGAAGGCCGTATTCGCCAAAGCGATCCACGCTACAAGCCCAATTCGCCAAAGCAGGTCGAGGAAGGCCATCCCGAGGGTTCCGGCGGCGCCGCAACGGCCGCGAGCTTCTCGGCATATGGCGACGCGGAGCCGTAACCGTCGGGACCTCCGAACTACGAAGCCTTCCGGCGCCGGTGCGTCGTCGGCGGTTGTTCCGACGCCGCACCCTCCCATGCCGACGCCGCGCCCTCCTCCTCCGAAGCTGCGTCTTCCAACACCCTCAACCTCTCCTTGCGTTGGAGTCAAGGTAACCTAATCTCCTTTCTCTGCTCTATTCATCTTCCCTTCCTAGTTTCTCGTTCCGCCCCTGCACCGCTTGCCTGAAAGTCTGCAATCCGCCTCACGTGTTTTGTTGTGTGTCGTTGAATGATTAATCTGAACCTGTACCCCTGTAAGCTGCCTGTCTCACTTGGGCCACACAAATTAACTGTGATAGAATTTCAGACAAGTCAAAGAGTTTCTAATAGCTAAACTTGAACAGCTAAAAGTTTACAGGGGTTCTCCATAAAATATTGTTTCGGCTCTGTACACCATCCTTTTTTTAAGTTGGTAAACCTGAAAGCTAAGAGAAGGCAATAGCTATGCATTTGCTCCGATTAGTTAAAGAGTTTCTGTCAGTAGTTGATGACTAAAACATTAGCAAGCTTCATCTATCTTCTTAGACATGTGTACAGTGTGCTTTCTACTTCTGTAGATCTGACCAGGGCACTAATTTTCAGTTCCTGAATAGCTTTCATTGTGCTTCTGCCAATGTATAATCTAAAGATATATTTGATTTGTATGTAGCACCAAGATGGAGAGAAGCTGTCCTCAATGGAGAAACGGAAGCTCCGAAGTGTTAAGCAGGCAAAAGCACCAGACGCAAAGCGATTCGAATCACCAATGGCACCAATTTTTGTGAAGTCGCTGGGAATAAGGTTAATGGTATTGCCAAAGCTTATGTCCCTATCTACAGCATTGCCAAAGTCTCCATCACCAATTCTAATTTCACCTTCACAAGGTAATCTGCTTCCGTGTTCTGCAATAATTAATCCTGTAATACTTAATTCTGCAATACGTAGTGTGCTTCTATTAATTGAGATCACCAATAGACGCCATACTTAATCCTACAATATTTAAAATCATTATTTTCTCCAATATTTAATGAGCTGCCGTTCAGATCATTAGTGTCACCAATATATGTTTGCTTTGCAATAATTATTTTTGTTCTCCAATCCTTAATGTGCTTCGGTTCAGATCATGAACCAAAGGCACCAATATATGTTTATTCTGCAATACATAAATTTGTTCTTCAATATTTGATGTGCTTTCATTCAGATCCCGAAACCACGACAATTCCTTCCGCTATGGGTGCGATGAAGAAGAGGAAGCGGTCATCCTGGACACACAAAGTGATATTACCCACCTCCATCTCTGCGGTGCTCGACAATGACGACCTCCTGGGAGAGGTCCTTCTCCTCCTCGCCTTACCCACCAGCCTTGTTCGCGCCACCATGGTTTGCCGGCGGTGGCTCTGCGTCGCCTCTACCCCGTCCTTCCTCGACCACTTCTACGACCTCCAGCCGTCACACATCCTGGGTTTCTACGTCCATTCCTCGCACCTCCGCATCCCCAAGTTTGTACCGATGCCTGGTCTGCCGTCGGAGCTTGCTGCCAGTGTCCGCCTCGCTGGCTCGTCGCTTGACGCCTACACGCCGGCCACGTCCAAGGCGTCCATCTTGTGTTGCCGGTACGGCCACCTCCTTGTCAGGCTTGACGGCCCCAACGGCCGCAGCAATGCAGTGTTCAGTCCCCTGCGCCCGGAGAGAGGCATGACAATTCTCCCGCCGCCGCCATCCGCTTTCTTTGACGACAACGTTACATGGCTCGGCAACAGTGAGAATCCCTATGGTGGCGTTACAGCATGTGCTGCTTGGAAGCACGCCGGGGAGCAGAATCAGTGGGCCATGTACGAGTTAAGGGATGGTGCCTGGCATAACCTCGCATCCGTTCCCGGAACAAAGCTGCCGGTGCCTTGTTTCTTGCTCCCTATCGAGGACAACAAGATCTTGATTTCATCCACGAGTGACATTGCCAAAGGGTGTTGGGCATCCTCAGATACAACGCACGTCTCGTTCGTGGCACTCCCCGATGGTGTGGAGTGCAGGCGGGAGCACAGACGTAACTTCGCGTCTTGGGCAGATGATTCTTTCGTTTATCTGATCCACGTCGATATCAAGGCACTTCAGATCCGTGTCTGGCTCTACAGAAGGGACAGTGAAAAATGGTCGCTCGACGACACACTCTGTTTGCGCACGGTTTTTGCTGACTCGGGCGTGACAACTTTGGGTTCTCATGATGAAATTAAGTTTGGAATTCATTCAGTTGTACCTTGGCGCAATGCGACGTGTGTACTTTTACAGGTGGGTACTGATGTCGGCTACATTGACATCAAGAGAAGGACTGCGAAGAAAGTGTACACCATAACACCGGAGGATGGAGACTTGATCACATTGGTTACCTTCTCGATGATCTTTCCTCCCGTCTTTCCAGCTAATAAGGTTGATAACGATCAAGACATAATGATATCCTCCAAGATTTGCATCTAGATTCCTTTTCGGTAGGGCTGTAATCTCTTATATGTTGTAAGCACTATGTTCGTTTGCAAATTAGTAGTGTGCTAGAATCTGGTTTGTATAACAATGCTTTGTTCTGCTTTGGTTGAATGTTCTTTTCATTCTGATTAATATGGACCCATGATCTTTAGCCGCTGGAGAATTTCTTAATCAGATGCATTGGTGGCTGCTGCACAACTTCTGACCGTGTTTGATACATACATAGTAATCTACTATAGCTTGCCTGCACGTTTTATGATAAATTGTACTTGTTAAGACATAATCATCATTAAATGATTTACTGAAATATATAAATTAAAAGCATATTACTTGACTTATTACATTGTAGGATAAATTTAATACACATCAGCTCCCGGGAGAATATCTGCATATTGGTGAATGCTGAAGGAGATAGATATAACTCGAGTGACTGTAATATACATATACAAGCGAACATAGGGCAAATTAATAAACTCTGTGCAGAACCGCAGAACGTGTTTAAGAAAAATACCCAAGAGTGGATTCAAAAATTACCAGTGCGATTTATTGTGTGTGGAACAAACTATTTAGGTAGCTGGAATGAATTAGTTCTATTGGTGGAACAAATTATTTAGAAAGTTGTAACAAAAAACATTGTATGTGTAGAGCAAATTATTTATGTACTGGAACATATTAGTTGTATTGGTGTAATAAATTAGTTAAGAATAAATAGATAAATACATTTTTATTTGTGCAGCAAATAAGTCAAAACAGTGGATCGAATTGTTTTAGTGAGCTAGAACAAGAAATAAATGTTTGTGCAACAAATGCCTGGGAGAAAACAAGAAAATGGTTTTTTCTAGAAAAAAATCTTACTTGTTTTTAAGAAAAAAAAATGTTTGTGCAACAAATGCAGAGATATCAGTTTTTGGTAGCACATGCAGAGATTCGTGCGTGAGTGGCATGAAGGGGCAAGATTCACGCCATTATACACGAGTTGAATTTTCACGCAACATGGTTGTAGCATGTTGCGTCCAAACAAGCCTATGTGCGGTGTCCATCCACGATCTTCCTATTAATTTTGGTACTTACAGAAATATGGGTTCAATCAGGTACCCCTACAGATTCATTTTTTTCATTTATAAAATGCAGTCCTTTAACACGCAAGTGTCTTTTTTTTAAGCAAAACACACAAGTTTCTTACGCCCAAATAAAGTATTTATTTGTTAGTAATAAAAAATAAAAAGTTTGGTCTACTTTCTTCCTTAGATCCCTTCTTTCACTCCGATAATATTGCATTATGAGGACATCTGCCCCAAGTTTCAATTCGTCACCAAGTTGGCCGTCGAGTTCGATTCGTACTCCAGGAACAACCTCCACTAAATCGGACGCCCATGTCACATACAGACTTTGTTTTGGGCGTTCTATAGATGGATGGAATGCTAAGATGATAGCCTTTCCAACGGATCTGGTCCTGCATCAAAATTCCGCCTGAGTCGACGGGTATCGTCGAAACAAATTTGCCTCAAAAAACTGTTTGGTGTTGCGCGCGTCACCGTTTTTGGCCTTTGGGCTTTGTGTTGTGTCATGTCCCATTAGGGGCGCGTCTTAAGGGTTTTGCACGAACCTAGACTCTATTATCAATAGCCGCCACCACATAGGGTTCGGGTTTTGTTGAGTTCTAGTTTTCTTTGAGAAACAGACGTTGTTCGTTGTGCTTGAGGGATTACCTTGGCGGCAATTGAATTAGGGCCCCTGTTCTTGTCTCTACTCATTTGTGGTGATTAGTCCTTTCCATCAAGATCTTGAACCTTCACCTATCTCTGTTCTTCATCTATATTTGCAATTTCGGATTGCGTTCTTATCATTCTTGCTTGTTTTCTTTGATTCGCTAGCAGGAAAAGCCTTCTTAGCGTGGTCATTTGAGTTGTACTTGGTTGATAACCAATTGGAGCAGCGGTGTAACGGTTGCAGGGTTCAAATCCTTTGGATTAGAAGCCCAAATAGCTAACATCAACGCGCTACTAATCAAATTTACCCTACCTTTCGGAAGATCAGGACTCCAGTTCTTGTCATTGCGTATCGAAATTGATAGTAATTATTTCAAATATCCACTTTGCATATGTGCTACTCTAAATGGGTGATGGCAACAATAAATAAGCATAGCTGAAGAAAAAAAAAGATAATTTCAAGAATTTTATATATCAAAATGTGAAATACAGTAAATTAAGAACTTTCAGTAACCCTACCTTAATCATATAATACAAGACAGTTAAAAATGAGAACACACACACACACACACAAAGAGAGGGAGAGAGGGTAAAATGACAATTAAAACTCAAAGAGGAAGCTGTATCTATCTTGTAACTCTTAATATATTGGGCCCAATAGATGTCAAAACTACTGAAAAAATTGAAAAGCAAAGGGAACAGACACATATTATTCTAACAGGTCTGGAGTTCTAAGCTTATAATTACCCTATATGTCATAAAGGCGTATAAGGATTATGAAATGACAAACAACATGACCAACAGGGAAATCGATGATGCTCTGCAGACAGCCCAGTATATGTCATATCTAATTCTCCCATGGCTACCATGTGAATTGGGGATCAGCAAACAAACGGCAACGTCACACAATATGGAACAAAATAAGTAAAGCGAGACTCATGTAAACATTCACTAAAGATTAAAATAAAATGTTTCAGAGAGAGAGAGAGAGAGAGAGAGAGAGAGAGAGAGAGAGAGAGAGAGAGAGAGAGAGAGAGAGAGAGGTGTCTTAATTGAAACATTGAGACATAGAATTTGCATACCAATGTAGCATGAAAGTGAAGCATCCAGAAGATGATGGTGCTCTGAGTTCGTACCCAAATGTGGCTGTCAATAACAAAACTTGCTTCTGCAATTCCTATATTTGCCCAGGAAAGTAAAAAAAAAGAATGAAACTGATAAGTAACAAAGAGGCCAAAAGTTAGCCTGCAAATGACGGAAGGAAATGATGTTAGTGTATACTGAGCTCCTTGGTCTGCTCCCTTGACTATGTCGTGAGCAGCAGCGTGGTGGCTCAAGGAATGCGTGGCGGCGTCAGCTTCAGGGCCGACGAAGACGGATGAGCAGCTGCAGGAGGGGACCTGCGAGCACTAGGGCGAGGATTGATGAGTGCAGAGGCAGGTAGGCAAACAGCTGCGGCCGTTCTCTTTCCCACAATCGGCCGCGGCAACCGCAAGGGAAGGACACGGCGAATCGGGGACGCGCGAAGCAATGGCGATAAGAAATTGGGGTCGGAAGGAGGGGCGTCCCCTGTGGTGCTTGACCGACGGACTTGGAAACCATGAGCGACTGCGGATGCGGCGAATCTTCGGAGCAGTCCGCCGCCGTGGGGAAAAGCAGGGCGAGATGGGCGGCTGCGAGGCGATGAGAATTGGGGATCGGGACGGGGTTGATGGCTGCGGCGCGTTGGACGAACCGGGTGTGCCTGCGGCTGCGGGACGGCGACGGCCGTGGCGAGTGGCGACATTGGGACTTGAGATGCGTCGCCGAGGGGATGGAGGCACTCGCGGACCTGCACGCCATGATCGAGAGAGACGTGCTCGAGGAAGAATCGACGGGCTTCGAGAAACTGCCGAGGCGTGTGGGCGATGGGGAGTGAAGCAGAGCGATGCAAACTGACGGGAACCAAACCAAGAAAATATTGTTGCTACAGTACTACAGTAACCAGGTGCGGGGCCCATCTGCAAAAACATAGGTAAGGATAGATTCATGGCGTGTAGTAGTTTCCATCTGCACCACGTACGTTTTATCCCGGATTTTCTGGGAACGGAATGCAACCACATCTCGTCTACGGTATTATATTCTCTTTCCAGGTTCTCCCTCGGATCTTTCTCCCGGATTTGCTGAATTTCCATCCAACACATCTCCATTCTATCTAGATCGATCTCCCTCCTTACCTGATTCACTGCTCCAATACTACTATAATATCCAACCATCCAGCCACCCCGAAAAATTAACCACGGTGATTCCACGATGGGCCGTGACGCCAACAAGCAGCGGTCATCCATCTCCACGGTGATCGATAACGACGATCTCTTGGGCGAGATCCTCCTCCGCGTCGCCCTACCCACCAGCCTCGTCCGCGGCGCCCTCGTCTGCCGGCGCTGGCTCCGCGTCGCCGCCGACCGGAACTTCCTCGACCGCTTCCACGACCGCAACCCGTCCCGACCCCTGGGCTTCTACGTCTACTCCTCGCACCTCCGCGGCATCCCCAAGTTCGCGCCGATGCCCGGCCTGCCGCTGGAGCTCGACGCCATCGTCCGCCGCGCCGGCTCGGCCCTCGACGCCTACGCGACGGTCACGTCCACGGCGTCCGTCCTGAGCTGCCTGGACGGCTACATCCTCGTCAGGCTTTGCGGCCCTAACAGCCACACAGACATGGTGCTCAGCCCGATCCATCCGGGGAGAGGCCCCGTGATCGTCCCGCCGCCGCCGTTCACGGCAAGCAGCTTCTGCGACCACGACGTGACATGGCTCGAACCCAACGATGATGACTTTGCCAATCGCGGCGTGACAGTCTGCTGCACCGCCTGGAGTTACCACGGGGACCAGACCATCAGCACGTACAAGTTCAAAGGTAGTGCCTGGCACGAGCTTAGCTCCTCCGCCCCCAAAACCAAGCTCCCTATGATGCCGGACCAGCCATACTTCTTTTGCCCCGTCCAGGACAAGAGCTACTTGGTTTCCTCCGGGAGCGGCATAGCCGGACTGCGTCCGGCGTGCTCGGAGACATCCAACCTCTCGCTCGTCACGCTCCCAGACGGCGTCAAGTACAAGCTGCGGCCCAGAGGTAGGTTCGTGGCATGGGCAGATAGTGCCGACGTCATTTATCTGATCAAGGTCGGCAGCAAAAAGCTTCGGCTCCGTGTCTGGCTCTACAGAATGAAGAGTGAAACCTGGCCGCTGGAGGATGATATCTGTCTACGCACGATTCTTGCTGATTCGGGCGTCACAACTATGGTTTCTCAGGATGGACGACTTGGCAAAGATATTGATGTTATGATTCATACAGTTGGATATTGGCGTAGTGCCATGTATGTGCTCTTACAGGTGGGTACTGATTTCCTCTACATTAATACCAAGAGCAAGACTGGGGAGAAAGTGTATACTCTAACACCGGAGGATGGGGACTCCATCAAACTGGTTCCCTTCTACATGATCTGGCCTCCTGTCTTTCCGGTTATTAAGGATCATAACGATCAAAGCTAAATGAGACCCTACACTGTTTGCGTCTAGATTCCTTTCGATAGTACGGTTGCCTCTTATCTGCTGTAAACAATCTATATATTATTTTGCACATTGCAGTAGCTTGATGGTCTTTATGGTTTGTGCAATGCACGCTTCCTTGTTTTTGTTGAACGTTCTTTTTATTTTGATTCATATGGAACACATTTGCAGCCCCGGGAGAATTTGTTCATCAGATTCATAAGTAGCTACTCCACATCTTCTTATGCTGTTTGATATGTCGTATAGCTTTATTACACGTTTTCTTATCAGTAGTACTAGTTAGGGCATAATCGTCATGAAACGGTTCACGAAATTAAGTATCCTATTATGTGTTTCCACAAAATAAATAAGAGTATCTCCAGCAACTCCGAATACACCTTCAGTTCCTACATCTCAATGTCCGCCCTCTGAATACTCCAAATACACCGCGGATGCACGCCGGAGGGGAGAGGCGGCGCCGGGACGATGAAGGGCGGCGGCGTTTGAGAGGAGACTGGCGCGCATGGGATTGAAAAGAAAGGAGGCGGCGGATTGGTGGAAGAAAGAATGACGTCGGCACAGTAGGGATGGCAATAACAGGCGGGTTCAGGGCAGGTAGAAGGAATCCCCGCCCGACAGTAGAAAGGTGTCGGGTAGAATATCGCACCCGGCCCTGTACCCATGGGCGAGTCTCTCACCCGTGCTCATGTCTGTCGGGGTTTGGGGCCCCATCAGGTCCAGCACGAAGGGGGACATGGAAGACTTGCTTGCTGCGCTGCCGAGGTCCCAGCTTTGCAGCACATCACTGGGGTCCCACAGGCTGCGGCGCAGCGCAGAGAGCGCATCGCCCTCGAAGTTGGCCCTTGCAAGCTCCGGCACCAGGGCCCTGGCCACCTTCGCAGCAGTTGCGGCCGCCGCTATGTTGGAAGCCGGTTAGCCGGATCTGCGCCGTCGAGCAGTAGTGGAGGCAGCTCCGGGAGCGAGGAGCTCATCTTGAGGGTGTCAGGCGTGGGAAGGCTCGTTCTTGCCGTCAAGCAGAGCGCCGCGCTTGGGGCACGCCCGTGCTGCCAAGTGGCAGCGCGAGTGGCGTCGTGCGGGCGGACGAGCACACACGTGGTGTCGACGCTGCTGGGGAGTGGGGAATTGGGAACGGCAGCATGCAGGTGCTGAGTGGATAAGGTTAGGTTATAAGAGTAAGGACTCTGGGCTGGAATACGATGCTGGACTAGGCTAAAACTAGCATTGGCCTAATCCGGGTCCCAGTCAGGGCACATGCGGGTGGGGAAAAAAAACGCCCCGGTCCCTACTATGGTTGGGTCAAGCATGGGTGCCACCGGTGGGTGAAAAGTGAGCCCCATGACCGGCCTCATCGGGTCGGGTGTACCCGACGGGTACCCATAACCCGGCCCCGAAATGCCATCTCTACCGCATGATGGAAGAACACCTCAATTCGACATCCCCTTTTCCTGACTCACCATTGGACGCAATTGGATACATTTACCGACCCATCCTCGGCTGCTATTCATTGAAATTTTTACCGACGCATAGTAGCTAGGTTTATAGAGAATCACCAACTTATGGCTCTAAACTGTTACCGACCTATAGTTTTTCGTTATTAGTCTATCTTTACCGACTCAGTAGAGTCGTCAATTATCTGTTGTGGTGTAGTGGCGTGGCGGAACTGTTGTTCTAGGATTACGCGGACATGTCGGTTGGGTACTGCACCAGGTTGGAAAAAACTGGATGCAGCAGGCGGCGCACCGAAGGGATCCACACTACAAGATTCTCACAAATCCCCGACGGTTTTTGTGCAAGTGGCCAACAGTTTTGGATTTTTAGTGTACTTTTTTCAAGTAGCCAACAGTTTGGTAGTACAAATTTTTATATCTCCCAACAGTTTTTGCAAATTCCCTACAAACTCATTCCCTATAACCTCATTCCCCACAGTTTTCACTTCTACTATAAATAAACTTAATTAAAACTGTCAGCCACTTGTACATAGAAATTGTTGGGGATTCTTAGAAATCTTGTAGTGCCACGTTAACATGGCTCGCAAGGCCGCCAGCCCGGTAAGCCCCACGGCCTCGATCCACATGGCAACTTCGTCCAGCCCAGTAGGAGCCTAGCAGCCACGCCAGCAAGCCCGGCTAGCCGCTGCACGCCTAGGCATGCGTGCCTCGCAACCCTAAGGTTCCATGCGCTCTATAAGAGGAGAAGCCCACTGCCCACCCGAGCCGCTTTCTCTGCAATCTACATCTCGCCGCCACACCTCCGACCACCCTGCACGGAGCGCCGCCACTGCGCCACTTTTTGCGCATCTCGTTGTCTTCCGTCGTTCCAGCGCCGAAGCCCTGCTGCGCAACCACGAGCCATCCGCGATTGAAGAAACCACGGCGACCCAACGTCACGCATACCCCGGCGCCGGAGCACCGCCACATCTTTTCCGACTACGTCCTCCAGCTTCGGAGCCCCCGACCCCCTCTGTAAGATCCCCGCGTTCTCCTCTTTCTTTTGCAACAACTCATGTGCAGCGCGACTTGACAGCAGTACTACGGCTTGCGCTCACCGTTGGACTGGTGGAACGAGTCCACGTCCAAGAATTTATTTTGTTTCTTTTCTGAATCACTGGCACACCAACCTTATGCAAAAGTTATGTTTTCCAACACAGATAGACTCGTTTTGTAGCAACAGCCATCAGCCTTTATTTCTTTATAGCTTCAATTTTAGTACCTTTCTGTATTTCATGTTAACAATACTTTTCTGTATTTAATCTAGGTGTGATGTACTTTCTTTTACCCATGTGTGTGCTTTAACGGCAGCATGATAATAGAAGGTCTGAGTAATTTGACAATATACAGAACCTCGTCTTTGTAGAGCAGCACCAAGTGGTTAGAGACACGTGTCCTTGCCATTGTGAACCCTTTATCCTAAATGCTTTTTTAAGCATACATGCTTTGATATTGTTTGTGTGTATTTACATGGTCTATGCTATTTATTGTCGTCCTAGTGTGGTCGTGGTCTGTGGTAATGCATGCGCAAAATGGGAATGGTAGCCATGTTAATCTTGACTAATGGTATACCTCAATTATGATGATGATCTTGCTAAACGGATTAGCACCCAATTATCATTCGAAGTGTACCATAAGGCAGGATTAATATGACAGCATTTGTAGTTGCATCATTACTACACTATGGCGACAAAAAAATTATTATGGACATGTAATAAGAACATGAATGCAAATAGTATTATACAAGCATGGGTGTATAAAAAGACATTTGAAAGGTTTATAATGCTCAAGGGCACATGCCTTCCATTACTTGCTGCAAGCTTTTGAAGTCTTGTCAATTGTTGATGTGCTCATTGCCTAACTGTTGTCACACCGAAAAAGCTCATACAAGCAAAGAAGTAACAAATTGCACACAACTTAAGCAATCACAAGAACTTCAAACAAATGTGTTATAGCATTTTGCCCGTGTGTTGTTACGGGTGTCAAATATTTTAAAGTGAAAAAGTTCAACGAGTCCACATCCAAGAATTTATTTTGTTTCTTTTGTGAATCACTGGCACGCCAACCTTATGCAAAAGTTATGTTTTCCAACACGGACTTACTCATTTTGTAGCAACAGCCATCAGCCTTTATTTCTTTAGAGCTTCAATTTTAGTACCTTTTTTTTTTGCCCTGCCACTAAGGGACGAGTATTTCATGTTAACAATATTTTTCAGTATTTTAACTAGGTGTGATATACTTTTCTTTTACCCATGTATGTGCTTTGACGGCCTGATGATAATAGAAGGTCTGAGTAGTTTGACAATATACAAAACCCCGACTTTGTATAGCAGCACCAAGTGGTTAGAGACGCGTGTCCTTGATCATTGTGAACCCTTTACCCTAAATGTTTTTTAAGCATACATGCTTTGACATTGTTTATGTGCTTTGCGTACAACGTTCTATGCTATTTATTGTCGCCGTTGTGGTCCCTGGTAATGCCTGAGCAAAATGGGAATGGTAGTCATGTTAATCTTGACTAATGGTATACCTCAGTGATGATGATCTTGCTAAAATGGTTAGCATCCCATTATGATTCGAAGTGTACCATATGGCTGGATTAATATGACAGCATTTGTAGTTGCATCATTACTACACTACTATGGCGTCAAATAAAATATTCTGGACATGTAATAAGAACATGAATGCTATATAGATACAAGCATGCATGTACAAAAAAGATTTGTAAGGTTTATAATGCTCAAGGACACTTGCCTTTCATTACTTGCTGCTAGCTTTTGAAGTCTTGACAATTGTTGATGTGCTCACCGCGTAACTGTTGTCACACCGGAAAAGCTCACACAAGCAAAGAACGAACAAAATAGCACATCAACTTAAGCAACCTCAAGAACCGCAAATAATAAAGTTATAACTTTTAAAATATAGGGTTCTTCTTACTACAATACCATTTACGATAATTATTTCTATACGAGAAACCTAATTATTACACATTCATATTTTTCTGTCCATTTGCATGCATTTTGAGATTGTATATATTGTGGGCATTTGTTGAGAGATAACCAGTTATTAAGTCCATTAGTGTTTGCTCCCTTTCACAGCTAGCCAAAGCTGTACCTTAAAAGCTGGAATCCACATGTCAAAATATGGTGCCTCATTTTCAAGTTTTTTTGTCAATACACCCGCTTATCTTTTGATATAAGAAATATTGATAGCACAGTTAGCTAGGATTTTACTCTACACGATGCAGTCACAAGAATTAATTTCAGTTGAATTAGGTTCCTGGAAGAAATTCGAGTTCATTCTCTTGCAACTTTTTCGATATACCTATTTTGTTGGCAAAAGAACCTCACCTAACTTTTTTGCCACCAAAATGACTTGTTCTCGACATGTTCATGTATGGATATGCTATAAAAAAATTGTTTGTAACAATTAAAATATACGGATAACCTGCCCCTTACTATGAAATCTGATTAGAATATTTTTGGCGAACATCGATATTCAACTTTTTGTAGTTGAACTTTTTCTGACACGTCACTGTATTATTAGCTCAAAATCTGCTAGATTTTCTTATGAATTAAAGCTAATTGCGTGATAGACATCCATTTTTTTTATCCCTACATCCTTTTCGCAAGCCATGGTCTTTGGAGGCCCATATCTACCTTTGTTTTATCATAACATGGAACAGTCAACAAGGGGCCCTTCTTTCATCAAAGACAATTCAATTGGCTCACATGGGGAGACTGAATCCACAAACTAAGGTGCTTCTAATATCACTGTAGGCTACAGGCACGTTTGGAAAAATAGTGTTTCCCTGCTGAACAAATTAGCATTCCCCCGCTGAAACAGTTCCACTCAAGCTGGAACAAATTTAACACCTTAGCTGGCTATTGGTTCTGCCAGCATCGCAAATGATAGCATTGCGCGAGTGGAGCGGATCCCTCGCGCACCTCCCCACCATAGGGAAAAGCATCGTTGTATGTATTATTCATCTACAAGATTATTATAGTGATCAGCCCGTGTTTCGGCCGCTCAGCTAAAGTTTGCAGGAATCGTTGGCACGCCATGATTGATGATTCCTTTACCCCCCCCCTCCTTCTCATATGAAAGATGCTGCTAGTATCTGAATATTGTATAAGAAGAATTTGCTGCAAGTCGTATGGAAAAAGTACATAGGCAAATTATGATGCAAAAAGGCTGGACAACAAAACCCATGGATGATGGATCCAATTTTCAAAATAATAAAGTATGAGATATGTTATCATTCACAAAAAAAAATACCGCCCTGCTGATGTTGTGAATTATAGTTGTCAGACAATTTAAGAGGATGGTAACCGAAACAGATAGCCCACGACAAATCTGTTCTATGTTGTCGCACAGATAGGCATTAGAATCTTGTCACCAGCACGCGGATTAAATACCCTAAATAGAGATGCACTACCAGAAATCCGTTTTTTTCCCGAGTGTCGATTAAATTCCCGAGTGTAATTTATCGGGCACTCGGGAAAGCCAATTTTTCCCGAGTGTCAAAGAAAATACACTCGGGAAAACATATACACTCGGGAAACACAACATTTCCCGAGTGTCCCATGGATGAGGCACTCGGGAAAAGGTAGACACACGGGAAAAAAAGGGTTTTCCCGAGTGTGGTTGTGGTCGACACTCGGGAAACGTTAGAGCCGGCCCCATGGCAACTAGCGGTCGTTAGAGTTGACGGCGTCCAGAGGCTTTCCCGAGTGTCTGCGCACAGACACTCGGGAAAAGTTTTTTCTTCCCATTTTGCCTACCAAACTTTTTTCCTGCTGCTTGTACACTTCAATATACTTCATGTTGAAATTTTGTAAATTTCACGTACCGTTTACTAAATTTAGTAATTTATTTTCTTTAATTGTATTTTTTGATGATAAGTCAAAATTGAACTACAAGTCGCTCGAATAATGGAATCGAGGTAATGAAAAAATGATATTCATGTTAGTGAGTTCATCGTAAGGCCGTATACAGAAAATGAAATGAAATTTCAAGTATTTTGTTCATGAAATATGACAATGAGTGTGTGACCTTTTTAAAAAAAAATTCTATAAAATTCAAATAATGTCAAAAAAATATGAAATTTGTCAAGATGTCACGATATCATATGTAGTTATTGTGATAAATAGTATATGAGGTTTTGTGCAAGGTGTCACGTAGGTTGTTTACAAAACGGACTATGAGGGACGAAGTGGCATAGGTTTTAAGGTTGGGCATTAAGATTAGGAGTGAAGTGGTTTTAAATAATTTAATTTGACTTCAAACATATTTTTTATAGACAATAGATCAGATAAAGAGTACATTCTAAAAATTTGAAGAATTTTTGAATTTATTTGTTATTTTTTAATTTTTTTTAAGATCCTGATCAATTATATTTCCCGAGTGCATGATTATTGTACACTCGGGAAATGTTGTTTACTCTCGGGAAATGTTTGAGCGGGAACAAAAAATTTTGGCGGAGTCCGAGCCCCCCCGTTCCCGAGTGTTTTGAATCCAGACACTCAGGAAATGGGTCCCGAGTCTAGATTCAAAACACTCGGGAAAGGGGGGGGGGGGGGGGGGGGGGCTTAGCCAAAATGACCCTCGCGCGCCTCGAGCTAGAGCCTTCTTCCTCCACGCGCTAAATCAAAAAAAAAAAAAAAGATGACATGCCGCCGCCGCCGCCGCCCTCCATGCGCCGCCGTCGCCGTCTTCCGCGCCTCGCCGTCGCCGCTCCCCACCTCCCCGCCTCCCTCCGCCGCCGCGCCCGCGTCCCCATCCTGCCCGCTCACCGATGCCGCGCCCGCCGCCCTCCCCCGCCAGGCCCGCCTGCCTCCACCGCCGCGCCGTGCCCGCCTCCCCATCCCCGCCCACTCGCCGACGCCGCGCCCCGCCCTCCCCCGCCAGGCCTGCCTCCCCATCCCCGCGCCCGCTCGTCGACGCCGCGCCGCGCCCAACCCCGTGCCGGCCCTCCCCAGACGCCGGCGTCCAGTCCCGGGCGGCCCTCCTCCGACGCCGGCAGCCCATCCCGGCCAGCACTCCCCCGACGCCGCCGACCCCGTCCAGGCTTCTCCCCCGACGCCACCTCGCCCCCGTCCGGCCCCCGCCCCGGCGCCGCCGTGCTGCATCCCGGCGCCGCTGCTTCCCGGCGAGGCCCCGCCGCGTCCCGGCGTCTGCCCCACCTCCCCCGGCGTCGGCCCCCGCCCCATCACCCTCCCCCGGCATCGTCAAGCATCTTGTCCAGCGCTTCTTCTTCCTTTTTTCTTTTTTTTTCTTTTCTATTTTTGCAAATGAATAGGTGATTAGTAATTTGATCAAGTGTTTTCTGTTTGTATAATGCAAATGAATTGGGCACTCCAAATGAATTGGTTGTGAAATATTTGTCAATTGTGAAGTATTTGCAAATGAGTACTAGGTTGAAACGAGGAATTCGAAAATAGGATTTGTGAATGTTAATTTAAAATGGATGTCCATTACGATTAAGGATTGTGGTTCGCATTGTTTATGTCACTGTAAAATGAGATTGTGATATGATTTTTGGTTGTCGGCCAACGCCGTTGTTTGTTGCAGGTTTTGGAAACCTCATTATTTAGGGGAGGTGCTGCTGAAATTTTAAGGAGAGTGTGTTCGGGCATCGTCCTCGAGTCGTCATTTTGCAGGATAGCAAGGTGAGACATAAAAGACCCTCTTTTTTCATTCATGTCTGTAGGTCATGCGAAACCTAGTTAGGCGTCTCCCGTTTAAAAGAGATACGGTTTGAAATATGCAGTTCTTTGCATATGTATAGCCGTATCTGTTTCGAATTGTCCACGTATTTTGGACAGCCCGAGGATGTGTAGATGGGTTAGTTTTCGTGCTCTACTCCTATCCGAGACAGAGTTTCGGCACCATCTCTCCGTTGTTCTCCAGATACACAATCTCCTTGTTAGGACGTGTATTTGGAGAACAGCGGGGAGGTGCTACCGAAATTCTGTCTCGGATAAGGAGTAGAGCTTGAAAACTAACATCATCTGCACATCCTCGGGTGGGATTAGGACCTATCTTCACCTATTATACTGTATTAGTGAACGGTAGCTAGATGCAATTGATTTATCTATTACTCGATGATATGTTAGAGGATGGATGACCGTGAATGGATGTACACGGGCCGCCAAAATCACAGTTCGTGTACTAAGGAATGGATTAAAAAGACTCAAGGTTTCATGAAGAAAGCATTTGCCAATGTTAAAGGAAAGCCTCCTCGGACTTTCTGTCCATGTAGTGAATGTGAAAACCGTAAGAAGCAAACAAAGGTGGAAATGGGTAAACATCTCATAAAGCATGGATTCATGGCGAACTATAAACGGTGGACCAGCCATGGTGAGGCCGATCGTGTGCGACACAAGGTCATCAGACCATGCATCGACGAGACTTTTGACGAGGATGCCGGGGTAGCAGACATGTTGAATGACTATGCAGAGGCACGCAACTTCGAGGAAGGCTGCAGGGAGGAGGAGCCAGAGCCAAGTGCAAAGGCGTATTATGATATGTTGGATGCGGCACAGCGGCCCCTTCACGGGCATACCAATGTTTCTCAACTGGATGCCATTGCGCGCCTGATGGCCGTAAAGTCCCAGTTTAGCATGAGTCACCGCAATTTCGATGTCATGTTGACAGTTATTGCCAGCATGCTTCCGGAAGGTCACAATCTGCCAAAGAACATGTATGAGTCACAGAAAATGCTTCGTGCACTTAAGATGCCATATGAGAAGATACATGCTTGTCCGAAAGGATGCGTGTTGTTCCGTAAAGAACACGCAGAAGCCTTGTACTGTCCAAAGTGTTCATCCTCACGGTACCTGGAGGTAGAATCAGGTGATGGTGAAAAGCGGCAGACGCCGGTCGCTGCGAAAATCCTACGGTACCTCCCGTTCATACCGAGGATCCAGCGTCTTTACATGACCGAAGAGACTGCGAAACAGATGACATGGCACAAAAAAGGAGTGAGATACCATCCCGAGAATCTTGTACATCCGGCCGATGGTGAATCCTGGACACATTTTGATCGAATCCATCATAAGAAAGCAGATGAGGCTCGTAATGTACGTGTGGCATTGGCAACAGATGGGTTCAATCCTTATGGAATGGGGGCTGCCCCATACACTTGTTGGCCCGTGTTCGTTATACCCCTCAATCTCCCCCCCGGCGTCCTCTTTCAATGACAGTATATATTCTTGTCCTTGATAATTCCTGAACATCCGGGGACTAATATGAATGTGTTCATGAAGCCTCTGGTCGATGATTTGGAACGTGCTTGGAAGGAAAGGGTATTGACATACGACAAAGCAACAAAGACAAACTTCAAAATGCATGTTTGGTACCAGTATTCTCTGCATGACCTCTTGGCATATGGAACATTCTGCGGGTGGTGTGTTCACGGCAAGTTCGCATGCCCAGTATGCAAGTCAAAGCTGATATTTCATTACTTGAAGAAGGGTGGCAAGTATTCTTCGTTTGACAAACACCGACAATTCCTCCCTCTTGACCATCCATTCAGAAGAGACACAAAGAACTTTACGAAATGTGTCGAAGTTAACGACCCTGCACCACAGATCATGACATGTGCCGATGTTCGTGCCGAGTTAGATGCTCTCAAGGTCAATGAAAATGGAGATGGTTTTGAGGGATATGGTGAGCTACATGCATGGGTTCATGTCTCGGGTTTGTATAGGCTTTCATATATGGACGACATTCTTCTTCCACATAACATTGACCCAATGCACACAGAAAAAAATATTGGGGAGGCGTCTTTCTGTACAATCATGGCCTATGCTGATAAGTCAAGAGACAATGTTAAGGCAAGAGTGGATCAAGCAACCTTATGCGACAGACCTAAGCTTGACATGGCGCCTCCTAAACCCGGCAACAAGAGATGGATAAAGCCTAAGGCTGATTTCGTCTTGACGAGGGCCCAAAGGAGGGAAGTACTTGAATGGTTTAAAACTTTAATGTTCCCTGATGGGTTTGCATCGAACCTGAGCAGGGGAGTGAACTTAGAAACTATGCGAATCAGTGGGGTCAAGAGTCATGACTACCACGTGTGGCTTGAGCTGCTTCTTCCCTCGATGGTTCGAGGCTATGTCCCTGACCATGTATGGCAAGCGCTGGCAGAGTTAAGCTATTTCTTCCGACAACTTTGTGCTAAGGAGATACCAAAAAAGGTGATTGCTGACATGGAAAAAATAGCTCCTGTGTTGCTCTGTAAGTTGGAGAAAATCTTTCCACCCGGTTTCTTCACTTCGATGCAACATATGATTTTGCACCTCCCGTATGAGGCACGAATGGGTGGGCCTGTGCAGAACCGTTGGTGCTATTCCATTGAGAGATGTCTAAAGGTTCTCCGAACTAAATGTAAAAATAAATGCAAAATTGAAGCTTCCATGGCAGAGGCATACCTTCTCGAGGAGGTGTCAAACTTCACTACAAACTACTATGCTGACAACCTTCCTAGCGTGCATAATCCACCCCCTCGTTACAATGTTGCCGAAAATGAGTCGAGCCTCAGCCTTTTCCAAGGGCAACTCGGAAGTGCAAGTGGTGCCACCAGCAAGTTCTTGTCATACAACGAGTGGCGCACGATCATGCTATATGTGTTGACCAACCTTAAGGAAATCAAGTCATACATAGAGTAAGTTCTCAACAAACCTACTTTTGATTAGTCACTCTTTTGCATCAAACCCTCTAATTTTGTTCCTTGCTGGCACAGAGAATTTGTTCATCAATTCTGGCGACAATCAAGGAATCCTACTTCGAATGAAATTGACTCCCTACTTAAACAGGGTGCGGGAAGTGGAAAACCCGATTTCATTTCTTGGTTCAAAAAGAAGGTACTGTCAAACCGATGAGTCCATGAATGCATTACGTTGCCCTTAATTGATGATCTATCATGCTCTATCTTGCAGGGCCAAACCGATGAGTCCATGAATGCCGAGTTGAGACAAGTTTCCAACGGCTGTGACTATAGGGTCAGGTCATTTAACGGTTATGACGTCAACGGATATCGCTTTCACACAACAAGCTACGAGGAGAGTCGTCCCAATCGACGAACCACAAATACGGGAGTTTTTACGCCCGGCGATGATGGCGTCGAGTATTATGGAAGAATCGAAAAGATATACGAATTAGATTTTTCGGGTTGCAAACCTCTTAATCCTGTCATTTTCAAATGCCATTGGTTTGACCCGGAAGCAGTGAGGCGGACTCCTAATCTTGGGCTAGTCGAAATTCGACAGTCAACCGTCTTACCAGGAGACGATATCTATATCGTGGCTACTCAGGCCACACAAGTTTATTATCTCTCATACCCGTGCCAAACCGACGAACGTCTCCAAGGTTGGGATGTTGTGTACAAGGTATCGCCACACGGAAAACTACCTGTCCCAAATGATGCCGATTACACCATAGACCCAAACACATATGAGGAAGATGACTTCTTTCAAGACAATGGGCTGGAAAGGAGTTTTGTGATAGACTTAACTGAAGTGTTCGAAATGAAAGTAGACAATGAGGACATTGGAGATGAGGTTGTAAATGCGAAGGACTTACAACTCCTTGAGCGATTACATCTAGATAGTGATGACGACATTCCTCCTCCTTCGGAGAACCTGCATGATTATGTCGACATGCACGATATTGATGATGAGACTAATGATCCACATATTATCGACGATGATGATTATTTTTGATACATGTATGATCCATTCTAATTAGATTTCAGTTACCGTTTTTCTTTATTTATAATACTATGTTATCTCCTTTAAAATATGCTGATTTGTTGACTTGTTTTAATTGCAGGTGATTGGAGAACAATGGTGGGCGGCGTAGGCAAAGCTGTATCTAAAGTTGTGACGAAGTCCTTGTCCTTAATTTACTGAGATGACGCTGAGGGTAGTCGGCAGAGATGTGCAAGCAAGGGTGGAGGGAGAGGTGTAGGGAGAGGTGGAGGGAGAGGTGGGAGAGGTGCAGGCAGAGGTGGAGGGAGAGGTGGAGGGAGAGGTGGAGCGAGGTCACCTTCTAGGTCACCGTCGCCTGAGCACGAGGTGGAGCAGCAGTCTGAGTCGTCTGAGGAGGAGGTGGAGGAGCGCGAGGACGGGGAGGAGCGCGAGGACAGCGACGGGGACGAGGAAGAGGGCGAGGACGAGGAGCAGGGGCACGGCGAGGACGAGGAGCAGGAGCACGGCGAGGACGAGGAGGTGCAGGCTCAGGCCGAGGGACCTCGTCGGCGAGGGGCGTCGACCTTGCCGAAGCGACCGATACCTTTCGACCGTCGTCCGATAGTTCGCCCTGTCCCTCCCCGGTAAGTTACTTTAGATGTTACCAATACACTTTCATTTTATTTGTTTTGACTAACAATTGATACTAACACTTTATCTTTATGATTTCGGCAGGTCATGGACTCGTCCCCGGGAGGGTTCTCACAAGCGCAAGGTCAACGGCATCCTGGGTGTTTTGTGCAGGCAACACTACCCTGGATTGGTGTAGCTTCCGGAGGGATTAGAGGTTGCCGACACGTTTGACCACTACGCCGCCGTGAACGACGTGGAGGATCGAGAGGGCAGGAACTTCAACAACCTGATGGATCGGGTGATCAACGAGATGCTGGTAACTCTTCCTCCCTACTACATTGCTCATCACATCGCATTTTTTTTATCATTCTTGAAATAACAGTTTGAAGTACCGCGTTTGTATGCAGGATTTCTACAGAATTGAAGAAGAATACGAGGCCTTGGCGCGGCAGGTGGCACGTACAGCGTGTCACAAACTTGTGAAGGACATGATGTACGAGGCGCACAACCAGGCCATCATTGATTTGAACACTGCCATGGATGTGCAGGTTAAGAGAAAGGAGGCAGTAAAGATTTTCCCGACGAAGGAACAATACTTGGCGGTAAATATAGAACAAGCTTTAATGAGATTAACTATGTTGTATTTGACCTTCTTATGTGTCATATGCTTGATGACGTGCAGGCGATTCCGTGGTGGATGGCAGCGCATAACGACTGCTGGGATGTCTTGGTGGACAAGTGGTGCGCTGAGGACTAGGCTGCGAGGCACGAGGCTTGCCGACAGCGTCGGTTGTTGATGCAAGGTCCATCACACCATCAAGGCAGTCTTAGCCTTAACGAATATGCGGCAAAATACGTATGTCAAATCATTTCTTCACTCTAACTCTCAATAACGCATCATTTCTAATCATGTTTCTTTCCTCAGTCGGATGCTCATGGTGGTCAGCCTATCAACACCTTCGAGGCTTTTGCTTTGTCCCACAAGGGCAAGGCGTCGGCGCCGATCCACTACAACCCGGAGGACCCGCCCGAGGCGTACAGCAATCCGACCGCCTATAGCCGCCTCAGTTCGTACTCAGAGGTGGCAAAGGAGGTCTATGGGCAAGACAACGATCCGAGGTCACATGACCTCGATGGAGAAGCCGTGATGAGGGCGGGAAAAGGCAAGAAGCATGGGCGGTACTATCTTGGTGACAGCGTCATCGACACGGCAAATACTCCCACGCTCTCCCAGATTCGAGCACGGACCGTCAGCGGTGGCCCGAGCATACGCGAACGACCGACCACTACACAGGCCCTCCAGGTTATTACTGTCATGGACTCCTTATTCGTTTATTATTTTTTATTTGATTCAATATTGCACTCGAGTTTAACATTTGATTCAATATTGCAGGCCCAGCTTGAGGAAGAGAGGGCCAGACGGGAGCAGCTCGAGGCGACTTTGGAGCAGCGGGTGCAGGCGCAGGCGCAGGCGCAGGTGCAGGACATGTTCTCCTACTTTCAAGCTCAATTCGAGGCGATAGGTCACCCCCTGCCGCCACATCCGACATGGGCTCCTCGTCCTCTTATTTCTTCTCCGTTGAGTCTCTTGGCAACCTTACATATTTTAGAGACTTAGAAAACATAGACAAACTTAGAAAACATAGAGACTTAGAAAATTTAGTTGTGCTATACATGTTGTATCACAAATGTTAGAGACTTAGAAAACATAGACAAACTTAGAGACTTAGAAAACCTAGAGATTTACAAAACATATATAGAGACTTAGAAAACTCAGTTGTGCTATACATGTTGTATCACAAATGTTATGTCTTTCTTTGTGCAGCCGATGCCTGGGTCAGCGGGTTTGAATGCTGGGGCTGGGGCTGCGCCTGTGCAAGACGTGGATTTATCGGCGGCAGTTCGGAATCTTTTCCCATCAGCACCCCCACCCTTTGATCCATGATTTCTGTTTTGTGGACTAAATGTATCGCTTGTGAGTGTTTGTGAACTATTTGTGGACTTGTGAGCGTTTATGGACAATTTGTGCACTCGTAAGCATTTGTGGACTATTTGTGTACGTTTGAACACTTTGTGGACTATGTGTGTATTAATTGTTCAATTGTGGACTATTTCAGTATTTGGATGTGGATGTGGTTGTGAAATGGATGCATATTGTCATATATATATAATGCCTGCGTGTTTGTCAATTGAATTTGTTGAAAAAACAAATAAAAACGGTTCTGAAAAAAACCTTTCCCGAGTGTAAATGCACAGACACTCGGGAAAGGTTGGGGCATTTCCCGAGTGCACAGACACTCGGGAAAGGGGGGGGGGGGGGGCCTTTCCCGAGTGTAATTTGAATTACACTCGGGAAAGGGGGGGGGGGGGGGCCTTTCCCGAGTGTAATTCAAATTACACTCGGGAAAGGTGGGTCGCCGTCAGTCAGCCGTCCGTCAGTTCTTTTGATCTCCGAGTGTCGGTTTTACACTCGGGAAAGCCTTTCCCGAGTGCCCGATAAAAGACACTCGGGAAAAGTGGGCTTTCCCGAGTCCAGAAACGCCGAGTGAGCTTTCCCGAGTGCTACACTCGGGAAAGCTTTTCCCGAGTGTGTTCCGGCTTTTCCCGAGTGTCCCAGGCACTCGGGAAAAGTGGGGATCCTGGTAGTGATGGGTGCTAACCAAAAAAAAAAGTACTTAAAAATTTCTAGAATACAGGGAAACTGAGTATCATTTGTTAAGATAATGGATTGTTGGTCACGACGTGCCATAAAACATTACAACAACTTGTACCAGCCAGCCCAAATGCGGCACCCGCCATCCAAACCTTTCAGTGACATGATCAAAATGATCTATCAACATGCCTATTATTAGCTAGTCATTCTGAATGACCTCAAGTTCTGTGGGGTCAATCAAGGAAGCAGTACGTACTCCCTTTTTATTGTTTCTAGGATTTGCAATAAGGTTCAGTTTAGCTGACAAGCTTATTTTTCAGGCTGTAAAATTACTATACTGATTCTGGAATCTATAATACTAATAAGTTTGTAATGAGTGACATGTCTGCCGGTTTTGGGTTTGCCTCTCTTTGACCGTATGATCTTGCCCTCTGCTGCGCTGCGCCGCACGATTTGAGCCGTTTGCCTCACGCTGAGTCCGCCCGCCTCTACACGGATCGTCAGATGTTGAGTTTCAGCCCTCTCCCGGCTAATTCGACTCAGATTATGCCTGCCGAAAAACTTCCCTGGTGTCCGCCTCCGCTTGCTCCCGCGCTTTGCTTCATGGCGCACGCGACCAGAAAACGAAGTTGGGGTCGACTCGACTCCATGGCGCACACGTCCGGTGTCCAGAGTCCATGCGGGTTCTCTCTCTCGGAAACAACCAGACATCGTCCCTCACAAAGCCATGGGGAACGCTATGGCTGCCCCTTCTCTGCACATGGTCAACCGCAGCTTATGCGGGATGGGTTTGGTTTTTTTTTTTTTTTTTTTTTTTTTTTTTTTTTTTTTTTTTTTGGAGAATCGCTTATGCGGGATGTAGTCAGCATTCAGCAATTGACTGACTGCAGCTCGCCGTCGTCCTGAACCTAGCGCACATCAGCTTGAACCACACAGGAGGCGGCTCCATCAATGGACTTGTCGCAGTGTTGCCCCTCAATTAGCAATGGCCATCATCATCCATTAAGTGCAACTTACGAAGGTACACATGCATCATCCTGTATCATGTTACTCAAGTTTTTGTGCTCCTGTTTGCTTGCATGTCCTCTTTCTATTCATTTGAAGATTGTGAAGAGCTTTTGCAGAGTTATTAAAGTTGATTTTAGACTTCGCAGATGTCTATGCTCTCTGGATTTAGGCCTATTGCTTCTGTTGAAAGGCACACCAGTCCTATCTGAGTTTCAAGCTTACAATTCGGCATTAAAGTGTTTCTTCGGATCTGTCACCACTTGTTGCTCCTGAAAATTTAGGCAACGGAAGAAGCACTTGCAAATAATGCTAGACAGATGCCGATGGTGGTGTGCGGCTCGTTGTGAAGATCCACGAAGGTCTGCGGCTCGTTCTGGGCTAAGCAGGCAGCTGCAAGGTCCATGGCCATGATGGCCAAAGCAAAGGTGATCTCGCTCTTGACAAATGACATGCCATACTATTCAGTCGGAAGTCGCCGAACGTTTGGTGTGGTCAGTTATGGCGTGCAAGCAACAGTCCCTTACTTATTCAGCATCATAAACGTATTTGAATTAATTTTGTCTATATGTATCTTTTTAAAGAGTATGTGTTATTTCATTTAAATGGCAGATAAGTTCAGAGGAAGGCAGAGAGAGAGAAAAGGGGAGAATGATACGTCTTGATCAGTTTTGGGTGATGAACTTAGTCACGTTTTTTTATTTATTTAGTAATGTTTTTCTTCTGTTTAATGATAAGTAACCCCAGTTAGGTGTGAGGTAAATCTCCCTATAAATATATCTGTTTAGTAATAAGTAGCACCAGCTAGGTGTGAGCTAAATCTACCTATAAACATAAGTTTAAAATCTAATGATACTTTTTAAAATATATCAGCTAAAAACACTTTCATCAACACACAATTGTGGTCTCCTATGTTAAAGTATATCACTGCATAATTTTTATAGCCCGTAGCAACGCACGGGCATTGTGCTAGTTCAATACAAAGTCTGATGGTGTTTACCACATGGCAATACTAAATTAAAATTATGTGTCATATACCTAATATATATAAATTACACAAGGGACCAATTTGGGCTGTAGTTCTACCCATTGACTTATGGCCAGGTGCTTTGATCCAGGGGCGACGCTACATAGGGTTACTCGAGTGCCTCGGTACCATGGTGCAACTCAAATTTTAATGCTTAAGATCAGATTTTACCTTATGTGCACCACCTAATATCAAACATGTGTATGCTAAAGTGACACTGGGCTCTCTGGATCGCTAGCTTCACCACTGCTTTGATGGGCCTGCACTCTTACATGACCCGAGTCATGGATTAAGTATGTGGCCGCCCTTCAATTAGACAAAGCATGCAAATAAACGTTTCAAGTATGGAATTCAGTGACCCTCTTTTTTCTCGAACACGCAGGAGAGCTGCGTATCATTATATTAAGAAGAAATTCAGTGACCCTCTCGAGCTCTCCAGTCAATCTATCGTCCTACAGTGCCTGGAGCGTTGTTATATGTAGGCCTGTTCAACTACAGTCCGATTAAACCGGCCAGGAAACCGTCCTTCCACAAAGCTACCGATATGAACATTGATTAAGTCAAATGAACAGTAACTCATGGACCGAAATGAACTACAGGTTTCTTAGCCGGTTTGTCGGTGGTTACGCCGATGAACTGCCCTAGTCATAGGATATCTAGGCTCCGGTTGCTGTCCGAGTCCGACTGAGTGTGAGACAGGCGTGGAGGCGGTGCTCGATCTCGCGGTACGCAGCCTGCGGGCAAGAGAGCTCAGCGCGCTGCCATGCACGGCGCGCTGTATGACGACGTATGTCAGTCTGCAAACCGTAATAATGAGTCCGGACACGATATCGATATTCGTTTAGAGAAAACAGGGAAACAGATCATGTTATTGACAAAAATGGGTTTCGTACTTGTCACGTTCTCTCCTCCAATGTTGTAAGTCTCGTAGTTTCCAGCTGAACCACGGCTGATCCCAGATTTAATTTCCCGGCAATGCAATGCAATGCAACCGTATCATTCTTCCCGGATTTGCTGATTCGCCATCCAAGATCTCTTCCATCTATATCTATCTTTAAAACGATAGATCGATCATTCGCTTCCCTAATTTACTGCCTCAATACTACATCAATCCAGCCACCCCAAAACCACGTCGAGTTTCCGTCATGGGTCATGACGCCAATAAGAAGAAACAGCGGCGGTCATCCCGGTCACGAGCGGCGGTGGCACCGGCCGCCGCCGTCTCCACGGTGCTCGACAACGACGACCTTCTAGGCGAGGTCCTCCTGCGCCTCGCCCTACCCACCAGCCTCGTCCGCGCCGCCCTCGTCTGCCGGCGCTGGCTCCGCGTCGCCGCCGACCCGGCCTTCCTCCTCCGCTTCCACGACCGCCACCCGTCGCGCCTCCTGGGCTTGTACGTCCACACCTACCCCAAGCTCGGCATCCCCAAGTTCGCGCCGGCGCCCGGCCTGCCGCCGGAGCTCGCCGCCAGCGCCCGCCGCTTCGGCTCCGCCCTCGACGCCTACGCGTCGGAGACGTCCACGGCGTCCGTCCTGTACGGGCCCCTCGACGGCCACCTCCTCGTCAGGCTCGGCAAACCTGACAGCCATAGAGACTTGGTGCTCAGCCCGATGCGGCGTCCGGGGAGAGGCCCCGTCGTCGTCCCGCCACCGCCGTTCTCGGCGAGCTTGTACGACCGCCCCAAGGCGTGGCTCAAACTCAGGGACGACGACGTACCCAGCCGTCGCCGAGGCGTGGTCGTCTGCGCCTCGTGGAGGCACCGCGGGGACCAGACCATCAGCATGTACGAGCTGAGAGGCGGCGCTTGGCGCGAGCTCATCAGCTCGTCCGCCCCCAAAACCAAGCTCCCTGTTCTCGTGTCGAACCAGCCGTACCTTATTGTCCCCTGTGGCGACAAGATCCACTTGGTTGCCAACGCGAGCGCCATTGCCGAGCTGCGCTCCACTTCCGCTCCGTCGTCGAATGTCTCGTTCGTCGCGCTCCCGGACGGCGTCAAGTACAAGTACAGGCTGGAGCACATAGGTAAGTTCCTGGCGTGGGCAGATAACGCCGTCATTTATCTGTTCAAGGTCTGCACCAAAACGCTTCGGCTCCATGTCTGGCTCTACCCAATAGACAGCGAAGCCTGGTCGCTGGAGGATACACTCTGTCTGCGCGCGCTTCTTGCTGGCTGCAGCGCGCGCCGTGACAACCTTCTTTTCTGGTTGGGATCGAGGGCTTAGCAAAACCACTGATGTTGGAATTGAAGCAGTTGGACCTTGCCGCAGTGCCATGCGCGTGCTCTTACGGGTGGGTGCTGATGTCTTCAACATTAGTATCAAGAACAGGACCGCGGAGAAAGTGTATACCTTGACACCGGAGGATGGGGACTTCGTCATACTGGCTCCCGTCGACATGATCTTCCCTCCCTTCTTTCCAGTTATCAAGGATGACAGCTATCAGAACTAAATGAGATCCTCCAAGGTTTGCGTCTAGATTTCTTTTTGGTAAATTGTAATGCTGTAGGCTTTTATCTGGTGTAAACATTCAATAGTTTGGCAAATTGGAAGAGGATCGCCTGAAGTTTGGGCGCCCTGCCTTAAGGGTGACTTTAAACGACGTGAGCCACGGACGAGAGCGATAGCTACAGTGATCAGATGCTGTTGCTACAGTTACCCGGAACAGTAAATCAAACACTGTTGCCACAGTGTTTACTGCAAATCACTGTAGCGCCAGACTCATTTCACTGTCCAAACAGTGCCCCCTGCCATAAATCGCTTTTACGGCAGCCGATCCGCGCCCTGGCAAATTGCAGTGTGCTAGTCTCTATGGTTTGTACTATAATATAATGCTTCCGTCCGTTTTGGTTTAATGATCTTTCTGGGTTTTTTTTTATAATATAATGGACGCCCAATACTTAGCTTCCTTGTGTTTTGTTGAATCTCAAACTTCATGTAAATGAATGTTAAAACGCCGCCAATTGTGGCTTTGTTGAGAAGCTGGTTTTAGATTTGGATACCTGGTTTAAGTGTGGCCGGTGGGCTGCACTGAAAGAAGTTAGTGGACTTCTTAACTAGTGTGGTGGGCCAGCATTCGCGCGGTTAGTATTAACAACCTAACTATTATTCTTTATTATATCGAATGTCTCAACAATTTTTTTTATCTTGTTATTTTCTTCACTATTAATTTCAGTTGATCGTTTTCGCAAAAACAGTGCGTAATTCATATACATATATGTAATTTTAATGGCAATGATAGGTAATTTCAAAGCATGCGGGGAATTTTCATCTATATTTTTCACTGTTTGTTCCAGCTAATTTTTTTCATAATAGTGTGTATTAATTTATAACCTATATGTAGGTATTATGGGCTATTTTCAATGTTAATGATGGGTATTCAATCCATTCAATTTTTATATGCATATTTCCGCCGAGATGCACGGTCAAGAATAGCCCACAATCAACAGGATATCGTCGATCAACAATTAATCAACGTCGTAATTTGTTGTAATGACGCTTCTTTCCTCTTACCGCTAGCTGCCTGTCATGCCACTGAACAGAATTAAGGAAAATGCTATACATCCGACAAAAATTGTTCGACTCCTGATCCACTAACTTCAGCGTGTTTGGTCTCATGCGGCATGAGTCGATCCGGCTTGCAGGACGACGGGATTGTCCGTTACTTTTCGGAGAAACTGAGTCGGTTCCAGCAGTTGGCTTGTTCGAACTACTGCACGGAACAGGTTGGTGAGGGAAGACGTCGTTCGTCCGCGACGTAAACAGGTTCAAATACAGGATCGGATGGTCCGAGAGCCATGTCGTGACGCAAACCAAACATGCTGTTAGTCTGTTAGGGAACGATGCCTCGTGGTCACGCATGGATTCTTGGTTATACAGTCCAGGACCTGCAGGTATGCGTCCTTTTATGTAGAGTTTGTGCTATACAGGGGTTAGTCATAGGTCCGGTTAGCAGTAGGATTTGTCTTTCTCGTTTCTATTTAAATACTCAAACCTATTTGAATTGTAGACAAAAAATCACTCCAACCAGTGGCGGACCAGACATGAAATTTTAACTGGGGCAGAAATGTAGACAACTGTTTTTAGAAAATGGAAAACAAGTTTATAGCATCTACATTCCGGAGGGTGTACATAGAAAAAATAGGCAATATATACACGTGGCCTAGGCAAAAAGGCAAACCCATGTTCTGATTTTAGTGAGGCTAACTCCAGTTGTCAGTGCTGCTAAGACGCTGCTGCAGAACTGCCGCCATGGCTCGCAATCTGTAGGGATTGTGCCAGTTCTTCGCTCTCCTGAAGCAAGGAGAGTTCACAATTATCGCCACCGGTAGTTAGGGCAGCCGTCGTATGGAGCTGTCCGCCCTTGACTCCAACTTTGTATAACCAGTAGGAACCCATAAAAACTATATATATAGGTGATCTTGTGAAGCATAAGGCACGGTACGTGGCAGAGTGGTACATGCCAGAGGCGGATCCACCAATATGGCGAGACCCTGCCCTTCATTCATTTTCCTACGTACAATTCTAACGCTCGGGCAACCGGCCGGTGTGCTGCGAGATGTATATCCTCTCGTACTGCCTTGCTGTTTGGAGAAGCAGAGAGTAGCACGAAGGGGTATGGCCGATTGGACCATACGGCAGCTCAAAGTTACAGTAGATGGCAAGAGCCTGCTAGTAGAGCCGCTCACCCATTCTTTCCTTCTTTTTTTCGGGTGCCCATTCTTTCCTTTTGATTTTTTTTTTTTTTGTGATTTCTTCCCTTTTCTTTTGTTTTTGCTTTTTTTTTTTTTAGATTACACAATACAACTAAGACACTCACAACGCACGCACACTCACCTCTATGAACGCACATACGCAAACCTTACCTCTATGAGCATCTTCGAAGACTGAGCCGGCAAATCCTCCAGATTGACGAAGTCACCACTGGCGCATCGCTGTCGACGGCCACGTCGCCTACCACTAAAAGCACAAATGCCATTAAATCCTAGAAAATTCGCTCCCACCGGGAGTCGAATCTAGGACCTCAAAGGAGCTACTCGGATGCCTTAACGGTCCGATTTACCGGTAATGTCGAAATTTTCGGTAAACCGGTCCGGTTTACCGGTAAAGCGGACTACAACGATGAAAGTTGCTGGTTCAAAAAATATTTTAAAAAAGGTTTCTTTCTTTTTTCCTTCCCTTTTTCAACACATAAACCTTGTTCCATTTTTTTGACAGACCAAACGATCAAATCTATGTGTTTCGTTTCCACCGTTGGACTGCATATTCGATCTAGTTTTTTAAAATATTTGTTTCAAAAAATTTCAAATTTTCAAAAAAAAAATTATTGAAAATCGAAAACCGGGTAAACCGGACTGGACCGCCACGGTTTTGTAAACCCTGGTCCATAGGGGAGAAAAACAATATTTGGAATATCCACCGACTAGTATTAGTTTTAGCAATTACTCACTCTCCACAACTGTAAGCAATTTCAGAGTTTCAAATTTGTCCACGAAAAGAAATATTTTTAAAGTTGTCCCTTGTTTCAACCTTGTTCAATCTAGACAAACCTAATAAATGCTTTCATTTGTGGATGGCGAGTAATTCATATTCTTACGGTTTAATGATCGGTGACGTCAATAAAAAATTAGTCTGCCACACCCTAAATTTTTTAGCTGGGTCCGCCATTGGTACATGCATCACATTGGTGGGGCGCCTCGAGCCTATGCCTATGGCGATTGCCATCGCACGAGGGTTACAGTGGGAACCGGATCCTCTGGCAATCGTACCGTGACGTGCAGTCACTGACATGTGGAGCTGAGGCCATATGGATCAGTGACCGGGACGCTCGTCAGGGACATGTTTCCGTTGCAGTGTGTGTCACCTTTGACATTGACGACCTTATATACGGAGGTGCGCGACAACCATGATGTGCTCATCCATGACAGTGACAAAAAAAGGTTGCGCATATCCGAAAGCCAGTATACTACAAAAAAAAAAATTGTGGTGGAGCGAGCAGGTAATTGAAGATGGCCGGGTCGATTGTTATAGTGCTTTGTCAAAATTGCAAAATAACTAGAAAAAATTACAAGATAACTAACACATAAGGATGACCCCCTCTGGTTTGTACTTGAACTCTGCTAGTACTTAAAAAACCCGGCAACAATACAGCTGGTACCTATTCAGACCCATTGATGTATCTTCTAAATCTTGGCTGTATGTAGCTTCTATTCGTAAATTATGTCCTGTTTTTTTTTGGGGGGGGGGGGGGGGGGGGGGGTGTGTGATTACATAGGTTCTGTTCAGTTTGTACTATCTCTGATTCTTGAACCGTAGTTTGCAATTGTTGTAAATTGGTGCTTCTTTACTTGATAAAAAGATTGTTATATGAAGGATCGTTGAGATTTGTAAAGTAAAATAGGCCGTCACGTACGTTTGCGTTATGCTACTTACCTTAGTTTTCTTGTTACGTACTGGTTGGACGCCCAGTAGAGATATTCTAGATTATTGTTTATTTTGCACTTTGATCTGACAGATGGTGAATAATTAACCCACAGAAATTATTTTATTGACTGTTGTTTTTTTTCAATTAGAACGACGGTAAATTTTGGCCCACAGAAAATTGATTTTTCTTTGCATTGCTCTCAACTGGGCTCAAAGTAGAGCCTACCGCCAATCTAGTTGGCAAGATATTTGGGCTATCTTGCCGAGCATTTGTTTTCCGGCCTGCCATCTTATCGTCGCTGACCGGCCCACACAGAAAAAACGAGGAGTAATCGCCTCCACGGCTCCTGTTCTCAGCCGCCGCATCGATCCCATCCTTCCAGCTCGTCCTGCTCCGCTCCGCCTCCTCAGGATCTCCTCCACCAGGGATCGGGATCCTCTGAATTGAGGCTCTCAATTCAGAGAGCTACAGTGTTTCGGAATTGAGTGAAATTTCAGCCGTCGGATGGCAAATGGACAGTTAATACCGGATGCTACAGGACCTAGTGAACAGTACCAAAACAGGGCTGCAGTAACTCCCAACACTGTTTCTACAGTGTGATACAGTGTTTTAGTTCAGGTTGCTGTTCACCTCCTCACAGATTACTCGCTACAGTACTCTGAATTGAGTGAACCAATTCAGAGAACCCGGATCCGGCCGCCGGTCCACTGGATCTTGAGCTCCTCTTCGGTTCTTCACCTCTGGTTCCCTTCTACTGCCTGCCGCCGCTGGTTCTTCCCCGCAATCAGCAACGCCAGCGGTGCCGCACCTGTTTCCCTGTACGCCATGGCCGCTAACCAGTGGTCGCCTCGCCGGTGCGCGTCTGCCGGTTAACCTTGCGAAGATAAGGAGCTGCGTACATGGTGAGTCCTTGACTAGATCCACTGGGTGAGTCATGCCATGACGAAAAGCGTGCCCTTGACTAGATTCGTTGCTAGATTTTTGCTTCAATATCGAAAATCATGTTCTCGTTTCTTGAATTAACCAGCATGTATACCTTGTGCTTGGATAGTCTCACTTTCTCAGTTAAATACGCTAGAATTTCTGCAGGATTTGAAGTAGCTTGTACGGGTTTCTTCTAGTTCTAATTAATCTGTGAATACATCTGTGCCTGTAAACCGTCAGAAGAATTTGATTTCACTGTCGATCTATTGCTAATTAAAGAGGTTTTCCTGATTGTTTTTATCCACAGAAAATATATTTCTGCCGGTCTGTGCTTGTCCCGACTCCGGCGCCTTGTCGTGGACTTCGTGGTCATCGTGGTAACCTTGTCACCACGGCTGTTGGATTTCTCCGAAATGCGCATCTCGTCTAGGATTTTCTTTTTCCAGGTTTGCTGATCCGTCCTCCAACCCCTTTTTCTTTCTTTATGCTATATAAAACGAAAGATTCACTGATCGTTCCCTGCTTTGCTTGCTGCACCAATACAACCCCATCCAGCCACCCCGAAGCCACGGTGATTCCATGGGTGCCAAGAGGAAGAGGAAGAGGTCATCCTGGTCACACACGGTGACAATGTCCACCGCAGTCTCCACAGTGCTCGACAACGACGACCTCCTGGGGGAGATCCTCCTCCGCCTCGCATTACCCACCAGCGTCGTCCGTGCCTCCATCGTTTGCCGGCGTTGGCTCCACATCGCCTCTGACCCGGATTTCCTCGACCGCTTCTACGACCGCCACCCATCGCGTCTCCTTGGCTTCTACGTCGAGTACCCGCATCTTGGTCGCCTCCCTGAGTTTGCGGCGATGCCTGGTCTGCCACTAGAGCTAGCCGCCATCATCCGTCTTGCCAGCTCAGCGCTTGATGCCTACGTGCCGGGCCCGTGGCCATGGACGGTGTCCATCTTGGATTGCCTCAACGGCCCCCTCCTCGTCAGATTTGGAGACCGATACATCCGTAGAGACTTGGTGCTCAGCCCGATGGACCCGGGAAGAGGCACGGTGATCGTCCCACCGCTGCTGCCATCCGGGAGCTTATACTATGACAACGTGAGGACATGGCTCAGCTATCACCTGCACGATGGCAGCGTGACAGTCTGCGCTTCAAGGCAGCGCAGGAAGCAGCATCATCACCAGACCATCGACACGTACGAATTGAGAGACGGTGTTTGGCACAAGCTTAGCTCTGCCCCAGAAATCAAGCTCCCTCAGATGCCGAAGCCATACATCTTTGTCCCCTTCGCCGACAAGATCCACTTGGTTTCCTCCACGAGTGCCATTGCCGAATTTCGTTCAGCATCCTCATCCTCAGAGACAGCGCATCTTTCATTCGTTGCGCTCCCAGATGGAGTCAAGTATGAGAAACCTGAGCACAAACGTAAGCTCAAGGCATGGGCAGATGACTCCGTCATTTGTCTGATCCAGGTCCGCATCAAAAAGCTTCAGCTCCGGGCCTGGGTCTACAGAATGGACAGTGAAACCTGGTCGCTAGAGGATACTGTTGGGGGATCGAAGGTCTTGATGGGACGAATCGAAGCCCTCCAACGGTTGATAGAAGTGTTCTGGTTCTGGCGAAGCCCTCGAAGGTTGTTGATGCCTTCGAATCACCTCGCGAAGCCCTCTTCGCTCGTCGTCGTTGTCTTCTGGTTGGTGCGAAGCCCTCTTCTCTGGTCCGCGATGCCGGACGAAGAGGTTCTTGCTCAGGTTCCCTGCAGTTCAGTTGTGCGAAACCCTCCTTCACCCGCGATGCCGGGCGAAGGGGTTGAGTGATTAAGAGATCAGAATGCGGTGCGAATGAATCCTCCTTTGGCTCGTGGCCCGAAAAACAGATGTCATTACAAGATCATCTCCCTCCATATTTATAAGGGGGAGAGTGATCATATTTACATGTATGCCATTGGCTGTATAAGCACGGCTCTTAGTCTGATATTTACAAGTATGCCCTTAGCTGCTTTAACATGGGTTTTAGGTTGCCTTATGTGAGTACGGCTTGGCCTTCGCTATCTCCCTTGCCGTGTACCTACTGTTAGGACCCCAACATTAGCTGTTGGTCTTCGCGTGGGTCGGGGAGGGGCTTCGGTGTAGTCCCCAACATTAGCCCTCAATTGGTGATATGTTATTAGTGTAACTAAAACCAGAAGCAATTTTATTTATCAATTTATGACTGCCACGTGCGCCTTTCTGACCCATACACGTGTCTTGTCGTTTTCGCTCCGTACTTCTTTTCAGTTCCCGATAATCGTTTCCTTCTATATATCTTCATCGTGGGCGCGCTGTTCCTTCAACCGTATACCTTGCGAGTCTTTTTTCCTCTAGCTATTCCAATTCCTTTCGCAGTAGGAGATCCTTTTCCTTCGTTCTTTTTCAAGATGTCTGGTAGCCGAAGGTCTAGCGAAGAGCAGGCTAAGAAGAAGCTGAAAACTCATAAGACCTCGTCGAAGGACTGCTCCGATAAGGCTATTAGTGAAGCTAATGCTACAGCTTTGAGTGCTGCTGTTCCTTCGGCAAGTCAGCCGAAGAGTTCACATTCAGCGAAGCCTTCCTTTGCTTTCAAGCCTCCGGTGATTCGTTCTGCATTAGACTTGTTTTCTATTCCGGAGGATGGTGGTAGTAATTCTTCTGGGTCTAAAGCTCAGTCTGCCCCTAAGAAAGTTGTTTCGAAGGGCTCTTCTTCTGTTGCAAAGGATATTTCTGCTTCTACAGTTGACGTTCGTGATACTAGTGCCGCTGAGAAGGCCAAGATTCAGGACAAGGCCATCAAGGGCGCTGATTCTGTTCTTGCTAAGTCTGGATCGAAGACTAAGATCCAGGACAAGACCTATGTTGATGGTCTTGATGTTCCTCCTGCTGCCCCTGTTCATAATGAAGGGGTAGCCAAAGCTTCTGTTCAAGGTTATCTCTCATCTCTTAGTGTGGCTGGGCTTCGTCAAATTGCTGATAACCTGAGACCTCTTACAGATCGTTCCCAGGTTCAATTACCTTCGGAGCCAGATGTTGTGCTTCGTGAGCCTCTTAGCCCCTCAGCAGGTGGTGATCTTTTCTTACATTCAGTCTTTGAAGCAATGCTTGGAGAGTTTCTCCCTTTTGATATGACTTTTGATTCAGTCGAAGCTGCTGGGGGTTCTTTGACTCTTTGTGACGACGTTCCTTCGAACACCTTCGTCATGAGTGCTAGGGCCGCTGCGCCCTTTGTTGCTGCTGCAGAGAGGCTTCGTTTTCCCCAAGTGGAGAATGAGCTTGTGCTTCAGGGTGGAGATACTCTGTACAAGTCTTTACTGTCTTCGCAGATGAAGGTAAGCAGTTTTAATTTTTGTTTTTTCTCAGTTGCTTGTTTTTCTAATCTCGCTCTTGTTTTCGTCAGTCGCTTGCTATTACCCAAGCCTCCCTTCGCAAGTTTAATGAGCTGACTCTGGCAAGGGCTGATCGGGACCGGCTTCGCAAGGATCTCTCAACTCTTGAATCTCAGATCAAGGAGAAAGAAGATGCTTTTGCTCTTAGTGAAAAACGTGTGGTAGATCTCTCTGTTGAGAAGGAGACCCTCGTCAAATCTACTGAAGATTTTAAGGCGAAGGTAGCTTCTCTGGAGAAACAGCTGGAGGATCTCGATTCGTCCCTTGCGAAGGCTTTGGAAGCCAACAAGGTCCTTCGCGGAAAAGTTGAAACTGCGGATCAGGAGGCGGTTTCTTTTGCTAAGGCTGAAGAGCTTCGCCTGTCTTCTCTTTGCAGCCGTATTCAGGATGCTCTTATCTCAGTTGGAACTACTCCTGATCAGATCCCTGAGGATGCTTCGACTGAGCAGCGCCAATCTTGGCTCTCTGTCAACATTCCTTTCGTGGTGAAGGCTTGCAGGGCCTTCTCCACCAATGCCGTTCATCTGGCTATTCGGGACCTCCTCCATTCTCTTGATGTCGAAGGGAGCAATGCTTTGGCGAAGGTTGCTTCTGACGATTTCAAATTTTCAGCTGTTGATTCTACTCCCCGTCCTGTGGTTGAAGCTCTTCTGAAGGTCGCCAGTCACTTTGACGAATCCTTCTGGAACCGTGTGCAGTCTGTCGGTCGTCTGCCTCAGGGCGAGGTATAAACAATTTATTTTTTCTTCGGGAGAGGGGTTATATCATTCCTTCGAACTTGTGTCTTGAGAATTGTTGTAATATTGTTGTAGACTTTATGTTGCTTTGATTAATTTTTGCTTGGTTTTTGGACCTTAGGCTTCGTCTGATATTTCTTTGAGCGAGTTTACTACTCCGAAGGCTTCTTCTGACTTGGTTTTGGAGAAGTGTGTTGCTCCGGATTCATCATCTGATGTTTCTCTGAGCGAGTTTGCGACTCCAGAGCCTTCTTCTAGTGGTTTGATTCGCCGTGAGCCTCCGATTGAAGTTTTTAGTTCTCCTTCGATGATTGATTTATCTAGTGATTCGAGCCCTTTGTCACCTGTTGAGGGAGGTGAAAGTTCTTTTTCTTTTCCTCCTGGTAGCCTTGTGGCTATTGGGAGAGTTTATCGCCCCGAGGCTGATGTTCCCGAAGGGAGTCGGGGTCGGAACAAACGAAGGCCTCGTGGTCGCTGTTCACGAGGTAGTAGTTCTTCACATCGAGGTGCGGCTAAGAAGAAAAAGGTTGGGGACGTTTTAGATTCGTCTTCCTCCTTCGATGCAGCTTCGCATATTGAGCGAATGATTTCATCTGGGATAATAGATCCCATATTTCAAAGGCCTTATTCTCCTTCGAATGGATATAATTTTGATGAATTTAGAATTGTATGCGAAATGCTTTTAGAATTAGGCCTTGTTGTAAAGCGTGAGCCTGACGATGGCACTCCTTAATTGATGTCTGTGCTTAGTAAAGCTTTTCTTTTGAAGTATTCTTTCGGAGGTCTTTGCCAGAGAAGATTTCTTCAATATCATCGAAGCTCTTAATGCTTTTTGCACGATGACCTTGTGTTTCCTTTGAGGAACGCAAGTTTTCGTGTTTTCGTTCTTTGATATTTGAACGTTTCATGCGAAGGATCGCGATTTTTTCTTGTACGAAGGTTTCTGTTTGCCTGTACTTGGGTAGATTAAGCTTTCTTTGCTTATCTTTCCCTTCGGCTCTTGTCTGGAGTCTCTGTATCATCCTTTGTGATACATCGATCCAAACTTAGACTACACCAAATACTCAATTGGTGTAACCTTCGGATTCTCTAGGCTTTTGCCTGATATCGTTTTTGAGCTCGAAGCTTCGTTTATTGAGCCTTGGCTCTTCTACGCCTCCCAGGAAATTGCTCTGGAATTTTTCGAGGGTAAAAAGGTAATTATAAAACTGTGTTACAGTCTTGGAGGGTGCCTCGTTAAAAAACCTCACACCCTTCGCAGGGCTACCCTCGTGAGGAAAAAGAGTGCACCCCCCCGCAAGTTTTGTGCTTTTACATATACGCATTGCGCGTGCTACCGAAGAGATGTTCTTGGTAGACACGACTCATGTATTTCTGATATGTCATGGACGAGTTTTCGAGTCCGAAGATCTTGAACTCTGGAGTCTTTTGCTTCCTTCGGACGAAGTGGACATTCTTCCTCCCAGGGGTTTCGCCATTTTCGATACTTCTTGCTTGGAGTTGGTCTCCGAGAATGCTGATCACAGAGATGGGACCAGGAATCTTCATGCACAGATAGCCCTGATGTATGGCTGCCTCAAACTTGTTAATGGACCCCCTTCCGAAGATTGCATTGTAAGGATAAACAATGTCAACTACATCGAAGGTCACATCTTCAGTTCTCGCGTTGTCTCCTTCGCCGAAAGTAACTGGTAGGTTAATTTTTCCCAATGCTTGGATAACCTTTCCAGTGAAGCCGACCAGTGGAATTCCTGCAGGTTGCAGTGTTTTATTTTCTAGCTTCATTTTTCTGTATGTAGAGGCGAAGAGGATGTCAGCTGAGCTTCCTCCATCGACAAGTATCCTGAGTACATCAAATCCTTTTATGTTTGCTTTGATGACCAGCGGGTCTGAGTGCGGTTGGTCAAGGTCTCTTGCGTCTTCTTTTCCGAAGGTGATGTGGACATGGGACCACTTGGTTTTCACAAACGGAGTCCTTGACGTCACATTATGTACCCTTCGAATGTGTTCTTTCCTTGCCCTTCTTGAGTCTAGCTGCTGGGTCGATCCTCCGGAGATAGCGTTAATAGTTTGCCTTTGAGACGTGTAGCTAGTTTCTGTGCTTCTTCTATTGTTTTGCCGGTTTGTTTCTGGAGGCGGTGGCAGTGCTGCCAGGCTTTGAGGCTGAGAGTAGGCATACTGCTGTGCCTGATACGAAGCTTCTCTTGGATAGTTAACAACATGATTGACAGAGTGCGAAGGGTATGATGACATTGGGTTCCCTTGAGACCAGTTTTCACGATAGTTGCTCGTGTGTCTGATGGCCTTCTTCGCCTCTCTTTCTGCGGTCCATTCTTGTTTGAATTGTTGCAGATTTCGGCACTGCTTTGTTGTATGGCCTTTTCCTTCGCCATGCAGCTCGCAGTATGGAGCACGAGAACTGCCTCTCTGATTGTTTTCTTTTTTGTCTTCGCCATCTCTATCTTGGTTGCTTCGCTCTCTTCCTCTTTTATCATCTTTGTTTCTCTTTTCATCGCCCCTTTCTTCTCTGTTTTCGAGGTTGTGTATCCTTCGATTGTTATGATCTTTTGAATTGTCTCTGCTATCGTCGTGCCTTCTGCTTCGACTCGCTTCCTTTTCTTCTTTATACTTCTTCTCGTCTTTGACCAGCTGGGATTGCTTCTTTTCGTCTTCTTTCTTTCTTCGGAATTCATCGTCTGATCTCGCATATTTCTCGAAGGTGTCTAATAGTGCGAAGATGGTTTTGGGTCTCTTCCTTGTTAATGCAGAATGGAAAGGGCCAGCCCTCAAGCCTTCCGTTAGTGCATCAATAACTGTCGAAGCCCCTACATCTTTCGCTCTTGATTTTATTTCCATGAACCTCTGCATGTACTCCCTCAAGCCTTCGTCTTGTTTCTGCTTGCATGAAAATAGCCTTCCCTGATGAATTTCGGATGCTTTGATGCCCTGGAAGTTGTTTATGAACTCTCTTCTCAGCTCGGACCAAGAATTAATCGATCCTGGTTCGAGAGTGGAAAACCATGTCTTCGCTACTCCTTCGACAGCCATGACCAGAGCTTTGGCGTATGTTGAGTTTGTTCCTCCGCCCGATTCTACAGCGGCTTCGAAAGACATGAGGAACTCTCTCGGGCATATTTTTCCTTGGTACGCCTTTATCTTCGACATTTTGAAATTGATCGGCCAAGGTTCGCTCTGTAGCTCTTCGCTCAGGGGTGAATTTTTGTTGTAGATGACGCATGGCTGGCTGTCCTTTCCGGAGCTGCTTACTTCGTACACCATCTTTTGTTCGGTTTGCTTGCGAGGCTTGTGATGTGCGTCTTGTTCTTGCTTCCTCAGGTTTTTCATTTCTTCATTGTATTTGTTTAACTTACTGTCCATTTCGTTGATCTCTTGTTGGGCTTGCACTATTTTCTCGAGCATTTCTTCAGCTTCGCTGTCGTTTCAATGATGGCCAGCTTCTTTTCTCTTTCGACTCTTTCTTACTCTATTATGCGAAGCCTTTCGGTTATGTTGCGTGTTTCGTCGTCCTCCTATTGAAAGCTTGCTGCTTGAGATGTCTCGGCGTTGTTTAGTTGCATTGCTTTTAGAGCTTCTTCTTTTCTTGCCACCTCTTCGGCTCTTGCTATTTCTTCCGTTTTTGCAGCTTTGTCTCGCTCTTCTTGCTCTCTTGCTGTTCTGAGTTCTGTCTCCTTCGCTAGCCTTTCGTTTTCGGCTTCGGCTTCTGCGCGTTGAGTTTCACTGGTGTTTGTTCTCGGCTTTGCCTTGGCCATATTGATCGTGGTCGTGGGTTCAACCCGCGGTCGGCGCCAAATGTTGGGGGATCGAAGGTCTTGATGGGACGAATCGAAGCCCTCCAACGGTTGATAGAAGTGTTCTGGTTCTAGCGAAGCCCTCGAAGGTTGTTGATGCCTTCGAATCACCTCGCGAAGCCCTCCTCGCTCGTCGTCGTTGTCTTCTGGTTGGTGCGAAGCCCTCTTCTCTGGTCTGCGATGACGGATGAAGAGGTTCTTGCTCAGGTTCCCTGCAGTTCAGTTGCGCGAAGCCCTCCTTCACCTGCGATGCCGGGCGAAGGGGTTGAGTGATTAAGAGATCAGAATGCGGTGCGAATAAATCCTCCTTTGGCTCGTGGCCCGAAAAACAGATGTCATTACAAGATCATCTCCCTCCATATTTATAAGGGGGAGAGTGATCATATTTACATGTATGCCATTGGCTGTATAAGCACGGCTCTTAGTCTGATATTTACAAGTGTGCCCTTAGCTGCTTTAACATGGGTTTTAGGTTGCCTTATGTGAGTACGGCTTGGCCTTCGCTATCTCCCTTGCCGTGTACCTACTGTTAGGACCCCAACATTAGCTGTTGGTCTTCGCGTGGGTCGGGGAGGGGCTTCGGTGTAGTCCCCAACAAATACAATCTGTCTGCGCTCGGTTCTTGCTGGCTCCGGCGTGACAACTATGCTTTCTCAGGATGGAGGACTTAGCAGAGATAATGTTGTGATTCGTGCAGCTGGACCTCGGCACACTGCCATGTGTGTGCTCTTACAGCTGGGTACTGATTTCCTCTACATTGATATCAAGAACAGGACTGCGGAGAAAGTGTATACCATGAAGCCGGAGGATGGGGACTCGATAACAATTGTTCCCTTCAACATGATCTTTCCTCCCGTCTTTCCAGTTGTTGAGGATGATAACGCTCAAAACTAAATGAGATCATTTATGGTATTTGCATCTAGATTCCTTTGTGCTAGTGCGGTAGTCTCTTATCTGGGATTCTGGTGTAATTAAGCAGTGGTGTGCTAGTCTTGTTTTGGTTAAATGTTCTTTTTTGATTGATATGGAACACAATCTCTGATCGTTTTGAGAGATAGACGCCCCTATTTTTAACTCTACATCCTTTTTTAATTGTGCTAGTCTTGTTTTGGTTAATGTCCTTTTGCAGACCAGGTCATTAACAAATGGTGTACTGCTCGTTAACGGACACTGTTCCAGTCTGTGAACAATGTTCTGTTGGTGATCCTAGTTTGTGAATAGTGTTCGATTTCTTAATCCACACGTTCAAACTATAATATATAAATGATTTAGTCATAAAAACACTATGGTCCCGAACGGCCTAAGAACTGAGCGGTTTGCTTTGTTTGCAAGTAAACACAAGTTTTTGAGTGTTTTCAAATGCAAACCATTTAATTACATCAAACACATCATAACAAGTGAAAAAGAACACTCCCGGGGTCGTTTTGACCGAAACGGGTCCTGAACAGCCCTAGAACTGACTGGTTTGCTTCGTTTGTAAGTAAACATAAGTTTCTGTGTGTTTTCCCATGGAAACTATTCAATTACATCAAACACATCATATAAAGTGAAATAGAACACTCCTCGTGGCTTTTTGACCGAAAGAGCATGGACTTCACCGAAACGGGTCCCGAACGGCCCAAGAACTGAGCGGTTTGCTTTGTTTGCAAGTAAACACAAGCTTTTGATTGTTTTGCCATGGAAACCATTCCATTACAATAAACACATCATAAAACTGAAAATGAGCACTCCTCGGGTTATTTTGACTGAAAGAGCATGGACTTCACCAAAACGGGTCCCGAACAGCCCCAGAACTGACCAGTGTGCTTTGTTTGCATGTAAGCACGAGTTTTTGAGTGTTTTCCCATGCAAACCATTCAATTACATCAAACACATCATAACAAGTGAAAAAGAACACTCCCCGGGTCGTTTTGACCGAAACGGGTCCTGAACAGCCCCAGAACTGACTGGTTTGCTTCGTTTGTAAGTAAACATAAGTTTCTGTGTGTTTTCCCATGGAAACTATTCAATTACATCAAACACATCATATAAAGTGAAAAAGAACACTCCGCGTGGCTTTTTGACCGAAAGAGCATGGACTTCACCGAAACGGGTCCCGAACGGCTTATGAATCAACTTCTCAAACAGCATCTGATGCATGCTAAGTCTGGAATGAAGAAGCAAGCAGACAAGAATCGTTCTGAAAGAACATTTCAAGTGAATGAAATGGTGTGCTTGAAGATGCAACCTTATGTCCAGTCCTCATTGGCCCCAAGATCTAATCAAAAGCTGTCATTCAAGTTCTTTGGCCCCCTCAAGATAGTGGAAAAGATTAATGATGTTGCATACAAGTTACTGCTGCCCTCAACTTCATCCATCCATCCTATTTTTCATGTTTCTCTCCTGAAGAAAGCTCCGGGCCAAAATCAGGAAGTTACCCCTGTTATCCCGCTATCGCTAATCTACTTGCAGGTGCCACAGAAAGTGTTGCAAAGCTGTGTGGTGGTTCACGGTACCCAGGAGGTGCGACAAGTGCTTGTCAAGTGGTCTTCTCTGCCGGCGTCTCTTGCAACATGGGAAGATGTCGAAGCCCTCAAGCAAGAGTACCCAAGAGCACCTGCTTGGAGGCAAGCAGGCTCTCAAGAAGGGGGGGATGTTAGCAGCTCTGCTCAGCCATCACCGCTAACTGGAGACGAAGGAGTTCAGGCGGGAACTGCTGCTGGGCCAGAGTGGACTGCCCGTTGAAGACGTGTGCGAGTAGCCAAGGTTGTTGAGCGCGGCGCGCGCGGCGTGCGTGCTGTCTGCTACTTGAGCAGAGAGGGAGAAGAGAGATTCATTGATGAAACTTGTAAAGAATATTGATACGGAAACTCAATCTATCTTCCTCCCTACCAATTCCCTTCTTCTTCTCCAAGTTATCGATAGCAGTAGTCGGTAGCTAACATCCTTCTCATCAATGCGTGCTCTGCCCTCATAGCATTCTTAATGGCTACTTCTTAGCTATCTTTTAGAATTGTTTATTGGAGAAAAAGAAAAGAGAGAAGGCTGCTAACTCTCCCTCAAGAGGCAGCCTCTAACATTTATTGAGACACTGATTGATATGCAGGGCCAGTCATTACTTTAGAGTTGATATGAACTCTTATGTTGCCTTTTAGATGACGTGGAGAGTCAATGCCGCCTCTACCTTTGGGGGCGCTCTCAGGGGCGGATGGACAACGACGGTGGCCGGTACGCACTGGCTGCGGCGCCGATCGATGCAGGAGGACTGGCGGAGCACGGGTCCCGTCGGCCGACCAAACAGAGGAATGGATGGATGAATGACGAAGGCAGCGGTGGGCCGCTGGTACGCGCTGCCAGGGCCTACCGCGGCTTGGGCTAAGCCCGAAGCTGTCCCATGCAGCAGCGCAGCCCGAAGAGAGCGGCCGGGCCGGCCGGACTGACTGACCCGGTGGACGGGTTCTACCTGATCCCGTTCCGCTGCATGATGCGTGGTCCCGCCGGCGCGCCAACCCGGAACGTAGGTAGAGTCAGTGAGAGCTTTGCTTGGCCAACGTAGTAAGCATACCTTGTATTGTACATACGGGCCGTCAAGTCCTTGTGGGCTGGGGACCATGAATATACTAATTTCGTTGGCAGTGAGATGATATCGATGTGTGCATCTGGTGGTCCTCGGTCGATCGGCGCTGCTGCTGCTAATTAACCGGTGCCGGTTAGCAACCACAAGTTGAATGAAGCCTGCCGGCTGGCGCTGCATATTTCACTACGGGAAACAAGTTATTTAAACTCGGAAAAATACCAAATTTTGACATAAAGTACTATGCATACATACAAGGAAGGTAGAAAAAAAATTGGTGGCCATAAATGAAAAAAAATACTTTGCCCAGTGTCCACGTAAGACACTCGGCACAGGTCCAAAGTTTGTCGAGTGCGGAGGCATGCACTCGGCAACAAGTGCTTTGCCGAGTGTCCATAACGGATACTCAGTAAAATGTTGACAGACCCTGTCAAAGATATGAGAACCCGGGTATCCTCAAGAATCAACAAGGCCGAGTATTCCAGTCACGGGTATTTGGATGACTTCAATTAGGCCCGGGTGGCCCAGCAGACTCGAGGTCGGTTGGGTCACTCGGCCCAAGATAAATGACAGCTTACTTGTACTACAAGACAATTTGTATCGTAACCGACTAGGTTTCTCTCCATGTAACCCTACACCCCCGAATATATAAGGCGGATAGGGATCGTCTCATAAACATCATCACAATATACCACACCAGCACTGGACGTAGGGTATTACGCATATTGCGGCCCGAACCTGGATAATCCTTAGCGTCTATGTTACCATCGTGGTCTTGGTTCCTTTGCACCTACATAAATAACATCGAGGCTCTAAAACCTCGACAGTGGCGCGCCAGGCAGGAGGTGTGCGGGAATCCTCCGTCGAGCGCGATGGACAAATCTACACCAACTCTACTTCGGCTTGGTCATCATGACGATCAAGCAGCTGCTTACTCGGCGAGACGTTCATCAAACAGGCGGCTTGGGCAGCGCTTCGACTCAATCACGGCGCACGCAATCTCCTAGACAATGCGGATCGACGTCAAAAGGAGCAGCGCACAATTGGCCGAGTCAATCTCGCCACCTGAGCTGTTCGCTCGGCCGGCGTTGCATCACGGCAACGAGTGGACAAGTTTTCATCAAGATCTACTCTCACAGAGAGTCCAAGCCGGAGTAGGAATTTTTTGGTTGAGTCCGAGCCAAGCACGAATTGGCTCCATGGACAAAAGCTGCGTTACTTTGAAGCTTCAAGTCCCAAGAAGGTGCTTTCCTGAAATCCAAAAACTGCAGCGCATAGAGCAGGGAAGAGTATTTCCTTTATTTACTCATACTTCCTTATTCTGTTTATTATATTCCTACCAAGTCGGATGTATTCTATACTCATCACGCGGTGCTTTTTTGGCATGTACTGAGGCTCGGGGGCTAAACGAGTTTTTACTTGGAGTTTAGCTCGGTGTATGCTCACAACCCGGTGGTGTCTACTCGTCACAGTCATCGGCCACGGCGGCCACAATAACTACGCACTCCGCGTACGGGGGCGTCTACTCGGCGGCGGAGGGCGACTACGGGCATCTGGCCATGAGGGTCACCCGATGCTCACGGCAACTATGTACTCGGCATACATCTGCGTCTACTCGACGGCGTAGGGCGATGGTCGTCAGGCCACGGCGGTCACCCGACATACGATATGGTGATGACCACTCGGCATGTATCCATGACCCGGTGGCGTTTTCTCAGCACGGCCATCGGCCACAGTGGCCATGGCAACTGCGTACCGGCGAACAAAGACGTTCACCCGGTGCATGGCGCGATGTCAGTCGGCCTATGGCAGTGATCACTCTCCCTCGGCGGGCGCAGTGACTCACCGTATGGCGGCAGTCACATCATTCACTCGGCGAGTTGGTAGGTCAATGATCAGAAGCTCGCGGGCTGGTTGAATTCACTACGACTTCAACTTCAACAGGTCTGCTGCCTTGAAGAGCCACGGTTCCTCACGAAACCATGTCCCAAGGTGATGGCCTGCCGCGAGTTATTCCAACCTCAACTCACGAGAACAGGGAAGACATTTTTGTTTTCTTCTTATACGGCAGCTTCTTTTTATTCGATTATTATTAACTATAAGAGCAACTCCAGCAAAACCCTTATTTGAGACCCTATTCTATTATTTAGAGGCTTGAGAAAAAAACAAACTCCAGCAGGGACCCTACTTGAGCCCTCATTTTGCATGCCCTCTCAAATTCTATCTCCAAGCCCTCATTCCTAGGGTCCTCCAATCCTCCCTCTTATTTGTGGATCCCACCGTTTTTCTTTCACAAAATAGGGGCTTGAACCACTTATTGCTGAAGTTGAAGTTAAATTTTGAGCCCTCATTTTTTCATGTTGGCTTGAAAAATGAAAGTAGGGGCTTAATTTTAAAATCCAATGCTGGAGTTGCTCTAATCTGGTTAATGATTCACTCATCACGTGACGTCCTACTTTGTTCATGTTTTTGCATGTGTCGTTGAGAGCTTTGGTTATAAACACCTGATTGTGCAACGCCGATTGGTTCGTTGTGGTGCTGCTACGGCTACCCCTATGGGTTTTGCCTGCTGACTCGGTGGTTTCCTCCACTCAATTACTTGGCCTCTCTGATGACTCGGCTACTTAGCCATTGAGAAGTGAATTTGGTAATTCATTCACTCAACCACTCGGCCACCCTGTTTGATGATTGAGAATCATGCCTGGGGGCTTTTTAAGCACGGCATGATGCTGCAAGGCTCCTCTCCAATCGGCAAACTATTAATGAGCTAAGCCATTTATTTAGTTTCTTTTTTCAAGTATTTTTACTTGCTTAATTATTCAAGCTCTATGAGCTCTACTTCATTCGGTCAGTTGGTGGCTAGGCTCTATAGGCTCTACTTCGGCGGATTTCCTCCTCACTCGGCCAGTCGGCGGCCAAGCCTTTTTAGCCTCTACTTCGGTGGATTACTTCATACGGCCATATGGCCAGGCTCTATGAGCTTTACTTCAACGGACTTCTTCTTCACTCGGCTAGTCAACGTCTAGACCTCTACTTCGACGGACTTCTACTTCACTCAGCCAGATGGCCAGGCTCCATGTATGAGCTTTACTTCGACATATGTTTACTTCACTCGGCTAGATGGACAAGCCTTATAGGCTCTGCTTCGGCGGTCTTCTTCTTCACTCGGCCAGACGATCCTTATTTGGACTACTCGGCTCAACAGAGCTAGACCCACGGGGGATTAATCCTAGAATTGAACTTACTTTTCGTGTCAGTTTTATGAACTGCAGTGAAGAGTAAGGCGCTTTCTTCAAAATTATGAACTGTTATCATCCTGGGCACAAGTTGCTGGATGGGTTTAGGATCGCGGGCGGAGCAAACACTCGGTCTGAGACTCGTAACTCATTTTTGGTTTAACAACTGTAGTGCACCAGATTTGAGGAGTTCCACTGACTCTTATAGAGTCTCACGTTAACTCGGCTAAGGGTTTTCTGATTCTTATGCTAGGCTTCTTCAGAGCTGCTACATAATTCTATGAATTATATAGAAGCTCGGGGGCTCCACCTTATAGGTGTGTATTTTAAAAAAAATCCTGTCAATTGCCTACTGTTAAACAGTCTTGTCAACTCGAGGTTGAACGCATATTGACAGGTAGGACATGCTCCTTGGAGCCCAGTCAATGATTCTGGCGTCGGTCGAATTTGAATGTTCTAAACTTTTTGTGCCTAACTCAAGGCCTTGCTGATCTTGGTGTTCCCAAGATTTAGCTCTCTTTTTTATCTCCATTATTTCGGTAACTCTTACTCTTTTAGAGCTTCTATATACTGTATATTGTGTTTCTTGTTTACACAGGAATTTAAAATACAAATCTCTCACTGTCCATGGGTTGATCTCTCAAGCCCGGGGGCTATGCTATCTATTGATTCGTCAAATATAAGTAGACTATACATCTGTCCAGGAATTCTATAGATACTTCATTGGATTTATTTATGGCTATTCATCACTGGTATTTATTTATCACTGAAATATTCAGTCGGCATTCTCGGAATATTAATCTCCAGATTTTATTGATCATAGGGATTCTCATCTGGACTTTGATTGATTATTATTGGAATCTTCACCAGGAATCATCAGGATTTTTTCTCAGGATAATTTCATAATTCATGGGTCATATGCTTGAGGGCTAGACGCCACTCAACAATCTTTAGTTTTGCAGATTTCTACAATTCTGTTATATTCTTGTTCAATATCAGTCGGATGACTTTGCAATTATTCTCTGATCAAGCTATTCTTTGGTCAAGCTATTGACTACACCGCAATTTATTTTTGAGTATTCATCTCTGAATTTTACTACTCGTCAGGATATCCACCTTTGGATTTATTAATCATATGGATTTTAATCTCGGATTATATGGTTACTGTAAGGATCACGGAGTACCGAGAGGGGGGGTGAATCGGTAGTCACTTAACGCTTTCTCTGGTGCGTTTTAGCAACCTAAAACAAGCTAGATGATAACAAGAAGCAAGCAATGTACACACACTAGCAAGTCTAGCTAAGAGCAGCCCTACACATGCAATTCTACCAAGAGTAAAACACGAGACACCCTATCAAGCAATTCTACTAGCAAGAGGTAAATGCGGAATAGTAAATGCTAGTAAGTAAAGAAGATAGGATAGAGATTGCTCATGGATTTTAGCCCGTGGTATCGGGAGGATGGCGCCTCCCCCTAGTCCACGTTGGGTCACTCCCGCCGGAGTCTCAACCCCTCCCTCCGCTCGATGGCGATCCCCTCTAGAGCATTCTTCACCCTCCAAGTGAAGACGCGGGCACGTCCCGCCGGCAACTCCGGATACTCCTCCGAGGGTAAGGATCCGCACGTGATGCGGTCCAAAGGGCGCTCTCTTCTTGTTGTTTCTTTCACACGGGAAGCGCAAAGACCGTGTACAAACTTGTAGCGACTTCCACACTCTTTGGCAAGCTCTCTACCAACGCCTAACCGGTCTAGGCCTTGCCATAGACCAAGAGTAACAGCTCTAGATGACTCTCTATGCACACACTAGCCCTAGAGATCAAAAGATGCTCTTGTTACTCTCTCACTAGCACTTGGATCACTCCAAACCCTTCATAAGTGCTCTCTTCTCTTTCTCTTGGCTCCTCTCAGGCAACCTCAACTGTTCCACTGGTCAAGAGAGCCTCACAGGGATAGGCAACCAGCTAATTATAGCCTTAATCCATAAAACTAGCCGTTGCCACAAAAGCAGTCTTTTCTACGTAGCCACCGTATCATACGGTGCCCTAGTCACTGTATCATACGGTGACTATATCTCCTTCTGCCTTCCCTGCTGTCTTCTCGATCTTCATAGTCACCGTATCATACGGTGACTAGCACCATATCATACGATGACTCTTTTCTATCCTTCTCCAGCAAAACATCCAATTTGCACTTCCCCTTGAAACCATACGGTGACCCACCGTATCATGCGGTGGTCATCATACGGTGACTCTATCAGAGACTCCTTTCTCTGGATTTCCCTGCCTGTAGCCATCGTATCATACGGTGACTACCACCGTATCATACGGTGACCTCTTCTCTCTGAACTCGCAGAAATTGCCATCTCTCTGGAAACCATACGGTGACCACCGTATCATACGGTGACTATCACCCCTCATCATACGGTGACTTCCAGTAGAGGTCTTCAGTCTCCAGTCTGCATTTTCTGCAGTCACCGTATCATACGGTGACTACCACCGTATCATATGGTGGCTTTTCTTCTGAAGTCCATCTTGATCTTCTCCTTGATCCTTGACTTCATCTTCACTCTTCTTGGTTCCTCAAGCTTCTCTTCTGCCATCCTAGCCTGTGAGAGTCTCACATTGCATCCAATGATATCTACCACTAGTGTGCACTAAGAGAACCAACTCGAACCCTCTTGATAGTCCGGTTTTTCTATGGACTCAAGCCTACATCTACACCAAGCCAACATTTGCTTGGTTCTAGCATGTCCTTAGCCTTGATCCATCTCCTCGACCGCGACTCCATCAAGTCCAATGTTCTGAGTTGTCGAGGCAACCAATCATCGAGATCTCCAATAGAGAAAAGGTTGACGTAGTCCTTCATCATATGTGACCATAGGTAACAACCTACAAAAGAGTTAGTCACATATAACATGATCATCCAATCACCAAAACATTCATACCTTTGGGGTTTCCATACTCCAATGGTCATGAAGCTTACAATCTCCCCCTTTTTGGTGATTGGTGACAACATACATAAAAGATATGGAAAGAAAACGCAAGAATTGATCGAGATGATTGAAAGAGATAAATAGGCACAACTAGACCGCTCAAGTAAAGGATACGAAAGAAATCAGGAGCAAGAGACAGCGTAGTACTCGATCACTATGAACTACACATCATGCTATAGGATAAATAAAGAGTAGAACACGATGGATAGTAAAGAGAGGAACATAGCTAAAAAAAAAAGGTATCACCTGCAAAATAGAGTTAGTGCACAAGGGTGATATATAAAAGGGAGCAAATGAGCTATGTACACTTCTCTTGTGATGATACGATAACAGTATAATTCCTGCAAAAGCAAGTCAGTCCATATATCATCACAAGTATAAGGTACATACACAAGGAATCAACACATACATCTCAGGCATAACGATACCAAATAGATACATAATAAGAGACAATGTATGTAAAGAAACCAAGTGCATTCTCGATGAGCTAAAACAAGAGCAAAAGAAGACCAAGATCATCGAGAATCACGAGCATCCAAAAGAATATACAAGATAACTCCAAAAGTTTGACCAAAAGACCCAAGAGCTCCCCCTAGGTACAAGCACTCTCGATCAAGTCTCACTCCCAGCTCCCCCTAGACATTCTCTCCCCCTTTAGCACCAAGTACCAAAATATCATCGAGGAAAGATATGCTATCCTACGCATCAGGGTGTGGAGGTGGTGCAGTGGCCTCTGAAGCAGAAGAGCTGGCTCCCCCTGAAGCTGTGCCTGTCACTGAACCTGTTGTGCTGTCCTGCTGGGTGGGTGCCACTGGTGCTGTCCAAGTCCAAGTCCTGGGCATCCCTAGCTCTGGAGTCTGAAGGCGTCTGCGGTAGGTCACTATCTGTCTGTCCAGTGCAAGAGAGGGAGCATCTGGCTGCGCAAGTGTCTGCTCAAGCTTAGCAGTGTACTCCTCTAACTTTGACTCAGAAGTTGTGTGCACTGAGGGACTCCGAGATCAAGAGCCGGGGTCACTGACTGTCTCTCCACTGGCTATGACTGCTGTGGCATCCGCTATATCCTCATTATATCCTGCTGCAAGCATGTCCTCTAGAGCATCCAAGTAAGCCATCACTCGAGGTGCAGAGGATGTCGTCCTGTCGGGAGCAGCAGTAACCTCTGAAGTGGTAGGAAGCTTGGTCTCTGAGAAGTCAAGCGTGCGTACTGGCAACGGAGACGAGATCCTAGTGACAGAGGTAATGTGCTGTGCTGGTGCTGCCACTGCCGGTGAAGTACTCATCAGGAAAGCGGACGGAGTCATGAACTGGCCCGATGTCAGGAACGGAGTCGAAAAGGGACCAGCCTGTGAAGGTCCAGCCTGTGTGTGGCCTGCCATACCTGACACTCCAGCAGATAGTGATCCAAGGGGACTCTGAGATAGCTGTCCTGCGGGTGTCATAGGAGCTGATAGCATGGAAGTGAACATCCCGGAAGCAGCTGTGGCCTGTGGAAGCTGGAGACCCTGTGGTGGCACTAGAGAGGGAAGAACCATCGGGGGTATCTGAGGCATCCCCGGAATCACCTGACCAAGGTAACCAAAAGCTGTAGCAAAGTAGCCAAAGATCCCCTGGTTTGCCATCTGAGTGGCCCTCAATGTCTCTGCCATCTGCTGAGACCACTATCTGTGCTCGGCCTCTCTCCTCTCCTGGTCCTGTCTCCACTGCTCCTGCTGATCCAGTCTCTGTCTCAACATCTCAAGCTGTGCAAGTATCGAGGGATCAGTGGAGGTAGCTGCTGCAGCTGGTGTGGTACTCACTGGTGGAGGTGGAGCTGGTGTGTAGTCTGGGTCTGCTCCATGGTGCAGTGGGGACTCTAGTGAGAAGTCCATCTCCTCTATAGCTCCACTCTGCATTCCTGTGCCTCTAGCCTGTGAGGAGCTGCTCTGTGAAGCATCAGCTCTCTGTATGCACCGTGGGTCACTAGAGTGTAGCAGCACATATTCTGTGGTCACATCAGGACGGGCCTCGTACTGTGCATCGGTCATGAAGCCATTCATCCACATCAGCCAACAGATGAGAGGTCCAAATGGTAGCATCCTGGAGCCAACCCTCTCAGCAATCACATCCTGCAGCTGACATATGATAAGATCTGCTAAGTCAAATGGCTGCTCAGAGAGGATGGAGGCGAGTGTCCAGTGCACTAGACAAGAGATCTTGTCCTGATAACCCTCCTGGGGTACTATAGTCCTGCGCAGCACTGCTCTCATAGCCCTAGCCTCATGCGTTAATCTGTTGGGCATCCTGCTGTAACCCTGCTCATAGGGTGGTGGAAAGGCAACCCTCATCATATCATCTGAAGGCACCACTCCCCCTGAAGGTCTGCGGGGTGGTCTAGCTCCCCTATGAGCTAGGTTGTGCAGAAGTCTGTCACTAGCCTTAGCTCCCAGCACTCAGTGGATATCATCTCGTGTCAGTCCCACAGGCTAGCCCTCGAACATGAACCATATGGCACTCCTGTCCTCTGCAACCCAGAGTGTAGCATAGAAGTCCCTCACAATGTCTATCCTGTACCTCATAGGTACTGCAAGCAAAGTCCTTAGGCCAGGCATATAGGACATCCTGGACTCCATCTCTCTCCCAGCTGCTAGAGACAAACGTGCTGGCACCACATACTTGTGGGTAGTGTAGAGCTTGGACCCCTTCTTGCTCTCAGCTCTGCGAAGAGCCTCCCCAATCTGCCTCTGCAGTATGGTCCAATATCTGGAACCAGCCATCATATCCCTATTCCTCAGAGGGGCCCACACATGCTCTGCAACCTGCCTTAAGGACTGCAAGGTCTTAGTGCTGACCTTAAGGAAGTCCCTCTGGTGAGTAGCAGGTGCAGCAGCCTCTCTCATCATGGCCTTCTCAGCTAAGGCTCGTCTCCTCTTCCTCGACACCTCATCCTGAGGAAGAGGACTGTCTCGGAAGAACCCTCCACTGTCAACTCTGGCCTCAGCCTCCTCAAGCTCAACCTCCTCCTCCTCAGCACTGCTGGTACTGGAGGTGGAACTGCTATCTGTGTCCTCAGCCTGTGGGACCTCCTCCGGAGCCCTCGACGAGCCAGCTCCTCGGGTCGGAGTCTCCTGAGTAGAGAACCTCACTCGGGTAGACCTCCTGAGTGGAGTCTGGCCCTCGGTAAGGCTCACACCTCCTCTGCTGCCTCCTGCAGGTGGTCCCTGTCCACGAAGAGCTCGACGGATGGCTGCATCATTCAAGGGATCACCTGTGTGTACTGTAGGAGCACGAGGCTTCTTATCCTTGGGCTTCTCCACAACCTTGGCCTTGCCCTTCCCTCTGTCCTGATCACCAGAACCTCTGCCAGCACCTCTGTCTCTACCCATAGCTGCTGTCACTGCTGAGCTGCCCTCTGACAAGATAGGGCGAGTGAGCTTGGCTCACCAACCCGTCCACTGACAAGCTGACTACCAAATATAGGATCAAGGGCTTGGCCCCAAATCCGTCCACTGATCACTGCACTGTCAACTGCCTCTGTCCTCTGGGCTAACCACTGACAACTGCCACTGCACGATAGGAATATAGACAGGGTATATGAGTATAGAATAATCTATTATAATCTACAAGCAAGAATCGTAGGTAAGCACATAAAAATCTATATGAAGTCCTAGCGCTGAGGTGAAGGACACAATGCCGGCAAAATATGCAAATGTGAACAACGGCATTGTCGACTGTGGGTGGAGATCAACTAGTGCACATAGAAGCAAAGCAACAGACTCAATGTGACACTAATCGAGGAATCAACACTAGTGTGATGTGCAGAGATGAAATTAAGCACAACAATCAACACTAGAGTCTATATGTCATACAAAGTAATGAACTTTTCGATGAATATGACATATAGCAGTTGAAGATCAACTGAAACTAGCATCAAACAGAGAGCAATTAGGCACAAAATGCTAGAATAGATGAATTTCAACTCAACTAGGGCATGAATCGATGAAAAGAGTGAAATTTGCAATGCCCTAAGCAATTCAGTCATGCTACTGTGCAATTCAACCAATGAATCAATCACATGGTCGCCGGAATCAACAAATGGTCGTCGGAGTCCTCACCGGAGCCGAGGAAGATGATGACGATGAGGTCCAAAACGGGCTCTGGCTCCTGTTCCTCGATGCGCGCAGGCAGCTGCTCAAAGAGACGTGCACAGGGGATGTCGAGGAACACCTATGCGAGCTCGTCGGCGACGAGGTCTAGCATTTGCGCATCGCAGCGAGGCCTAGGGTTTGCACGGGTGGAGGTGCGGCGGCGCGGCGAGGTGGAGTAGGGTAGCGCGCTGCGGTAGCGGAGCTGCTGTGCAAGGTGGCGGTGGTGCTCGACGGCGGCGATGGTGCGCGGCGACGACAAGGTGCTGCGGCGATGGCGGGAGCGGAGGCACGCGCACGCGGGAGAGGAAGATGACGGCGACGAGTTTGCACAGTAACGAGAATGAGTGCTCTGAGATTAGGGTTAGAAACTGATGAATGGATGAGATTCGATCTAGGTTTGAATCAACGGTCCAGATCGAGACGGAGATAACGGTCAACCATAGGTCACCGTATGATACGGTGTCTATCGTCGTATGATACGGTGATTATCCCTGGAGTGGCGCAAAAGCTAAGGTCACCGTATCATACAGTGACTGGCACCGTATGATACGGTGACAGTAACATCCCAGTACAGAATGATCTGTGAGCAAATACTCACCGTATCATACGGTGATAGGCGTCGTATCATACGATGACTGCAAGAAAAGCTGATTTCAAGGAAAAAATCTTTCTTTGTCCATACATCTCACACAAAAACCAAATAAACACCATGTATGGACTAGAAAGGGAACTCTCAACCACTCCTTTGAAAATAAGCCAATATAGGCTGCACACAGGCATATAATAATTTTTGAAATCCAAATAAGATGCAAGCCAATAAGAGCCAAAAGTGATAAAACCAAAGGAGGGGTATGTATGAGACCTTGCCAATGATCCGTGCGAGTAGATTTAACCTCGAGTATCATTGTGCAATGCTCAATGGGCATGAAGCTCCAATCCTTTCCTTTAATCACACTTTGATGGGGTGTGTTATCATATAAAGCATGAAGCACTTTCCACATAGTGTGATGGCTCCTTTGTGATTTCCTATATGCAATGCATGAAGCAAGCATATCATACAAATGCAAGTGAAAGTAAATATGCCATGTAAGATGCAAGCAAATTTAAAGACATTGCATAAAAGGAAACCTACTCAAGGTCAAGTTTGAGCCTCTCTCAAGCTTAATCACCATGAACCAAACCTTGCCTTGAGCCATACGAGCCACCAACTCAAACATCCCCCATGTTCATGGCTATCTTGAGAAAGTTAGACCTTGAACTAATTTTTATGTTCGTTTTCTTTTAGTTATTTACACATGCATGGATGCAATAATACTAGTTCACAAAGGAGCACCTAGCTACCATGCAAGACAAATGCAAGAAAGGAAAGACTACTTCTACTATGATACAAGGGTACCTCCTTGAAGAGTAGATATGTCGTTAAAGCACTCGATACTCATGGTGGACCTTGATGAATCTTCAACTCGGCACTCGGTCCACCACCACCATCCATCTAAGTCCCGGTCTTGGGGACCCACTCGTACTTCATTGGCCGCTCACGGTCAACAATGCACTTGGGGACCCATATCTTCCGAATCTTCCTCTTCTTGTCCGGTGTTCCAAGCGCCTTGACTTTCACCTTGCCCTTCTTGTCCCTAAAAAGCTTGAAGTGGGTGTTCTCATGGAACAAGTTAGCATTAGGCGAAGTCTTGGAATTTCTCACAGTGGGGAAATTCTTGTAGGTGTGTCCATCTTAACAACACTTCTCACAATAGTAGTCATCCGTCATGAGAGGAATCACCCAGGATGGAATGGTGTCTTCATTGCCGATGATGTTGATGGCAGCGGGATAGGAACCAAGTCCTTTGTGCTTGGCATTGTTGAGTAGATTTCTTCCAAGAATCTCCTTGTGCAATGTCCTTCCCCGAGCAAGCCTTTCAAACCCATCCATCACCATGGCTCTCTCTTCCTTGAGCTTGTGACATTCCTCCAAAATAGACTCATCAAGAGTAACAAGCTCACGAGGAGGGGTTAGCTCATCACAAGTAATATAAGAGGAATTCGAAGGAGATGAGCTCGGTGAGGGAGTGTTATACTTTTTGAGGTCAAGAGCTTGATATGCAACCTCAAGTGCCTCATGCTTCTCATTGAGCTTCATGTAGTCATCTTCAATGATCTTGTGAGAGATTGTGAGATCTTTGAGTTCTTCCTCTAGTTGCTCAACTCGAAACACGGCCATGTCATGCTCTTTCTCTAGCCTTGCAATGAGCTTGTCTTTCTTCTTCATCATCTTGCCGGCTAGATCAAGAGCACTCAAGAGCTCTCTATAGGTTGGCCTATTCTCCTCTCCAAATTCTTCTTCTTCCTCCTCATCTTCACACACACTATCCTCCTCCTCATCATCACTATCAAAATCTCTTGCCATCAAGCACATGGGAGGTGGAGGTAGATTGCTTGTGATGTTGGTGAGCACAATACTGGCAACTTGCTTGCCCTTGCGAGAGACATCATCGCCCTCATCATCTTCTTCACTTGAATCTCGAGCGACAAAACCCTTGTGTGATGGTCTCTTCTTGTCTTTGCCCTTGGGGTTGTCCTTCTTGACAAACTTCTTCTTCTTCTTGTATTTGACCCTCGGCTCTTCTTCTTCATCATCACTTGAGTCTTGCGGCTTTTTCTTGATCTTCTTGATGGGCTTGGTGCACTCCTTGGCAAAGTGACCTTTCTCACCACAATTGTAGCACACGGAGTCTCTCTTGGACCGTCGATTGAAGAAATTGCTTCTTCTCATGATGAGTGCGAGTTCGTCGGGGCGGATTTGCAAGAACTCATCATCATCCTCATCTTCATCACCTTCATCTTCACTTGAGTTGTGGATGACCTTCTTGCCCTTCTTCTTGCTCGAGCTCTCGACTGGAAAAGCAAGGTTCTTGGTCGGCTTCTCATCGAGCTTGTGGTCGAGGTGGTAGCTCTCGAAGGCGGTGATCTTCCCAATCAACTTGTGCGTCGTGAGCTCTTCAAGTGAGGTGTTGAAGAGGCATGTGATGAGTGCGCCGTACTTCTCCCTTGGAAGAATCCTCAAGATCTTGCGCACGAGCCCGGCATCATCGACCTTCTCCTTCACACCGAGTGAGTTGATGTCCTCTACAATCAAGTTCAAGCGAGAGTATGCATCATTAATAGATTCACTTGTTGACATGGTAAAGGAGTCATACTTATCTTTGAGCACATAATATCTTTCCTCTTTCACATCCGCGGATCCCTCATGAGTCACTTGAATTTGTTGCCAAATCTCATGAACGTTTCCCGCAGACTTGATGCGAGCAAAGACATCCTTGGTGATCGCCTCAAACAAAGCATTTTTAGCTTTAGCATTAGCTTTGGTGAGTTTTCCATTGACCGTCCAATCGGTAGCGACAAGTTCAACCAATTCATTTGTCACACGCCACGCGTAGGGATCGATAGCCTCAAGATAAGCTTGCATGCGAGCCTTCCAATAGGCATAGTCGGTCCCGTCGAACATGGGTGGCCCGCTTCCTCCCGGCATCCTTACTCAAAGGCGGTTAAGCCCTATTTTGAGCACGAGGCTCTGATACCACTTGTCAGGATCACGGAGTACCGAGTGGGGGGTGAATCGGTAGTCACTTAACGCTTTCTTTGGTACGGCGTTTTAGCAACCTAAAACAAGCTAGATGATAACAAGAAGCAAGCAATGCGCACACACTAGCAAGTCTAGCTAAGAGCAGCCCTACACATGCAATTCTACCAAGAGTAAAACACAAGACACCCTATCAAGCAATTCTACTAGCAAGAGGTAAATGTGGAATAGTAAATGCTAGTAAGTAAAGGAGATAGGATAGAGATTGCTCATGGATTTTAGCCCGTGGTATCAGGAGGATGGCGCCTCCTCCTAGTCCACGTTGGGTCACTCTCGCCGGAGTCTCGACCCCTCCCTCCGCTCGATGGCGATCCCCTCTAGAGCATTCTTCACCCTCCAAGTGAAGACGCGGGCACGTCCCGCCGGCAACTCCGGATACTCCTCCGAGGGTAAGGATCCGCACGTGATGCGGTCCAAAGAGCGCTCTCTTATTGTTGCTTCTTTCACACGGGAAGCACGAAGACCGTGTACAAACTTGTAGAGACTTTCACACTCTTTGGCAAGCTCTCTACCAACACCTAACCGGTCTGGGCCTTGCCATAGACCAAGAGTAACAGTTCTAGATGACTCTCTATGCACACACTAGCCCTAGAGATCAAAGGATGCTCTTGTTACTCTCTCACTAGCACTTGGATCACTTCAAATCCTTCATAAGTGCTCTCTTCTCTTGCTCTTGGCTCCTCTCAGGCAACCTCAACTGTTCCACTGGCCAAGAGAGCCTCACAGGGGTAGGCAACCAGCTATTTATAGTCTTAATCCATAAAATTAGCCGTTGCCACAAAAGCAGTCTTTTCTCCTTCCGCCTTCCCTGCTGTCTTCTCGATCTTCATAGTCACCGTATCATACGGTGACTAGCACCGTATCATACGGTGACTCTTTTCTATCCTTCTCCAGCAAAACGTCCAATTTGCACTTCCCCTGGAAACCATACGGTGACCCACCGTATCATACGGTGGTCATTATACGGTGACTCTACCAGAGACTCTCCTTTCTCTAGATTTTCCTGCCTGTAGCCACCGTATCATACGGTGACTACCACTGTATCATACGGTGACCTCTTCTCTCTGAACTCGCAGAAATTGCCATCTCTCTGGAAACCATACCGTGACCACCGTATCATACGGTGACTATCACCCCTCATACGGTGACTTCCAGTAGAGGTCTTTAGTCTTCAGTCTGCATTTCCTGCAGTCACCGTATCTACCACCGTATCATACGGTGGCTATTCTTCTGAAGTCCATCTTGATCTTCTCCTTGATCCTTGACTTCATCTTCACTCTTCTTGGTTCCTCAAGCTTCTCTTCTGCCACCCTAGCCTCTGAGTCTCACATTGCATCCAATGATCTCTACCACTAGTGTGCACTAAGAGAACCAACTCGAACCCTCTTGATAATCCAGTTTTTCCTATGGACTCAAGCCTACATCTACACCAAGCCAACACTTGATTGGTTCTAGCATGTCCTTAGCCTTGATCCATCTCCTCGACCGTCACTCCATCAAGTCCAATGTTCCGAGTTGTCGGGGCAACCAATCATCGAGATCTCCAATAGAGAAAAGGTTGACATAGTCCTTCATCATATGTGACCATAGGCAACAAGCTATAGAAGAGTTAGTCACATATAATATGATCATCCAATCACCAAAACATTCATACCTTTGGGGTTTCCATACTCCAATGGTCATGAAGCTTACAGTTACTCATCTTTTATGCTTGGGGGCTTGATGCCACTCGATAATTATTAGTTGGTGGTTTACTTCAAGTTTATTTATGTGTATTCATCTCTGGTATTTATGCATCATCTGATATCATTGGGATTTGTATCTGGAATACTATGTGGGTTGTTCTTCGGTCATCACATCTGGCTATTGGCTATTTCTCTTATAAGAATTGATTGGCTGTTTATTGGATTTCTTGAAGTACCTTATCATCTACTGGCTGTAACAACGCTAGAGAAGTGAGCATCAGTTCATTGAGCCCACCAGACTAGACGATCTGACTTAGACATGCAAGCTACTGTGAAGATCATCAGATCAACACTGTTGAACCATCAGCAGCAATAAAATTTCATCATGGACATGTACCCTATGGTGGCGACTAAGGTTTGTTTTTTGTGATGTCAAGCATCGATGTTGAATTATTCAACCAGTGGTACTATTATTTATTTAGAAGCAATGTATATAAGTATACCCATCACTCAGCTACATGTTAGTGGGTTACTGTCAGTCGGCTGAATATTACCTTGCTATGGTTACTCTGCGAGATCACCTAGCTGCAACTAAGATGGTTTTTACTACTATTGGTTGGTTACATCTTGGTCAGAATCACTCGGCAGGATTTCATGTGATATCATTATCAGTCGATTATGTTGTTATTTCACTCGGCCATGTTGGTTAGACTCTATGAGCTTTATTTCAATGGACTTCTTCTTCACTCGGCCAGTCGATGGCTAGGCTCTATGAGCTTTACTTTGGTGAATTTATTCATATGGCTTTATGAGCTATACTCTACAGCTTCTTTGGAGTCTATGAACAATTGATTCACTTCTTCATAGACTCGGGGGCTACATCCATAGGATGCACTTGACGTGCACCCTCCGTTTCTCCACTCGGCCAGTCGGTGCCAGGCTTCGGGAAGATTTATACCCAGATACATCTAATAGATGTGTTTTCGGTTATTATGACTAGGCTCGCTTTGATCTTCTGTCTAATTCTTCGGATTACACAGAAGCTCAGGGGCTACATCTAATAGATGCACTCAAGGTGCATATTCAAAATTTTCAGAATGCGTCATCAATAGGATATTGGATATTATCAGTTGTTATGCCTAATTCAAGGCCTTGCTGATCTTCGTATTCCCAGATTTCAGTCTTTTCATTATTTCGGTGACTATTACTCTTTGGAGTTCTTTTTTATTTACCAGCTTAGGCTGAGAATTGTTGTACATGGAGTTTAAACTAGTCGGAGGTCTTCAAGATCAATCAAAAAGAACTCGGGGGCTACTGTCGAAGATATGAGAACTCGGGTATCCTCAAGAATCAACAAGGCCGAGTATTCCAGTTATGGGTATTTGGATGGCTTCAATTAGGCCCGGGTGGCCCAGCAGACTCGAGGTCGGTTGGGTCACTCAGCCCAAGATAAATGACGGCTTACTTGTACTACAAGACAATTTGTATCGTAACCGACTAGCTTTCTCTCCATGTAACCCTGCACCCCCAGATATATAAGGCGGGTAGGGATCCTCTCATAAACATCATCACAATATACCACACCAACATTGGACGTAGGGTACTACGCACATTACGGCCGAACCAGGATAATCCTGGCGTCTGTGTTACCATCGTGTTCTTGGTTCCTTTGCACCTACATAAATAACATCGAGGTTCTAAAACCTCGACAGACCCGGTTCCGTTAATCACGTCCGTTGTACGTGCATGGCACGTGACCTTGTTTGCCTAGAGTCGTGTTTCTTCCTAGTGCCTTCTGCTCTTTGCCAAGGGTCGTTTCCTTGGCACTCGGCAAAGATGTATTTTGCCGAGTGCTCTGCCAGCTGGCACTCAGCAAAAGATCTTATGCTGAGTGCCAGGTTCTGTGCCAAGAGCCTAGCCTGGTGAAGCATCTGGGCCCCTATTTGGTTATGGTAATTAAGGACAATCCGTATTTGTGGACTAACAATTCTTGATTGAGATGATTGTAGTGTTAGTCCCGGAGATCGAGAATGGAGCGTTGGATAGCTGCGATGATAATCAAGTGAAAAGCTCATGATTTACATGGAGGAAATCTCAAGGCAAAGGTATATGATAAGGTATTTTTCTTTTACCGGTCAAGAGGAGACTAGAGAGGAAATATGACCGGATTAATAGGATAGACGCCGTACTATCAAGAGGGGTCGATGGTGTCATGCTTGAGAAGTTGTTAGTTGCCACATTGCTCAAATCCTATCACTTAATGCATGACAGATTTTTTAGTTGGAAAAATAAGGCAGAAGAAAATTTATTGAGGTCGGCGGTCTGACCGCCACTGGCCACGGTCTGGCCGCAAGAGACTCAGAGAGCAGATATGTCTCTGGACACCCCCACGGTTTGACCGCCACCTAGGGCGGCCTGACTTCCAGCACTCACGGTGCGACCGCCAGATGTTCAGAGAGTAGTTGTGTCTCTGGACTGCCGCAGTCTGACCGCCACGGCCCGGGGTCTGACCGCCATGAGCTCATATGTTCACCTGCCAGCGCAATTATTGCGTAGTCGACCATTGTTTTTTAATAATGGTCTGACCGCCAGTTGTACAGTGGTCTGACCGCCAGATACGCAGAGTTGGGGATTTCTGTCCCAACGGCTAGTGGTCAGGACTTGGGCTATAAATAGCCACCCCCTTGGCTCAAGCACCTTACCTTGGCCATTTGGATTGCATTGTAGACACACTTGAGCCTTCCTCTCTCTCACACAAGTTCTAGTTCATCCATTTGTGAGAGTGTGAGCATCTAGTGCTTGATTTGCATTGAGTTGAGCTTTGTGGCACTAGTAATTCCTCAAGCAAGCGTCATTGACTTGGAGGTTGCCGCCTTCTAGACGGCTTGGAGGAGTTGGAACCGTGAGCCCTTCAAGGAGATTGCGAAGGAGGCCCGGTTCATGTTGTGAGGGGTCTTGTGCACACCTCACCGGAGCGGTAAAGTTGCAACTCTAGTGGAATCGAAGTTTGGAGAGGTTCAAGGGATTGGACCGGCTGGTCAAGTTGCTCTTTGTGAGCCTCTTCTCGTTGGAGAATTGCATACTTGATAGAGGAGCGGCCAAAGGCTTGAATCCACCAAAACGTGGATTAGGGGTGACCGGCAAGTGACCGAGACCACGGGATAAAATTCGTGTCTCTATTGTCAATTTACTTTTGAGCAATTTACTTTCTTAGAAATTGATTTGTTGCTTATCACCGGCCCTAGGATTGCAAACCTTTACATAGCTTTGACATAGTGCTAGCTCTTTCATATTGCTTATTGATCAATTGTCTTTAAATTTCGCATTTACATTTGATCATCTTGCAATTAAGTTTAAAACCACCTATTCACCCCCCTCTAGTCGGTATCATAGATTCTACACCTGGGGCACTCGGCAAATAGCCTCTTTGCCGAGTGCCTGATAAAAGGCTCTCAGCAAAGAGGCTGGCTCTCGGCATATGGCCGGTTTCCCGTAGTGTTTGTAAACACAGCAATGCAGGGGAGGGGATGGAGTCGCGCGCACAGAGCATGGTCCGTCCCGACACAACGCAGGGCACCCAGCGCGATGCCGGATACTACAGCCGGCAGACGGCGGCTCCTGATAAACTTATAATTACAAGCGGAGGAAGGCATCGCAATCATGCTAAGATCGAGATGACATGCAAGGCATGGGAGCCGCGCGCGGCCGGCGGTATCTGCCTGCCACCGTCGGCGACAACTGGGGGGTGACGGCGGTGGCGTGGCTCACCGGTCCGGAGACTGACATGCATAAATAGACACGGCCGGCACTACAAGAAAATAGACTTTTAGTCACCAACTTTTAGTGACCAAGAATTTTTTTTCCTTTGTTGGTCACTAAAAGTTGATCACTAGTGACCAACTTTGAGATTATTGGTGCATAAAAAGTTTTAGTGACCAACATTATATATAGTTACCAAGGTTGTGTTGGTTGCTATATAGTTTTAGTGACCAACATTTATAATTTTTGGTCACTATATACATATAGTGACAAGATTTTAGCCACCACAAATGTGACCAAGTTTATTGGTGACAAAATAGCTATTCTAATATATAAACTAATAAAGAACCAGTTGAGAAAAAAATATTTTACACCTACCACATCCTACCCTAACTGTGTATCAACCATTGATCAAAATCAACCCTAGCTAATCAATCCGCGTTCCTGACAGCGACCCTCTTTCACGAGCGTGACGCTCAGCGTCATTGGCAACTTTATTCATTATTCAGGGAACAAGGTGGCAGACAAGATTCTTTACATTCAGAGTGCAGAACATTGATTGTTAGCACAACAAACAATCGTGCCTCCTAGAGGTTCCCTACAGTCATGGAGCAACGAGCTAAACGCTATCATCCGGCCACTCCCTCAGACGGTTGACCTTCTCAGCTGGGAGTGAATCGTCAACCATGTTTTCATTGACACGTTCCTTGCTGATGGCCATATTAGCAAGGGCTTCATTTAGTTCGACAAGCTTCAATTGGAGTTCATGGATCCTTTCATTTTTATTCCAGATTATCTTTTCATGTTTCTTCAAACTTGCTTGTTGCTTCTTCATGTCACCGTACATGATAATTGCTTGGCAACTTGCTTCGTTGAAATTTTCGCGCTCTCGTTTTAGGGTAGCTGACAAAGAGACACGAAAAGCTTCTTCGGCCGCAATTATGATATCCATATTGTGAGCTTGTTCCGTGCTCAACTTTTCCTCACTTGTTCCATCGATGTAGTACTTTCGCCATGGGTAGTTTGGAACATCTTCCACGCGGCTGTTTTTCTTGGGTATAAACTGTAAGATGTGCTCGCGGAAACAAGTATGATATTTGGTTCTCAAGAATTGGACAGCTTCAAAGGCAGCAAGCTGTTCATTTTTCTCCTTGTTTCCTGTAATGCTCACAGTGAAGTCATAATATATCTTCTTCTCATAACCCGTGAGGCAAATCTCCAATTCTGTTGTGTACATGTCATCTCCGCGATGGCGCTTGGTGGAGTACCAAGGCTCTACCTCGGCACCAAGATATTGAAGCATTATCCAAAGCAACAACTTGGCCTGAGTTCACCGTCCGTCTGGTGCTCCAATCCTCATCAGTCTATTAGAAGGGTAACAGTCAGCTGCCTGGGTGTGTTAGTTACTAATCAAGGGGAACATCTAACGTAAACAGCCAAAAGCAATTAGCATACATCAAAATATTAATTACACAAGCAACCTATCGAACAAAAACTTTTCTTTTTGAAAACGTGGGAATGCACTAAGGTCCACGGCGTTAGTATTAAGTTAGAGCTGTCCTGTAGCTGCCGTTTCCTTTGTTTTCTTTTGCGACAGAGTTTGGGAATCAAAATTCCTTAAGGCCCCTACGGTCTCTAGTGAGCGCCCCTACAGTCCGAGAATCATGCTCCGATACTATTCTGTCACACCCCCAAATAGACCCTAGCTGTTTTAGAGGCCAAATATATCACAGGTGTGACCCTGTAAAGAAATTTGATTCAAAAACAACTTTACAGAAATGGATTACAGAATATGGAACAAATAAATATAAAATTTACAATGCCACCTTGTGATTTCAAGCACAATAAAAATTCTTTCGCTCCCGTTGTCTTCATTAAGATGTCGACTCAATATGCATGCCAACTTCTCACTGCATACACCACCATGCAAACTAGACTATGAGCTCAGCAAGAATGCAATAAAGAAAAGGAATTATGCCAAGTCATTTCAACAGGATGCTTCGGTTTCCACAAATGAGCCATGCTCCATTTGCATAGGAAAAGAATGAGATTTGTAAAAACATTTGTTTGAAGAAAAATCCATATTTAATATTCCAAAAATCTATTTGGTGGGGCTGATAGTACACGCTGCCAACCCATTTATAACCCGGGTGCAACAGGAGTGAATATTCACATTTTACGCTCTGCAGAGGTGTACCCTTTTCCATGGATTTCCTCAAATCTCTTGTCCGACCACGTCTGGCCACTTACGCGTGCATTTTACACGTTGACCGATAAGAGAAAAATACAAGTCTTTCCATACACGAGCTACGATACAGAGCCCACCTGACAGGTCAGACTCGGTCCGCAACCACGTCGTTGGCTTGTCCGACTCGGTCCGCAACTAGCCCATCACACGGCCTCGCCGCTTCTTGTCCTGTGGGTTGTATCGTTCTCTATGTAGGTAATAACTTATACCCGCCCATTCAGGCCATGGCGGTACTAGTACACGTATACTAATGAGCCACCAAATTGGTTGTTACCTTAATTAACAATTTTTCCACCATACTACCAACCACCGAGATGCCTCACATCACATACCCGCCATACCACGTTCCCATGCAACAAGAAAGGCCACAGTCTTCCTCAAAGGTCAACAATGCATGTAGCAATTTACTTCGAATAAATCATGATAAACGACAAAGCTTTTTAAATTATTTAAATAAACCATGATGTATTAGGATCAATATGTTCAAGGGTGTGTACGCAGCTTGCCTTGGCCTGTGGGCGAATCCGCTCCTTGCGCCTGGGTCGCAACCTTTCTTGTTCATGGGAACCATGACTGAGAAATCGAGAAAGACACGCGCAGACAACAAGTAACAATCATCAATACAAAAGTCAGGCAAACAAAACTTGTGCCAAGGGATGTGCATGTGTTGGGCAACGTGTGATCCTCACCAGCCTGCACTCTTCCGGCACGAACGCAAAACCGGCAGCGCGTCCTTCACCAAAAGTCACCACCACAAGTCACTAGCAGACCGAGCTAAACCTTCGTGACTTCTCTTCCTCTCTACTTGCTCATGGTGCTGATCGGGTGTGTTGTTGGGAATAAACCTGACTCGAGTCTGTTCGTGTCAGGGAGTTCGTGTTGAGTCCGGCATGTGTTGCCGATGTGAGTTGTGCACGGCTGCGTTGTGTCAAGCATGTCCGTTGCAGTTTGGATCAAGGCAGAGTAGCTGCTGCAGATTGAGTCGTAGTTTGTTAGGAGTTGTTGCGTGGCGCCGGTCATTGCGGAGAACGCCGTGACACGCGGACGAGCGAGCGGCTCAGCGACGTCGAGGAGCGCGTCTTCCGGATCATGGCGCGTGAGCCGGGGTTAAGGAGGCGGCGCTCCAACGCGTCCCTGTGCAGCTTAAATACCCATGTACTCCAACGTATTTCAGTTGCCAAGTCCAGAAATAAAGATCGCCAAGATACTGGCCGTTGTGCGGCCGCGGCGTTCGTCGCTTGAATACCTGTGTCATCGTCTACCTTGCGTCCGAGCGTGAGTGCGAGAGTGTGTTCGATCTTGGGCTACGCCAACATGTGTGTGGAACCAGGAATGAGGCATAGGTTTATATAGCTGGTATAAGAGGCGGTGGATCAACGTGAATTAATCAAGTGAGAGGTGGTGCCAGGAGCAGTTTCTGATTCTTAGTATGCTGAAAACTGATGCACGATGGTGCTTGGACATTTATGCCTTTGAAACTTTCGGCCATTATTCAACAAGGGAGAACGTTAACAGGCATGCAGAATTTATGATAAAGTGTTCATCAATGCGTGCTTGGGAGTTTTTTATCGTGGCAAAGGAAGAAAATTGGTAACAGGCTAGCTCCGGCAAGAAGGATAACGGTGGAGCATTGAGATAATTACCGATGGAAATGTGATCAGGCGCTAGTTGGCCGGATAATCGCACTGCTTATGATGGTTGAAGCAAAGCTCGTTTGGCTTCCGTGAAGATAATAAAGTTTTTGTACTGGATAGTGCTACGGGTTGCTAATCAAGAGTTAGAGATAATAACAAAGAGAGCCGTTACAAGCATTTGGACTTCATGCACACACAACGTATGCATGCATGGAGAGAATAGTGAAGGGTTGATTATCAAAGGATAACTGGTCGGATACATAATTATGATGGGAATAAACAATGGCAACACTGATCGGTTTCAGTGGATAGTGTATAAGCTGACGCTTCTGGACTTTTGGAAATACCAGAGAAAAATATCTTGGTGAACTGATCCGTTGAATTTGAGGCAAATTCATGTCGATCCATGCGAATTTACGATGATCAGATTGTCCGATTCGGATATGAGCTGACGCTTAGTCTGGGTGGTCTGGTAGTGTTAGGCCGGGGTATGACAATTGGTCTTTTACGTTTAGCACAATCTTCGCACATAACTTTTCCTAGATTTTTTTCATGGAAATGTCCCCCTAAAAATTATTTTCCTCTTGACACTACAGAGTAGTGGGCAGTCAGTCCTTAGTATACTATAGTTTATGGAAAACTAATCTTTGATTGATGTAAATAAAATAGTAAATAGGCACATACTCCTGTGTTTTCATTTTACTGATGTTAGGACAGATGAATTAGTGCAAATTACACTAATTCAGCTGTCCGTACATCAAAAAATAGAAAATTGAGGGAGCATAACATTTGATCCTAGACTGTGTTTAATAATAATGCCAGTTCATATGTGGGTGAACACTGATTCGTTTGATCTGACATTTTTGTCATTACAGAATGTCGATAGGGTTAACTTTATTCGTTTCAAGGTTTCTGGAGCTAGACTATTTGTTGTGGCAGCCACAATGGTTAACGTCCCTCCCTTCTCCTGGAACTTTTGCAAAGGATCTCTCGTATTAGTGAATGTCCATAGGGTGCTTTTTGGCTCTTGCATGGTGGATGTTTGATGATATGTCTATTTATTAGTCCAGTTCTCTTTGCTCAATGTAGGTCTGAACTTTGTAGTTGAGGTGGTGAGGTTACCAATTATAAAGGAACTGAATTGTGGGCTCCCAAGTCTGCTACGGTAGCTGTTCTTTTACTTATCATGTGTTCAAGCTCTGATGTCATATTGACTTTATCAACAGCTGGTCAATGCCTTTGTTTCAAATATTTTTTCTTCTCGATGGTTGGAGTTGTATAGATATTGCACTTGATGTTCCAATTCTCTAAATATATCTGTGACTTGAAAGTGTTGAATTAATTGATATTATAATTCTAAAAATTTGTTCTTGCAGCTATCGGCAGGAAGTTAATATTGAGTATCGAAGTGTGCTACTCGCTTGACAATGTATGCTTATGTTGTGCGTGTCATCTTTTTTTTTGTTGTGAGTTTTTTTTTTTGGATTATATGAATCATCTGGTCCATCGCCTTCACACCTATATTCTATATATGTTTTTGGAAAATTTTGCATGTATGAAAGTGCACCGGTGCACAAGGAATAATTATTGACTGTAGATGATCGTCTGTATGTAAAAGTTTAACACGATACTGACTACAGCTCATGTGTAAGTGCTGCTCCATTGTTTAATCAGGGAACAAACCCAGCCGTGTGTGCGTTGAAGCAGACACAAGAAATATTTGATGCATAAAAGTTTAGAGTATTTTGGTTTCATTGTTAAATTATTTCTTTCAATACATGTAGACAATGTATTTCATCCAATGGAAAGTCAACAGCTGAACATGGATTGGTTTAGGAATATCTTGCAAGTTTCACGTTAGCTAGCTTGTACAAATATAGGGAAATTTGCAAAAATCCATCTATATGTTACGTAAGCACATTTTTGTAAAAACTTTTGGTTACTGTTGCACTATTCTTTCTAAGTAATTTAATTTTTATTAAATTAAAAATAACATGTAGTCAAGTTTCTCATAATTCTTATGGTCTTTCCAAGTGATGCAATTTTTAGACACGTGTGTGGCGCACATGCATTGATACTAATATGACTAATAATACACATATAGTGACCAAGTAGCTTGACGACTAATAATATTTTTTTTACCTTGGATCGACCTGGCTCAACACCGGGACATCGACGACGCACATTATGGCAATGCATCCGCACCGAACTGCACGCACCGTTTAAAAAGTCCGGGTTGTTCTGCGCCGAAACTTACATGTGCGGCTCAGTTGCGACGACCTACTAGTAGCGCAGCTGAAATAACTAGTCCACTCCAAAGGAAGAAGATCATTTTGGCTCGGGATCAGTTGCTTGGACCATGCCCCATGCATCAAGCCGAATTTTCCAAACTATGCCTAAAGACATGCTAAACTATCTATCGCACTCCATATAATTAATTTCGGTTCTGTCTCCAAAACTAAGTTTTGGTTATTATTTTCACACATACACGTTATTTACAACTATGAAGATACTAATTAATAAAGCGTGGAAGCCCTTCCAATTATGAATCTAGTCCAAGTTTGATACACTATAAGATCGGTCAAAATATTGAATATTTTTATACTTTCTTTGAAAACCATGCCCTTTTTGCTTTGAATACATGGACTTATCTATTATACTTGCTTGTATCACGTGTGTTTTCTAGTGAAGCCATAATGGTGAGAATGTGCTTTTAGCATACTTGTACAAAATGTGAGATTGGCTGGCTGTGCGCAAAACTTACGCTTCTGAGTTTCCTTATCTCGGAGGGCAGTATATATCAGTTGGATTAAGAAATGACAACGCAATAAGAATTTGGGATGTATACTTAACTTGTGGGGAAGTCTAAACAAAATGAGAAACTAACTTTATGCTGAATGGGGGCACACGCCCCCACTTCTTTAAAAGAAACTGCACGTTAACAACTCCGAACGAAATAATGTTCCTCTTCAATTAATGTAATTTTCGAGAAATTATGTTGTATTGACTCCAACATTTGGCTTGTGTGTTATTTATTTAACATATGAATTTAATATATTGTTCGGTGAAGGTACACTGCCATCGATCGGCTGAGTGGAAGATCCACTGAGCGGCGGTTTAGTTGCAGTCAACTAAACCGCCGCTACAGATACCTTTGTAGCGGCGGATGACCTTGCAGTATTCCGCTAAACATGCCATTTGTAGCGGCGGTTGACGTTATAGTGCACCGCTACAAATGGTATTTGTATCGGCGGATGACGTAACACCCGCCGTTAAAGATGCCGTTTGTAGCAGCTGCTCCCCTCACCCGCCACTACAAACCTGATTTGTAGCGACGGAAGCGTAGCGGCGGACCAGCGAAACTGCCGCTATAGTGAGTTTTGATCCGCCGCTGTAGTGCGTTTGAGTTGTTGTGTGGGGCTAAGATTGGGCAGGATCGGCACACACATCGTTGTTCTTGCCTATATTTATACATCTAGAAATTTGCCTTTAAAATTAGGTAGAATAACAATAATGCATTAGCAAACCAAGTATATGGACTCTCTCATTCGACACCAATAATGCATTAGCAAACCAAGTCATGACCTTCAAACTAAAACAGACTACCTAAAAAAATATGTTTAAAGCAGCATGAGGACACGTTACTCTCTCATTCGACACCAATAATACTCTTCTTTCCAACAGAGAAGCGAGAAACACTACATAATATGACATTAAAGAATATAATTTTACAGCAAATTTGTGAAGGTATCAAAAGAATGTTGTTCAGAGTAAGTATGAGGTTGGCATCACAGCAAATGAGAGTCGCACATGGCTGATAATGTTAAAACAACAACTTCATTCAGTTAAAACAACATCTGGATATCTGCCAATGTTGATCACATTACATGGCGGGAACAGATTACAAACATAGGAACACCATTCATATGAATATACCATGCTACCAATTTAGTATAAAAAGGATTCGCGATGTGGAACAATAAGGAAATACATAGCTGATATCCATTTAACAATGTAGGCTTGTCCTCTGACTAAAAGTGATGTTTCTTGGATCAGAATAGCAAAATTCAAAAAAAAAAAAAAATCTTGCTTGGATATGATATACCTACAAGAAAATAACGCAATGAGTTACTGACTGCATAGGGTATATGGAAAAATTTAGTGAAGTTCGTTCAAACGCAAAAGCGAAGTGCGCAACATGGTAAATGAATTGAGCAAAAAGAGGCTTCAAAAAGAAAATGAATCACCGTGTCAATAACGATAAACACTGTGCGAATAACAGCTGTAACGGTATGGGGGAAAAAAAGGCTCAATCAGGGTTCAAAGATGCATGTACTATTGACACATGACGTCTAAAATCAAAACCCAACATTATAATCATATGTAATGATCGGTAAGAATAGTAAGCAAAAAGTATATTTACTATGGATCTGCAACATATTTAGTAGGAAATGGAATCACAATGCTTTAGCATGAGTTGAATATTAGGTAAAATATGCTAAGAGTTGCATGCAGAGGCAAAACAGCAAGCGATGTATTAGGGGAAAAACAGTGTACTTGCAACCTGTGCATCTGCATAGAGAAATTAATATTAAAGGCAATACCTCACTGGTTTATCAAATATTAATATCATGTTCTCGGTATCAACATTTTTATATGACGTCGTGTTCTCGGTATCAACATTTGTATATCATGATCAGATAGAATCACATGAGCTTGAAGAAAAACAATTTATTCAGAAGTAGTAAGAAGTACGTGACCATAGTTGCAGCAATCATAGAAGCCAAAAATAGATGTTATGATGAATCCTTGTAAATACTTTGCCATCAGACATAGTCGCCATATCTTTTTTTTTATCAGCATTTCATCACTTAGCTTTCAAGACCGGTATGAATAATTATGCTCCTGAAAGCAATAATGTATTTTAAAAAGCATGATTATGTAGAAGGAATCAGTTGTTATGGAACAAAATTGCAAAGACTACAGTAAAATAGATGGAAACCTGTTTGATCTTTTGAAGGAAAAAGTGCATCGTCTAATTCAATTGTGAGCCAACATCAATAACATCACAATTCATCGAAGTGAATGCATGCTCAGTAGTGTCAGATCAACATTCTGGAAGAAAAAAGGAACAATGCAAGACAGTAAGTACCATGTTAAATTAAAAATCATGGGGGAAATTAACATATATTTGCTAATCCATAGTTGCATAGCCAACCAGTATGCTTGGCATTCTGTTCTCCATATATATAGCTGCTGGTGGTACTCCTTATTTGTTTTTCACAAAGTCGGGGGAAATATAAAAATAGGTCATTTAAGCCAAAAAAAAAGTTGACTATCTAAAGCTTATTTATGTCAATGCACCTGATGACATCCTGTTGAAGCAGTCATCATGCAAGTTACCAACCCTTGTTGGAGATATTTTGCAATAACCCAAGCAGGCCATTGGTTCTATTTTTTTTTTGAATCATTGCACAACAAAAACGAATATTGTTTGCTGTTAATATAATGTGCATTATATTATTTGAATTACACAAATGAAATGTCACATGCATATGATCCTCCAACAAATTATTGCTACGAAACATTTTGAAGCACAGAAACAAATGAGAGGGGAAAAGTATGCCCGCTCCTAAGGTAGTCGGTATGCATGATTGGTGCTGCTGTCCTTCTTGAGCAGCAGCAGGAGTATCTGGCCATGGGTAATCTAAAGGTAAATTGAAATTATAAAATGCCAACAAATGAACTAATGATATGGGGTATGAACCATGTAGGCTATGTGCAAATCATCCACAATGCCATAAATTCAGAACATCAAGCATACCAGATGGCTTTCGTGGTTGGTGTGAAAGCACATGACAACTGCATTAGAATCGGAAATCTGTGGGAAAATCACTGATGGTTTCCAATAACCAGCGTTTTGGCCGTCATCTGGAAGGAAGTCTTGGCTCTGGTTGGCTTGGCTCTAAGAAATAAGAAGAATGACAAAATAAGAATCCACCAAGCAAATAGAATGAGGGGGGTAAAAAACTCGAGAAATCTCACAATATATGTAAGAAGGTACCATCCAGCTAATCAAACAGTAAAGACAACCAACCAAATGTGACAAGGGAAACACAAAATTAAGATAGAAAGCTAAAAACTCACCAGCAGGAGGAGCATCGATGCACATACGTCAATGGACCACACGTAAAGATGATAATCGAGAATCTATCGGTAAGGAATCACTGGTACTTGGCGCCACACAAAAACTCCGTGAGAATTGAAAGTCTGTGGGAAAATCGCTGGTGTTTTCCAATATATAACAGGCGTTTTGGTCGTCCTCTGGAAGGAAAATGTTGGGTCTGGTTGACTTGGCTCTAAGAAATAAGCAGAATGGTAAAATAAGAATCAACCAAGCAAATAGGATGAAGGGGATAAAAAAAAAACTTGAGAAATCTCGCAACATATGTAAGAAGGTACCATTCAGCTAATGAAACCGTATAGGGAAGCAACAAAATGTGGCAAAGGAAAGCACAAATTAAAGTTTAAAAGCTAAAAACTCACCAGCAGGAGCTGCATCGAATACGTCGTCTGACCACCTGTGAAGATGATAATTGGGAATCTATTGGTAAGGAATCACTGGTACTTGGCGCCACCCTTTTTTATTAGAGGTAGTAGGTAAAGCTGGTTGCGACATGTCTAATTAGAAAGAAAGATACTTGGATGAGCACAAACTCGATGGAAGGAGAAATAGTATCAGAAAATAAACGGTGCAAAACTTCAATTAGGAAAAAGAACATCATCCAATTACTTAACTGGAGATGCATTTTGCCTAACAATACACAGGGCAGTAGTGTCTTTGGAACCAAAGGTAGCTTTATTTCCAAGTCCCATTCAACGGTCATAGTGTTTTGTATTTTGAATAAAATCCAGCCCATAACAATGCACTGGGTCATAGTGATTTCTAATTTGGTTCGTGAGCAATTAGAATCAAGAGCACCAGAACCAAATAAAGTCCAGCCGAACCCTAACATTAAAAAAAAATCACTTGAAATAATTGTAACATCCCACTCAATTTAGTCCCTAATCAAGCTACTGATCTCAATCAGTGAAAATGATAAGGAGAAATCAAAGAGGAATGAAAAGGAACTCAAAATCACTTCAATTTGGATAAATTCCTTTCAAACAAGCATTTGAGCTACAACTTTAAAATTTTCTATACAAATGGACCCAAATGAAAAATTCCTCAGCATCCAGGGGCTAAAATAGAATTTTAGAGATTTTTGGGAATTTTTCTGCAAAAATCTTGAAGCCCAATTAAATGCATGAACCTTTTTCAAACTTTAACTTTGAATGAATTTTAATTTGAAATCCAAGCCGATTTAGCAAAAGTGCCAATTGACAAAGTTGTTCCTCTCACTGAAATCTTCCAAACCTGAGTTTTTCGTGATTTTTGGAGCTCGGGAAGATCGAATTTGAATCAAATCAGTTCAAACCGAGGAAAATCACTGAAATTCGAAAATTCTCAAATGGCACTGTAGCCTCCATGTGTCGCCGCCGGCGACGCCTTCCTCTCTCACTGCCCATTCCGGCCACTGTGATCGCCGTCCTTCCCGTACGATTGCGCCTAACCTCGTCCTCGCCTTCTCCTTCTCTTCTCTCGGTCAAGTCGACGCCGTCGCCCTCGTTTTCCCCTCCCGCACCGAGCCTCCATCGCCGCCATTGCCGCCCCTCCTCTGAGCTCGAGCTCGCCGTCGATCCCGCCCCTCTCTGCGCTTGGTCCCAACGAAGAAAAGGTGCGCTAGGAGCCCCTCAACCTCAAGCGCAACACAAACTCCGGGTTCCCCCGCTCTGCAGCGAGAATCGACGCGAAGACCAATCATGACTGCCGGTTGACCGCCGTCGAGCTCAACGCGAAATCCGGTCATCTCGGTGAGCATCTTCTCGATTCCATGCTTTGGATGATGCATCTCTCACCTGCGCACACCCCCGCGCTGACATCGTCGCC